>OU343220.1:101300162-101329900 GCA_910596185.1 Chrysanthemum makinoi | reverse complement strand
GAGAATGCAATACGGATTCTTGCTTAAATCGATGGCACCTTTGTTGTCACATAGGATGGCTATGTTACTAAGATGAATGTAAGTAGTCAACTACGCTTGTTTCATCCATAGTGCTTGTTGGCATGCTTTTTCGTGAGCGTATTAGAAGCCGGTTGTTGATATTGTTAATGCCGTTTGTTTCTTTGAAAACCAAGATGTTAAACAACATCCCATAAAGTACATACCCACTTGTACTTTTTCTTAAATAATCACTGCATGGTCGAGAATCTGCATATACAATTGTTTCTATTCTCGTGCCCTTAGGATACCATAATCCTAATTGTGTTGTACCCTTAATATATCTAAATATCCTTTTCACGGCTTCTAGGTGTGATGTTTTAGGGTCTTCTTGAAACCTAGCACATAAGCAAACACTAAACATGATATCCGGCCTACTTGCGTGAGGTAGAGAAGACTACCTATCATGCCACGATATTTAGTATTATCTACAGATTCTCCGTCTTCATCTTTTGTGAGTTTGGTGTCGGATGACATTGGTGTCCTAATTGGTTTTGACTCTTCTAATCCAAATTTCTTTAACATCTCTTTTATGTATTTAGATTGATTAAAGAAGATACCATCTTCTACTTGTTTTGATTTGTAGACCAAGAAAGAAACTTAGTTCTCCCATCATACTCATCTCGAACTTGTCATGCATGATTTTAGAGAAATCATCACACATGTCTTGACAAGTGGATCGGAATATAATATCATCTACATATATTTGAACTATGATTATATGTGACTCTCTTTTCTTAGTAAAAGTGTGTTGTCAACTAACCCCATGGTATAGTTGTGTTTAATTAAAATGACTTGAGTCTATCATACCAAGCTTTTGGAGCTTGTTTAAGACCGTAAAACGCTTTCTTTAATTTATACACATGTTTGGGTTTTTCAAAATCAATGAAGCCGGAGGTTGAGCTACATATACTTCTTCATTAATAAAACCATTTAGAAAAGCACTTTTGACATCCATTTGATAAAGCTTTAGATCATTAGCACAAGCATCATAAAGTATTCTTATAGAATCAAATCTAGCCACGGGGGCATAGGTCTCATCAAAGTCTATTCCTTCTTGTTGGTTATACCCTTGACCAACGAGTCTAGCCTTGTTTCTAGACACTACTCCGTTTGCATCTAATTTGTTTTTATAAACCCATTTGGTTCCTATTATGGTTTGATTACTAGGTGGAGGGACAAGTGTCCAAACATCATTAGAAACAAATTGATTTAATTCTTCTTGCATAGCCATTACCCAACTTTCATCTTTTATGGCTTCTTGTGTATTCTTAGGTTCTATGGTTGAAACGAAAAAAAACAAGCTACTTTGGTTTTGAACTTGAGACCTTAATGTTCTTTCATTTAGCTTTCCTATGACCTTATCTACGGGGTGATCTTTGGACTCTTTAATGTTTATGACTTCATCATTTAAAGGTTCTTCTTCTTCATTTATCTTTTTCTTTATTACTATAGCTTCACTTTCTACAATCTCGTCATCGACAAGAGGTGGAGAGGGTTTGGGTGGACTTTCATCAAATTTTATATTTAATGACTCTTCTACCTTCATTGTTTCTTTGTTTAATATGGCGTAAGCTTTGCTATTTGGAGAGTAACCTAGAAAGATACCTTAGGTTGATTTAGGATCAAATTTTGTAAGGTAATCTTTAGTGTTAAGAATAAAACATTTGCTTACCAAAGACTCTAAAGTGATCTAACGTAGGCTTTTGCCGAAGTAACTCATATGGTGTTTTACCTAAGATTGGTCTAATTAAGACTCGATTGAGTATGTACGTTGAAGTATCAAGGGCATTGCACCAAAACTTTTGAGGTATGGATTGCTCATTAAGCATGGTTACTCATTTCTTGTAGGGTTCTATTCTTTCTTTCAACTACCCCATTGATTAGTCGCGGGCAGTTGTGAGTAATACCATTAGCGTCACAAAAGCTCCAAATTGCACTTCATTATCGAATTCCCTACCATGATCCGTTCTAATAGACACTATAGGACTTCCTAGTTGTCTTTGGATTTTCTTGCTTAATATTTCAAAATAATTAAGCGTTTCCATTTTGTTCTTTAAGAATTTTGTCCATGTATACCTAGAGTAATCATCCACTATGACCAAAGTGTAGTAGTTGCCTCCATAACTTTGGATAGCGGATGGACCAAATAAATCCATGTGTAGTAATTCTAGACACTTAGTTGTAGACACCATGTTTTTAGCTTTATGACTAGAATGAACTTGTTTTCCTACATTACAAGCATCACAAAAGTTCATATTTTAACTTAGGTAGATCTCTTACTAGATCTTTGGATGATAGCGATTGAAGAAGTCGCATATTGGCATGACCCAATCTTGGATGCCATAAGGTCGAAGTATCATCCATAGAGGTAAGACATAGTTTGTCTTTAGGTTCATTACGATTTTAATGACATAGACTCCATGTTTCCTAATTCCTCTTCCTATGGTTATGCCATTTTTAATATCTTACTAGGTTTTAGGTAAAAGTACATTGCACTTTATATCACATATTTGTCCTATACTTAAGAGGTTAAAGTTTAGGTTTTCATGTGACACACATCGTTAATGGTTAGAGATTTGTTAGAAATCGTACCTTTACCGATGATTTTACTTTGCTATTTCCAAACACCACATTACCTCCCTTGAAGGATTCATATGTGGAGAATAGATCTTTATTGCCGGTCATGTGCCTCGTGCACGCTATCCTTGACCCATTCATTCGGATCTAGGTCGACCTTTAAGCACACCTAAGAAAACAATTAACTCAAAGTTTGGTCCCCATTTGTTCATGGGTCCATTAGTGTTAAACATTCCATTCATGTTAGACATGTATGGATAAGGTGAATATGCATTCCATGGAGCAAAGTTTTGAAGAGGGAAACCATTTTGCATATTTGGGTTCCATCCCATTTGATGGTTACTTCTCGGTAGCATTATTAGGTCTCCTAAATGGATTAGGTTTTGAAAAAGATGGAGCTTTGTTTCTTGCAAAAATAGGATTATATTTTGGAAGTAGTTGTCTAGTGGTGAAATGAGTTGGTTTCTTCTTATTAACGATAACAAAATCAGTTATAGATGAAGAAGCTACATTATTACCCTTGTTTGCTACACAGATCCACGGATCTGGCTTAACTAGCAGGTTCCTTTTTATGGGATCCGGGATCCGCCACAACATGGTGGTTTTCTATAGTGCCTTAACAAATCATGTTTCTTTGTTTTCACTAGTTGATGGATCAAGTTGTTGAATACCTAAACCTTTTGGTTGTTACCGGTTTTAACACTATCTAATATCATATCTAAAGTATTAGTACTCATTCTAGCAATTTTAGAATCTAGTTGATCAACTAGTGTTTGAAGTTGAGCATAAAGTTCACATTCACCACATGCTATTTTACCCTTTTCTAGACGTTTCAATTTTGCTTTTAATTCTATGACTTCTTTATCTAGCGTTGGTTTTAACTTTTTAAAAGCTTGTTTTTGTTAATTAGTTTTAAGCTAATATTGCAAAATTTGTCATATTCATTATGCAATGAGTCGTCATCTAGTGATGAGCTACTATAGTATTCGTGACATACCTCGTCATTTGCCATGAGACAAATTTCTTCGTCCTCCTCGTCACTCATTCCCCACGTGCAGCTCACGAACGCCTTTTGATCATCCCGTTTGGGACACTTACTAATAAAGTGGTTTGGGTCCCCACATTTAAAGCAAGCACGATCATCCCTGGCTTCCGTCCTCTTTGCTTTTCGGAATCCTTTATTATCGTTATACGGTTGTTTGACGTATCTTCCCTTCATTCTAAAGAACTTTTTAAAGTCCCTTACCGCCATAGCATAATCCTCTTCGTCACTATCCGAAAAGGAGTTCTCTTCATTGCTTGAAGCCTTTTTGGCTTTAAGGGCAAGAGATTTGTGTTTCTCTTTCACCTTTGAGGCTTCGGAATCTTTAGCAAGGACAAGCTCGTAGACTTTTAAGTTGCCTAAGAGTTCATCAAGGGTGAGGATTGTCAAATCTTTTGATTCTTCGATCGTGACCTTGGATCTCCACTTGGATGGAAGTGCCCTGATTTCTCCTAACATGGTTACGGCTAGAAAAAGATTCATCAAGTGCTTGTAAAGATGTAATAATAGTATTAAAATTAGCAAATGAATGATCTATAGTTTCCTCATCCGATATTGAAAATTGTTCATATTGTTGAACAAATAAATCAATTTTATTATTTTTAACTTGTTGATTACCTTGATGAGTTACAACTAAAGAATTTCAAATTTCTTTAGAGGTTTTAAGCATAGAAATATTTGAATTCCTTTTTGGGTAAAGCATTATACAAAACCAGTTTAGCTTCACTATTTTTAGAAAGCTTTTTCTTCAATTCATCACTTAGTTTATCATGAGGTATGTTCACTAAATTTCCTTTATCATCTTTCGAGGTAGCCTCAAAATCGCCTTCAACAATAATGTACCAAAGATTAATATCTTTAGACTTCACATACGTTTTGAATCTATTTTTCCAATATATAAAACCATTAGTTTCAAGTAGTGGTGGTGGATTATAGATTGCCCTTCCGTATAATTTTCAGAACCCATAGTGATCGAAAAGTTTTTAAAATACGGTTTACTTTAAAACTTTTATAAACTTAGCTCTTGATGCCAATTGTGGAAAACTAGAAGGGGGTTGAATAGTTTTTGCCGATTTTAAGTTAGTTTCAAAAACTTTAGATTCGATAATATGTGAGATCGTATGGATGTAGAGAAAGTATAGATCTAATGATAAAGCAAGTAAATAAAGTAAAGCAAAGGGATAGAAATGACACAACCGATTTATAGTGGTTCGGCTACAAGGACACCTTCCTTGCCCTACTCCACTCCCCGAGTCACCTACTCGAGAGTTCAAGCACTATGTCAACAAACTCCTTCAACTTGGCAGAGAAGCCTTCACAACGTTGCTTACACCTTTTTCCGGTACAAAGCTAAATACCGAGTCCGTAACACGGTGGACCAAACCAACACGACTATTACACAACAAATATGTGAAATATCAAATACAAGATCTTACTCTGAGAAATCTTGCGGAGTAACAAATCAATCAAGGACCCCTTGCTTGGATGACTTGTAGAATGCTCGTGATCTCGCCTTAGAGAAGGACCTATATGAGAATCACTAAAGAAAGAAAGAAAGAGGTACTCTCTAGATCAAGTGATCTTTTGTTAGAAGAGAATGAGAGTATATGATAGAATTAGTAAGAAGAGGGGTGAGTTAGAATGAAGAATTGGCTCTCTATTTATAGGCAAAATCTACCACTGTTCCCGGATCCCTCCACTTGGGATCCGTCTAATGTAATCCTAGTGATCCGTGGGGCCTCCTCTTTGCCCATGGGTTTTTTGGTTATGGGTCATGGGTGATGGGTTATGGGTTGGTCCATGGGTATTCTTTTAGATTCAATGTATCTAATGAGTACATTGTATCTAGTCTTGTGGGTATGGGTCAATACCATGGGTTATGGATATGATCCATGGGTTGTGATTTTACCCATCCTAATAAACTATTACAACAAATGATTAATTACAACATTTTTGTATTAGATGGCTATATGTAAATGCTTTACAAAATAACATGTATCCTTATAATTGTACTTAAGATAACATTATATTTGTTATCAACAAAACACAAAGAGATAAAATTAATAAACGTTTTTACGGTTTATTTGTATTAACAGTGTCTTCACTGAAGATTGGTCTCTTGATTATCTCTTTAACTACCGTGAAGAAAACAGTCCATATTGTTCACACATACCTTCTCCTCAAGAAATAACTCGTATTTTATGCACTCCTCAATCAATTACACAAATGAAACATAATCCATAAACATGATATCGAGATGATCTCAAACCTCTACAGTCATTCTATGTGAAAGCGTTTGGGTCTTAGAGGAAACCGTGAGATACTTCATGCATGTTGTGCTCACATGATGTACTGTCTCTTAACTCAACAACCATACAATATCGCCTACTTCTTCGGAAAACGAATTGTAAATGTCCAAGGTAGCAAGAACAAACTTATTCCATATGGAATGTTCTAACATGCCTTTATCATCATATCATGTACTATCATCCTCAATTTTAAAGTCCTTTATACATACTTGTGAACAAAATGATGGAACCATTGAACACATCTCACATAACGTCATTCTTCATTCCTGAATCCTCAAATACTCACCACCCATTCGACGATCCATCAAACGAAAACACAAAGCCTAGTCTTTTCTCCAAATAGAATCAATCCTTATGACTCATCTTTTACCTTTGTAACATGAACATTCCAATGAAATAAAACGTTTATTGATCATTTGATATCTTGCTTATATATGTGTTTAGTTACTTTGGAAATTATTAGTTTTCACAAAATAGTGCTCGTTCACTATTGAGTATTCTATCTCAAATGACCGGATCCCTGACTTTCTACTAGCCATACCCCTCAAGTAAGGGAAGTGGGATCCGAATAGAAGTAGATTTTATTATATCCCCATATCAATTCAATCCTCCAGACCTTATTACACTAGTTAAATATGATTCTTTAGGATCACTCAAATCTTCCTTAAGCTTAATTGGTTTCAAATCCACTCATAGATAACTTAGGATCACATTCAAGGTGCCTTTGATTTATCTTTTCATCAAAAATCACCACATCTCCACTCCAGTGCTCACACATTGATTATCTCATCTCAAAACATCTGGTTTGATATTTCTCTCAATTTTAGTGAATTGATTTTAGTCATCCTTGCCTCAAAATAGGCTAAAAACTAGTTTTTCATTTCTTATGATTTTTTTAGGAATTTTCCAAATTTCTTTTAAGTTGCCATCTGATCTCTAGGATCATTTGACTCCACTTAACACTCTCAAATTTCTTAGTGTCATCCTTGATCACCTATTGGTGCTCATAAAACCTCATTTCTTTCCATAAAAGACAATCATTAGCTACCATCACTCATTTCACTTGATCATTTAAATCGCATATCATTTAAGACACACGAGAAAACACTCAAGATGTGTAGGTACTAGACCTTACAAAACATCATCTTCCTTTTTCTTTGACTGCGATAGCGGATCCCTAGGTTTAGCCTAGATGGATCCCTCATTTGAGGAACCATGAGAACCGGCTGCCTGAGACTAAGCTAAAACAATCATTTCAAACCCTTCTTGTTAACTTAAACACTCCACCTTGTCTTAATTGACTTCCTAGATCAGTGCAACTCTGTAGTTGACTCTTGTGCATGCAAATCATTGCAATTTGAAGGATTTTAGTGGCTTAAGCTTTAAATTTTGTAACACCCTGAAATACGGTCCAGCGGAAGCATACGAACCTGTGGGTGCTACTATCTTGGTATCACAACATAAGGTACAAATAATGGTTTTTATCCCATTTATTTAGAATAACATTCATCAATTGAATACATTAAGTTTACATTAATGAAAGTAGTGCAGAAATAGGCCCAAAAGGTAATTAAAGCGGTCCCGATTATTCATCAGAGTCTCCTATGACCATGACCCTTGCCAAGCGTCTTCAAATAGTGAGCTATTGCCTTAAACCTGAGAACACATGCTAAAAAGGGTCAGCTTACGCTAGTGAGTTCATAGAGTTTAGTTACAAAAGTAATAGTGGACCTGATAGAGTTTAATTGCTACATGCAACTAAGGCAGATAACTAATAAACATTCCAACCATCAATCAATCAATTCATAATCAATTCCATCAATAATAAATCCAATCAATAATCAATTCAATGAATAACCAATTCAATCAATAACCAATCCAATCAATAATCAATCCAATCAATAACCAATCCAATACGTGTGAGATCTCAATGCAGAGCCCCGAGCGACTCTAGCCAGCACAGTCGTAGCAAGGCCTAGAACACAAGCTACCCTGGTCTAGGTCGGTCTATTCTTAGCTAGGCATCGCGTTATAGCATAGAGATGCTACCCTGGTCTAAGTCAACAAATGTCGCATGTCTAACATTTCCTAGTCAACACATTAGCAATTCAAAAGAATAGTGGCAGGTCCAAGAAATAGTTTGTTTTCACATAAACACATAAGATATCAATCCAAAATCAAATATTCCAAAAAATAGTCATTCTCGCATAATATTCACATATCCAAATATTGTTAGTTAAAAGCAGCATGTATTCTCCCCCAAAATAGTTATGAAAACTTTAGAAAAGAGGGCTATGAAACTCACCTTAGCCACAGCAATGCACTATTCACTATTGACACGTGGCATCTAAAGGTAATCTTCACATCCAGATGAATGCGATGAGTACGAGAATAAGTGCGCAACCTAATGCGTGTACGATATTCTTAAAATACAACTCATATAATAAAGAAGTCGATAGAAAATAATGTATCGTACTTTTCGTGGATCATTCATGTCGTTACTTTCAAAAGTCCATTATCGTTTCCAAAAGTTTATAATTAATGTCTCAAAAGTTTAGTTTTAACATTTCATGTGGTGGTAAGAAACATGAGCGACGTACAACTCACGCGAGAAGAAAGAAGACGCGACCAGTCGAGACATACTAACTAGAACACACGCCAAAAAGGATAAGACATTGACATAGTCAAGAAATACTGACAATACTCAAGCTAGTCGAAGGCTAGGTAATGACGACAACCATTTATTTAAATATAAATAGGTTATTGTTTCCCCATAATCCCAATACTTACACTATATGTTAGGATTTAGAAAATCCCGATTATTAAAGAGTCGGTCACCTCAAGTATATGTATTCGTTAGAATGCTCGTAGTCATAGTTATTTAGAGTTAGTACGTAGTTTGTTAAGTAACACCGTGGAGGACGGACGGGTCTTTACCCATTGTATGCCTGATCCACAGCCCGTAGGAGGCGTGTCTTATTTGTAACTATAAATACCCTTTGCCTAGTAAGGCAAAGGGTTGGAGCTTTCATAATTCATTTTTCTTTGTCTCACTAAGTTCCCAAAACTCTTCCACTTTCTCTCTCTAAACCTCATTTCATACGCCCCATAACTTGTTTATTTGTGTGATTGTGAAAACCAATAAGTTACATTTGGTATCAAGATCCATGGTTTGATCAATCATCTCTCATGTTCTTGGATTTCTAGTGGTTTTCATAAGGTTTTTGGGTTTGAATGAGTTTAGAGTAGTTTGCATCATTTGGATCATTTCTTGTGTTAAAGTTTGAATTTTGATAGTACTTTTGTGTTTAGAATCACTATAAGTGTTTAGGTTTTGGTTTAGAAGACTTGAATCATCGTGGTTGGGTTGTTTTTGGATTGAAAAGTGGTGTTTTTTGAAAGTTTCAAGTATGCGATTTGTGTCTCGAATAGGATTTCTACTATGCGATTTGTCCTGAAGACTATGCGATTTGTCTCTTTAATGAACGCTTTTTGAAGCGATTTGTCATATTTTGGATGTGATTTGTCGATTTTCTTGAAGCGATTTGTCTAGTATGCGATTTGTTTATTGAGACAAAATGACAAGAAAGGACAAAGTAGTAGAAGTAGTGGGTGTACTTGTGTACTATGCGATTTGTCAACTTATGCGGTTTGTGTGCTGTGCGTTTTTTTTACTGTTATGCGTTTTGTCAACTTAAGCGATTTGTCTTTTAAGCGATTTGTCTCTTAAGCGATTTGTTTGGAAAGCGATTTGTGTAGGAAGCGATTTGTCATCAGTGCGATTTGTCATTAGTGCGATTTGTCATCAGTACGATTTTTCAAGAGTGCTATTTGTCTTGTGTGTGATTTGTCTTTTGAGACTTATCATCTTTGTGATACATTTGGTTTCTCTTGATTTAGTAAAATCCCGTGAAAGAATCTAATTCTCGGTTTAATCAAAGAGTAGTAAAATCCCGTGGAATCTGTAATCATGTCTACAATCACTTCTTCCGTTGTTGATGACGTTCAAGCTGCAGGATCTGATACTCGTCCTCCCATGCTGGATAGAATAGATTATGACTCGTAGGCTCAAAGAATCAGACTGTATTGCTTAGGAAAGGAAAATGGGGTTAACATCCTTAAGTCAATTGATGAAGGACCATATCAAATTGAGACTACCAGAGATATCCTTGAAACTGATGCTGATGGTTCAGTTATATTAGGATTGGATAGACCAAAGATATATGATGAGCTTGATGATAAGGAGAAGAAGAGATACGATGCAGACATCAGGGCTTCAAACATTATACTTCAGGGTTTACCTAAGGACATTTACAAGTTAATCAATCACAAACACTGAAGCTAAGGAAGTATGGGACAATGTTAAGATGCTTCTCTCTGGTTCAGAATTGACTAAAGAAGACAGGGAGTCTCAGTTGTATGATGACTTTGAGAACTTTAAAATGAAACCAGGGGAAAGTGTTACTGAATATTATGTGAGATTCCACAAGCTTGTGAATGATATGAGGAATATCAAAATGACAATGCCAAATAAGCAATTCAAAGTTTGTGAACAACACGAATCCCGAATGGGACAAATTTGTCACTGCAGTCAAACTGAACAAAGGATTAAGGAACACCAATTACGAGCAATTGTATGCTTATTTGCTCCAAAATGAGAAGCATGCGATTTTTTGAACGAATGATCATGGAAAAGTTTAATACCAGTACTGGTGATGCAAGTTCTTCAAATGATTCAACTGCATTCTACACTAATGTAGGATTAACCACAAAAGCATCATAAGTCATACCTACTAGGGATGGTAATCACAAACTTATTCCAGATCCAAGCTATAAGCCTTCAGACTCATTCATGGAACAATTTGCTCATCAAGTGGCTCTAATGGTTAAGCAAAACCTGAACTTTACCCCATCTACCAACAATCATCTCAGAACTGCTTTTAACCTTCACAATCATGCTACGGTTAAAGATGGAATGGTAGTTGTGCAAAACGTGCAGGGAAGGCAGAATGCTTATCTTCCACATAATGAGCAAGGAAATGTTGGGGTTGGTCCTGGTTATGGAAATGTTGGTATAGGTGGAGGATATGTGGGTAATCAAAATCATGGAAGGAACATGGCCCAGGGACAAGGAAAGCCAATCAAGTGCTACGACTGTGGTGGAGAAGGACACATAGCAAGGAACGCACTCTTCCAAACGTCCACAAAATGTAGAGTACTTCAGGGACAAAATGCTACTAGTGCAAGCTCAAGATAGTGGAGTTGTGTTGAATGAGGAAGAATTGATGTTCCTAGCTGAGGGAAATGCCAAAACTTATGATGCTGATGTAGATGAACAGCCAGTGCAGGGTATGGGTCAGAACAATCCCAATGCATTTCAAGTTGCAGATTGTGATGCGTTTGACTCTGAAGTCGATGATGAACCAACTGCCCAAACCATCTTCATGGCTAGCATTTCACCAATGGTCTCTCCAAAGGTCTCTTCACCACAACGGCCATCCTCCAAGGAATCGATCATTTCAAAGGTATTAAAATTATACGATGAGATTGATGGGCAAAAGATTCACGACAAAGTACAATTAACTGAAATCATTGAATCAAATATTGAAAATATGGGTAATAGCAATGTTGTCCCATATGATCAATATGTGGAAACAAGATGAAAGTGAAATTGTACCAAATGATGCATCTTCTGCAGTCAATGATGACTATATTTTTGATGAATACATTGCATGTGCTCCTGATGATTCCATAACCTTTGAACTAAATGCCTATAAAGAACAAGTTTCCATATATGAACAGCATGCTAAATTTGAACGACTACCGTGAGCAGAAGATGGATAACCAAATACGTACAGTTATTAGAAAAAGTAATTTTAGGGAAGAAATGTTAAACCAAGAGTTAAACTCCTTACAAGAATAGCTCAATAAAACTATTAAGCAAAAGCAAGAACTTCAAGAAAATGTAAAAGTGCTTAAACAGAATTTCTGCTAAGGAATCAAAAATTTTAAATGACTTTTCCAACCTAAAAACTTTGAAAAACAAACGGTACGTACAAGGGAACACCATTCAGACTGCTCACATGATCACTAAGCATAGAGTCTTAAGCGATAAGCATAGTATTCCCCTTGTAGAGGAACCCAATCCCGAGTATGGAAAAATAGCTAGAGCCGCTCAAAAGGTAGTCTATGATGGTAATGAGATCCTTAAGCCTAGGCAAACACCATCATGTATAGGAAGCACTGAAGAGGATAGAAAATTAGAAGATGCCTCTAGGGAGAAAATGGCAAAAAAAAATTAAATGATCCTTGGTGTATTAAGAATAATATAATGCTTAAATCGCATGATTACACTAAAGAAAATTGGATAGCCTTGAATAAGTTTAAACCTCAAACTCAATTAACCCCTGAGCAAGTATTCTAGAAGAAAGATTTGGATAAACAAAAAATTGATAATCTTATTGAAATGAATCCTCCTTGTAGGAAAATGCCACCAGCCACTGTGTATCCCCCAAATACACCTATGCATTTAGTGCCCAGAACACTTTCTACTCAAAGCAAGACCTTAATCAGCCTATATGTAGTTTATCAATTATTTGTTGATTTTGAGAAAACGTGTAAGAAGAGAATTACACCTACAGGGATTACTGAAGGGGAAAGGGGTTTTGAGCAAACTAAAGAGTGTTATTTAACTGATGTCATGCCTTTCTTTAAACTACTAAAAGAACAATTTGAGAGTCTTCAAAAGAGCATAGATACAGAAATTAAAGAAATGAAAAAGGTGTTCAATGAAATGGAAATTGAGGTCAAAGATTATGTACGTGAACTTAAAAGTAATGAAATTGAGAGAAAAAATCTGCATATCTTAAACGATAACTTGATTTCTATATGTGTTGCTTAGGATGTGTTCTACACTGTTACGAATTATTCTATTACTGCTTCTCAATTTCATGAATTATCTGTTGCCTTGAAAGTTTCCCATGATCGTGTTATTGTGCTTGAGTCCACAAATTCAAAATTGTACGAGAAAATAGAACAAGATGATCATGATAACTTGGTCAAACATTTTTTTAAATTGGAAGTTGAACATCTTGCTTTGCAATTAAAATATCAACATCTAAAAGAAAATGTTAAAACCTCAAATGCCAAGACATCCTCGAATGCTCATGAGTTTGATACAGTTTTTGAAATTAGCAAACGTGATAAACAGATTCGAGCTCATTGTAACACGATCAAAAGATTAAAAACCCAAATCTCACAATTAAAGAGTGAAAAGAATGATGTGGCTGGCTCCCAAATGCCTCCTTCTTTAGATTCTCATAATTTTCATCTTCAAAACATCATTAATGCATTACAACATGAAAATAATGTTTTCTAGCGGAAAATGATAAGGTTAAATTGCATTTCAAAGAGTTATATGAATCAATTAAAGTCACTCGTGACAAGAACAATGAAAAGGTAACTTCTTTGCAAAATGAAATTGAGAATCTGAAGAGTCAGGTAAAAGGGAAAATGCCAATCACCAATTGTAAGACTACTGCCCCAAAGGTGCCTGCTTTTGCTAAATATGCTATGATATGACTGTGAAGTACATTCCACCTCATCTTAGGAATAATGAACTTGCACTTCAAACATACTTTTCGTACCTTAAGAATAGTCTAGAATGTCTCCGTGAGATTGTTGAAGAGGATATAGAAAGCCACTTGATAATGTGATTAAGGATGCATGCGTATATGCCAAATGATCTCCGGAGCTGTTAGAATGCCTAATAACTATATCTCCTAAATTTGGTACTAAGAAAGATAGAGTAGTTATGCCTTGCTCTATGCCCAAAGTCAAGCAAGTGTCCTTTGATGTGCCTCCTAGTACTTCAGATCCAGGTTCTAGACAGGAATGCAGAAAGTAGTAAAACCAACTAATGTTCCCATCGTTCCCTCTACAGGAGTAATCAATGACACTAAGGCAAGCAGGTCAAAGCCTCCAGGCAATACAATACAAGATAGGACCTCGCAAGCTAAGAGTGATCAAGGGAAGGAAGTAGAAGACCATCCTAGGAACAATAAGTTTGAGTTTAATAAGACAAATCGTGTTGATTCTAGTATTAGCTATAAGCGTACTGTAATTAATTCGAATTCTGCTACGATTTTCAAAACATGTAATGAATGTTTGGCTTCTGATACTTATCATGAATGTGCTGTGAATGAAGTAAAATATGTTGCTAAGTCTCCAGTCAAAACTGTTAGAACTGCTAAACAGGTTAAGGATGTCAGAAAACCAAGGTGGAAAAAGGTTAAAAAACATTGGAAACCAACAGGAAGAAAATTTAGTAATGTAGGTTATCAATGAAAACCTACTGGTCGTAAATTCAATCTTAATGAATTGTGCCCTAAATTATCTAGATCAATGCCCATTAGGAAATGGATGCCCACTAGTAGAATTATACCTTTGATAAGTGAACACACTTTGAATAGATCTACTGTCACTACTAGTCCTGCATCTACCTCTAATGATATCATTGATTCTGCTTCTGATGTGGGTGCTCCAATCTCATTTACTAACCAAATGGAACCCATTCTTGCATGGGGATCCAAATCATCCAGTCATCCATACTTGTCTATGTTCAACTGCAGGTCGTAAAAATTATTTTGTGGTATTTGGACTCAGGTTGTTCCAAGCATATGACTGGAGATCGCTCGCGGCTCATGAACGTCGTGAGTAAATTCATCAGGGCTGTTAGATTTAGGAACGACCACTTTGGGGCAATTATGGGTTACGGAGACTATGTTGTTGGTGACAGTGTAATTTCCAGGGTCTATTATGTTGAAGGTCTTCGTCATAATTTGTTCTCTGTTGGTCAATTATGTGACTCAGATATAGAAGTGGCCTTTAGAAAACATACTTGCTTCGTTAGAGAACTTGATGGTGTTGAACTTTTAAAAGAAACCCGTGGAACCAATCTGTACACCATCTCTATCGAAGACATGATGAAGTCCTCTCCATCGCTTCTTGCATCAAAGGCTTCAAAACAAAGTCATGGTTATGGCATCGTCGTCTCAATAATTTGAACTTCGGAACCATAAATGATCTTTCTAGAAAGGACCTTGTAAGAGGTTTGCCCAGATTGAAATATGAGAAAGATCATCTATGTTCGGCATGCCAATTGGGAAAAAGCAACAACAAATCGCCCATAAACCCAAACTTGCAAACTCAATTATGGAAGTTCTTCATACTCTTCATATGGATTTGTGCGAACCCATGAGAGTGCAAACCATAAACGGGAAGAAATATGTGCTAGTCATGGTTGATGACTATTCTTGGTTCACCTAGGTTAAGTTTTTGAGGTCAAAGGATGAAACTCCAGATGTCATCATCAAAATTATTAAACAGCTGCAGGTTCGACTTAATAAAACGGTCAGAATTATCTGAACAGACAATGGAATTGAGTTTGTAAACAAAAAACTGAGTCAGTTTTACGAAAGCATTGGAATCAGCCATTAAAGAAGTGTTCCACGTACTCCTCAACAAAATGGTGTTGTTGAAAGACGAAATTGGACTCTTGTCGAGGCTGCAAGGACTATGCTGATTTACTCAAAGGTTCCAATGTTTCTATGGGCAGAGGCTATTTCCACTGCATGCTACACCCAAAACCGTTCCCTTATTCACACCACTCATGGAAAAACCCCTTACGAACTTGTCCACAACCGTAAACCAGATCTTTCCTTCCTTCGTGTATTTGGTGCTTTATGCTATCCAACGAATGATGGTCAAGATTTAGGAAAGTTAAGAGCTAAGGCAGACATTGGAGTTTTTGTTGGATACGCACCAAACCGGAAGGGTTACCGAATCTACAATAAAAGAACCTGAGATATCATGGAAACTATTCACGTCACGTTCGATGAGCTGTCTGAGCAAATGGCTCCTGGACAATCTAGTTCTGGACCCGCATTTCAACATTCATTAAGTAGTCCCATTAGTTCTTCTCTTGTACAGAATCCTTCACCTACAGTTCCATATGTACCTCCATCGGAAGAAGATTTGAAGAAATTGTTTGATCCAATGTTTGCTGAATACTATGAACCTCTTGATAATGCTCATTCTACACCATCAACAATGGCGGCTCCTAATCCAATCAACACAGATAATCCAACTGTTTATGTGTCTCTATCTCAAGAAGCGCCTGCTGCAGATCACTCATCATCATCCTCAAATCCTCAATCCTCGAGTGTACATCATGGAAATGTTTCTGCCAACTATGATGGAGATAACCCCTTTGCCACTCCAGAAGATGCACCATTTGAAAATATATTTTCCCCTGAACCAACAATTTGAACTATCTTCACCAGGGGATCCAAACTCTGCACTTCCTCATCACCAACCACATGAACATCTCAGAAAATGGACACATGATCATCCATTGGACAACATAATTGGAAACCCATCTCGTCCAGTATCCACTCGTAAACAACTTGCCACAGATGCCTTATGGTGCTTCTTCAATTCTGTATTACCAATGATCGAACCTAAAGATGTCAAAACAGCAATGTCTGAGGACAGCTGGTTTAGTGCTATGCAAGAAGAAATCCATGAGTTTGATCGACTTGATGTATGGGAATTAGTACCAGCTCCAGATTATGCTATGATCATTGCTCTCAAGTGGATCTTTAAATTAAAGCTTGATAAGCACGGTGATGTTCTGAAAAATAGGGCAAGACTGTTGGTTAAAGGATACCGACAAGAGGAGGGTATTGATTTTGAGGAATCATTTGCTCCGGTTGCACGAATTGAGGCTATCAGAATCTTCCTGGCTAATGCTGCTAGTAAAAACATGATAGTTTATCATATGGATGTAAAGACTGCATTTCTGAATGGAGAACTCAAAGAAGTAGTCTACGTCAGCCAACCCGAAGGTTTTGTGAATCCAGAGCATCCTACCCATGTCTATCGCTTGAAGAAGGCCCTTTTCTTTTTGAAACAAGCTCCAAGGGAATGGTATGACACACTGTCAAAGTTTCTCTTAACTAATGGATTTAGCAAAGGAACAGTTGATCCCACATTGTTCACCAGAAAGTCAGGCAAACATTTAATTCACGTTCAAATCTATGTTGATGATATCATATTTGCCTCGACCGACCCTAATGAATGTGACCGTTTTTCAAAGGAGATGGGCTCCAAATTTCAAATTTCTATGATGATGGGACAAATGTCATTTTTCTTGGGATTACAAATTTCACAAAGTCCTGGAGGCATTTTTATTAATCAATCTAAATATGCAAATGAAATTTTAAAGAAATTTGGATTTGATTCTTGTGACCCTGTTGACACTCCCATGGTGGAGCGCACAAAACTAGATGAGGACCACTCAGGGATCATGGTTGATCAAACGAAATATCAAAGTATGATTGGTTCCCTAATGTACCTCACAACCAGTAGACCTGATATTCTGTTCGATGTATGCATGTGTGCTAGATACCAGGCTAAGCCTACCAAAAAGCACCTTGAAGCTGTTAAACGGGTATTTCGGTATCTCCAAGGAACCATTAACATGGGTGATACGCTTACGCAACGCGTTCAGGGTCAAAGGAACTTCCTTTTCGTCGAGCAAGTTTTTCAACACCCTAGGCAGTGAACCTAATCGTTGTAGTGTAGTATTAGGGTAAGCCACGGGAATTGATATAGTTCTCTAGGGGAATAGGAATGCTAGTGAGAGGTTACTATGCTAAGGCTGGGGTTGAGGAAGATTATTTTTTTTATCTTTTTATGTTTTTTTTAGAAAATGGAAATTACGAATCTCGGGGTTTGGATTTGGGGATTTGGTATTTCTACCGATTACTTCTACTTATCTAAATTATCTAATTAACTAAGGTGAGGGTAGTCTATGTCTAATTATTGTGTGCTCGTATGATGGTTTAAAGATGTGTTTACTTAGGTTTTATTACTCCTTAATTATCTCCTATTGATGGTTGAATTGTCCCGTCCTTATTCTTAATCGCGTTGTGTGTCTAAAGTCGTAGGGTATGCGTTTATCCCTAACTCTTTGAAACTACCAAAGGGTCTCGCCTACAAAATCTCTAGGATTTATAAACTCTAACTCTAAGGTACTCTTCGGATGGTTTAGCCTACAACAACTCTAGGTGTTATAAACTAAGGTTCACAAAGATTATTCAAGCATTAACTACACAACAGATGACCTATCGCATTACTAGATCATTAACAATTAAGATAAGAGACAACCAATCAATATTCAATAATTAATTTTCATATTCCCTAAGCAAACACACAAGTAAATTAGCCGGACATGGAGAACATGCAAGAATACACACAAATAATTGAAGACATAATTAAATTAATGAAGTAAAACACTTATCTTGATGTAAGATAGGGTTTGGAACCCTAAAATACTGTACAAGACAACCTTGGTTCGGTTTAGATTTTTAACCCAAAAGACTACACTCTGAAAACTAAAAAATTCGGATTCTATATATAAGATAACATTCGCGACGGTGTCACCCTTTGATTTGAACGCCGTCGGGTCGCCGTCATTAGGGTTTCGTCTTGGCCACGTTAGTCTTGCGACGGCGTCACCTTATGCTTGTGACTCCGTCCCCTTCAGTCTCTGACGCCGTCTGGATCAAATCTAGGCCGTCTGAGTTGCGACGACCTACTCTTTTAAATCCTAACACCGTCACTTGTAAATAAGCAATTTGGCTACTGAGCCGTCACAAAAGTGATGCGACGGCGTCGCAGTTAACTCCTGACGCCGTCCCCTTCAGTTCTAGCAGCCTGAGTGTCTCGATTCTAGACTTTGGCCATTTTCTTCGTATATTCGCGCCTTTTCGTCCGGATAAGTGTCATTCCAGCATTTTGCCTTCAAGATGCCTAAAAAGTGAAAATGAACGATATTAAGTAATAACGGATACAAAAGTGATCAAATAAGGGCTTAAACGACCCCTCAAAAAGGTACATTTTAAAACCTTATCAAATATCCCTACACTTGGTATTTGTTTGTCCTCAAGCAAATGTGCTTTTAGCCAATTAATTTATAAGTTAGGGGTCATGAAGCATTGGTTTAAAATAATCCACAACACATATAAGCCCTGCAAAAGTCATAACAAGCACGGAAATTACATACTAGCACCTCACATGGGGTGTTTGGATACTCACATCTCTCGGGTGTATATAAAATATAACAAGTTGGAAATGGAAGATAAACACTCATTAACCGGTCCTAGTACATAGATTACCATAGGCTTGAGACTAGATCAAACCTCCATCGCTTTGGCATAAGCACCTAGGAAAGACTATCAAAGAGGTCTTTTAAAGGGTTGTAATGTTAGGCTTACGGTAGGGAAAAAGGGTTTGGTGGGATAGGCTATTTAGTGGTGGCAAGTCAAAAATCTTTATGCTACAAGCTTGCGAAGAATGGTGTTGCTAAGCCAAGAATCGACACTCTAGACTCTAGATAACTGAAGCAAACAAACATAAATTAAAGATAGATGTAGGATGGTAGCCCGTATTTTTTTTTTAACACTCTGTTTTTTTTTCCCTTTTTCTATTTTTTTCGATTTTTTTTTTCATATACTTTTACTCTACCATCCTCTACGATAACATCAAAATGATATGGATTTATAGGCACATCCCTACACTTGAGTTTTTATTACTCTAACACTAATTTGACCCGAATTGAAAAGATCAAAACACTTGGAGTACATTATTACGCAAATAAAGGGAATTTGAATTTAACGTTCCCTTCCCGTCATTTCATAAACTTTAACTTTTTCCATGAGTCCCAATCGTCCCAAAACTGTGTACAAAGGATATGACTCGACTTAGCAACTTATGCAAGCAACTAGATAATTGAACTAAGGGTTTTAGGGTGATAACAATAATGCACTAAAAGTGAGTGCATACAAGGTAGGCTAAGGCGATTTGGGTGTACATTTGGGGGTGGGGTGTAAACAATTCTCTTCATTGATATTTCGGAAAAACCGAAACATCACGAGAACCGCGAAAAGGATAGGCTCAGAGGGGTTAACTAGGGGTATCGTGTACTAAAGATGAGTAAAACGCAAAGGTGTGGGGGAATTACTCAACCGATGTGGAAGAAGAAATTATATTACGGGTATCAAACAAGGGTTATCCTAATGCCTCTTATCATTTAGTTATTCCTAACTACACAAGTGTAGTCTTACTAGCGATCTCGGGATGCATCACAAAACAAGTTCTAGAATGTAATATACTACCGGTTCACACACTAAGCATTAAAGATGAATGCTTTAATTCCTACTAATCTAAGGGCGATCCTCACATTTTGGGTGGAATTTAAGTGGTAAAGGGTTTTTGTGCTAGTCATATAACTTCCTATCTGTGAGATGCTTTTGTTAAGACTAATGGCCCACTCCTATATGTCATGAAAAATTAAAAATTTGGTGCCAAAATTACCCTAACCGACATTTTCTCATGGTTTATTACACAAATGCAATTGGACAAAGCAAATAATCAAGGATAAGCATAGTTTCAAAGTTCCCGTTTTATTTTCCCTCCCTACACTTAAACTGAACATTGTCCCCAATGTTCCCCAAAAGTATCAAAGTTATGATAATGGAAGGTAATAAAATATGAAAGAAACTAATACTCCCCTGATTAGCTCGGTAGGATCCCTGTAAAGTAGTGGTTACATCTTTCTTCAAAAAGAACGTTTGCGTGAAAAGCTCCTCCTTATCTTATATGTATCTTCTTCTTGATAAATTTAACCTGCACACTTGAAGAAAACAAACGAAACCTTCGTGTAAAATTGGCGGTAATAATATATATATAAGACTCTACTAAACTAGGATATAATGCTTGTGGAATGGATGTTTACAGAATTTCTGGAAAATTAAGACCTGGAAAATTCCAAAAAATTATCAGTAGCTCAGAAAACGAGAAAAAGTAATCAGTTGTTTTTGCTCCTTCCTGACGCCGTCAGATTGCGATCCTAACGCCGTCAGGTTATCCTAACAAAAACTGGTCTGCGATTTTCTGAAAAAACATTCTGGAAAATTTACATCTTTCGAATCTGGAAAAATTTCCTGCAAAACATCCATTATGACTCGATACAATCATTTGACTCGAACAAACACACATGTATATCTTTTAATTAATTGAAATTCTCATGTTTACGTTTCTTTTGAAAACGTGTGTAATCCTCCCTACACTTATCCTTTATGTAAAATACCTTTATATGTAATTAAGACAAGGTTAAAAACAAAATAAAGCATTTTTACAAATTTAAACATGAGAATAAACAATCAATAAAGGATATATGACACAAACAAGCAAACAATTAAGCATGAGTTGCCTCCCACGAAGCGCTTTTCTTTATTTATGAGTCTTGTAGCTAGACTCGTAGTCGTGCCCCTACGTGACTTCATTACCGTCACCTTCTTCCTCAGGACGGTCTCTATTGGGGGATTCCATGTTGTAAAAGTTCCCTATGATGCACCTTTCTAAGATTTCGTCCTCTCCCCAATCGGTTCTATATTCTGGTCCTAATTTCAAGCAATCCTTATAGAATCCGAAAATCTTGGCCATAACATAATCTACTCCTTTCTCCTTATCCTCCTCATTCCTATAATAGACCGATAGTTTAAGTTCCTTTTCATCATTGGAGAGTGATGAAAACTTCTCAATCTTAAACGGCATTTGGTAAGCCACATCATTGGTCTCATCTTTGAATCGCACTATTCCTAATGAGGGATCATAAGTCATCCCGGTGTTTTCTATGAAAGGTTTTCCTAGAATAACGTGGGACAAGCTAGGATCTATGGCCGTACTAATATCATCCACAATTATGAAGTCCGTAGGAAATGTGAAACTACCTACATAAACGGGCAATCCCTTAATTCTACCAAGAAAATTGCACCTAACCCTAGGATTATCAGGGTCTTGCCTAGTTGGGATAGGCTTCTTCATTACCCAATTATATTAGGTGCTAGTCATTATGTTTATTGGGGACTTGCGGTCAATGTAGGCCTTTGCCACGAAAAGGTGTCCTATGCAACATGGTATGTTAAGATTCCAAGGGTTCCCAAACTTGATCCTAGGGCTTTTCCTAACATACATGTGACAGAGGTCACGTACTAAGTGAGGGTGGCGAGATAGTTCTTCTTCCGTAGGAAACTTATAGAAATAGTTATTGACTACTTCACCTACTTCCTCGGTTGTTTCATCCGTAGGAGTTTTGTTGGGAATTATGCAAAGTAGGAATTCTGCTGAAAATAATGCTGACGGAATCTGCTGAGTACATGGATTCTGCTGAAGAAGAGTTTCTACTGAAGTAATATAAACGTGTAGTTTGTTTCTGCGGAGATAGATATTCCGCGTATTCTATAGTTAGTTAGGATATGCATGAGCTTTATTAGGAAGTGATAATGTATATCTTATTTAGTTTTATCTTTATACGTTTCTTGGGAAACGGGTTAGGGTTCCTTGTCTATAAAAGGAACACAATAGTATGAATTATGTACGAGTTGAAA
This sequence comes from Chrysanthemum makinoi, assembly GCA_910596185.1. NCBI lineage: Eukaryota > Viridiplantae > Streptophyta > Magnoliopsida > Asterales > Asteraceae > Chrysanthemum > Chrysanthemum makinoi. The sequence continues at coordinate 101,307,398 of OU343220.1, read as the reverse complement.
AACAAAGTTTTAGTATTATTAAAAGATCCATAGAGGATCAAAGAGTTCTTAGTTATTTGTATTTGTTCTTGTGTTTAATTTCCGCTTAAATACAAGTTATATAGACTGTCTTTTAGTGTGTTTGTGATTACATAGACAGAGGTCACGTACTAAGTGAGAGTCTCTATGATACTAAGAACAATCTTTTCTGTACACTCTTACAACCAAAACAACATTCACCATGCCTGGATCAGAAGATGATATTGAGGTCACCAACAACCATAACAACACATCTCTGCAACAACTCAGTCTCTCAAACAGCAATGCAAAGTTTCCATACCTCAAGAAGGAGGAGTACGATTTTTGGGCAATGAAGATGCAGAACTGGATCTCCAACATTGATTGGAATCTAACAGTTTGAAGAGGACTATCACAGATCCTGATGGTAATGTTACTATTGTTCCTCCCAAATCTGCTGAAGAGATACTGGCTGTTCAAAGAGAGAACAAAGTAAGAACTATTCTCCTTCAGGCTATACCTGAAGATCACTTGGGTGACTTTCACTACATGCTGGATGCTAAGGACATATGGATGGCAGTCAAGGCTAGGTTTGGTGGGAATGAAGAGTCAAGGAGAATGAGGAAATCTATATTGAAACAACAGTTTCAAGAATTCCAAATCTCTGAAGAGGAAGGTATCCACAAGGGGTATGACAAATTTCATAAGATATTGAGTCAACTGAATCAGCTGAAGGAAAAGCCAGATAATGATGACTGCAACTCAAAGTTCTTGAGATCTTTACCTTCATCTTGGTTACAGGTAAGCATTGCCCTTAAAGCTAAAGGTGGGCTGGATATGCTCACTTTTGATGAACTATACAACAGACTTAAATCTCTTGAGCCTGATGTGAGAAGTCCCTTTCGTTCATCCACTCCTAGTCACACAGCTTTTGTTGGGGCCTCCTCAAATAGGATGACTTATGCTCCAAGTCCTGTTTCCTCAGCATCATCATCCTACACTACAACTTCATCAAGTTCTCAACCTAAATCCAGTGGTGTATTGGAAGATGTGATTTACTCTTTTGTTGCTGATTATGACACTCAGCAGCAACTAGCCTTTGAGGACATTGAACAGGTGGATCCATTTGACATGGAAGAGATGAATTTGAAGTGGCAACTGGCTATGCTCTCAATGAACATCAAGAAGTTTGAGAGTAAGTCTGGTAGAAAGTTTGGTTTCCAAGGAAGAGATCCAGCAAGATTTAACAGAGGCAAGGTCAAGTGCTTTACTTGTGGTCAGATGGGTCACTTCTCTAGAGAATGCAAGGATAGGAAGGCTGGTGATGAGGTGAGATATTCTTCCTATCAGCAGATTCATAAGGATGCTGGAACTTCAAAGACTAGATCCTCCACAGCTCTTGTCACTATGGATGACCATGTCGACTGGAAGATGCATGAGCATGAGAATGATGAAGGTCCTGGTTATGAGAATATTGGATTGCTGGCAAGCTGTACTTCAGAGGATAGGCATGATCAAGTTGCCTTGATGGGCATCTCTCAGGATCATCCTCTTAAGAATAAGGACGTTGGCATTGTTGATAGTGGTTGTTCCAGAAGCATGTCAGGAAACAGAGATATGATGCATAATTTCGTACCCATAGAAGGAGGAGGCAATGTGACTTTTGGTGGAAGTGATGGTAGAATCACTGGGAAAGGCACCATCAAAACACCTCTACTGGATTTTGAGAATGTGTACTATGTAAAGGAACTGCAACACTTCAACTTGTTCTCAGTCTCACAAATTTGTGACACCAAGAACAAAGTATTCTTCTCTGAGGATGAATGTCTTGTGCTATCTAAAGACTTCAAACTACCAGAAGATACATCAATTTTGCTGAGAGTTCCTAGAAAACACAACCTATACACATTCAATCTGAATGATGTTCAACCAGAAGGTGACCTAACTTGTTTGGTGGCCAAAGCATCCCTGGATGAGTCTACAAAATGGCATAGGAGGATGGCTCATGTGAACTTCAAGACCATCAACAAACTTTCTAAACTTGGTCTAGTAGAAGGACTTCCTTCCAAAGTTTTCACCAATGAACATCATTGTGTTTCCTGTAACAAAGGAAAGCAACACAGAGCCTCATACAAAGCTATTACAGCTGTGAGCATCATTTCAGAACCTCTTCAGTTTCTGCATATGGATCTCTTTGGTCCAACCCAAGTCAGAAGTATTGATCACAAGTATTTTTGTCTGGTAATCACTGATGACTTCAGCAGGTTTTTTTGGGTATTCTTTCTGAGGACTAAATATGAAACATCTCAAGTGTTGAAAGAGTTCATTACCCTTGTTGAAAACTAGTTGAACAAAAAGGTTAAAGGTATTTGGTGTGATAATGGGACAGAGTTCAAGAATGCTGTTTTAATAGAACTTTGCAAGTCTAAAGGGATCAAATAAGGGGTCTTGTGCAGCTCGTAGACGCTTCCCCTCAAGTGATGTATGTAGATGGTGAGTATATAAACCATAAGTTTCCCCTTAAAATTATACTAACCATCACGATTTTTTATTTTATTTTATTTTATTTTATTTTTTTTACAACTTAACAAAAGAAACAAAGCATAGCAGCAGAAAAATCATATCAGCAGCAGAATCAAAATGGCCTACCACCAGTAGGAATGGAGAACCAGTAGAAACACCAATGTATGCGTCTTATATCTTGTACTATCCATGTGACTCCAAACTCAGATGATGCACTAGAAAATGTGAGCGTTAAGCACCTTTTCTATAGCCCTGAGCACTACAACGTAACTCCTTCAAGTGATAGCAAAATCTATGCTTGCAGACTCTAAATTACCTACCATGTTTTGGACTAAAGCAGTTGGCACATCTTGTTATGTACTGAACAGGGTATCCATTACTAGACCTCATTTCAAGACACCTTATGAACTTCTCACTGGGAAGGTTCCTGCTATTCATTACCTCAAACCTTTTAGATGTCAAGTGACCATTTTGAACACTAGTGATCCACTGGGTAAATTTGATGAGAAAGCTGATGAGGGGTATATTGTGGGTTATTCGGCTCATAGTAAGGCTTATAGGGTATATAATTTGAATGCTAGAAAGATTGAGGAGACACTTAACCTGAGGTATCTAGAAGATAAGCCCAATGTGCAAGGTCAAGGACATGTTTGGTCTTTTGACTTGGATTACTTAACTGATTACTTGGGTTATTCTAGACATGTGGCTAATCAAAATGCAGGTACACCAGAGTCTCCCACTGACAATGCTGGTACCATGGATGCTGATTCAGATAGTGAGTTTGAGGATGATGAACAACCTATTATTGTACCTTCCTTCTCCCCTAACCATTTTGCAGGTGATACTTCTAAAGTTACTTCTGATAAGAGTGAAGATGAGTCACACTATGCAGAGGATCTTGCTAGACTTCAGAAGCAAGAGTATGCAGCTAACCTAGATGCTGAAAGGCTTGGTGAAGAGATTGCTAGAGAAACAGTCAGTGGAAATCATGATTCTCCTGAAGGTTCTCCTGTTTCTCCTGAAGAGTCTCCTATTTCTACTCGTGTGTCCACAGACTTTGGTGAACCCTATACGCGATTTCCAAGTCCTTCAGATCTTGGTAACCATCAACCCAAAGCTGGAATCTTCACCTCACCTTCCTATGACAGTGATTTTGAGCCAACTGTGACTAATCTTGATACATCTATTGAAGTCAACCCCACTGCTACAAAGAGGATCAACATTGCTCATCCTCAATCCAATGTTATTGGTGATCCTCTTGCACCTGTTAGAACTAGAAGGACTGTGACAAGTTCTAAATATGGACAAGTTGCTTTTCTATCCTATGTCTCAAACCAGCAAAGGGACAATCACACAGACTTTAAGCATTGTCTGTTTGCTTGTTTTCTTTCTCAAGTGGAACCAACCAGTGTTACTCAAGCTCTTGAAGATTCAAGTTGGCTTGAAGCAATGCAAGAAGAGATGCAACAATTCAAAAATCATCAGGTTTGGATCTTGGTACCACTACCTGATGGTAAGTATGCAATTGGGACAAAATGGATTTTGAAGAATAAGAGAGATGCAAGGGGTGTTGTGGTTACAAACAAAGCAAGATTAGTGGCTCAGGGCTTCAGGCAAGAGGAAGGCATTGATTATGATGAAGTGTTTGCACCTGTAGCTAGAGTAGAGGTCATTCGAATCTTCTTGGCCTATGCATCCTACATGGGGTTCATGGTATATCAAATGGATGTCAAAGGTGCTTTTCTGTATGGTGAAATAGAAGAGGAGGTATATGTCACTCAACCCAAAGGCTTTGAAGACCCAGATCATCCAAAACATGTTTACAAGGTTGTAAAAGCTCTCTATGGACTACATCAGGCACCCAGAGCATGGTATGCTAGGCTCTCAGCATTTCTGCTGAAGCATGGTTATAGAAGAGGTGCTATTGACAAAACACTCTTCCTTAAGAAGAATTCCACAGACATCATTCTTGTGCAAGTTTATGTGGATGACATTATCTTTGGCTCCACAAAAGAAGCTTGGTGCAGGGAGTTTGAGGAGCTGATGAAGGGAGAATTTCAGATGAGTGCTATGGGGGAGCTTACTTTCTTTTTGGGTTTACAAGTTCAGCAGAAACCTGATGGTATTTTTATCCATCAGGAGAAATATGTGAGAGACATTTTGAAGAAGTTTGATATGGAGAATGTCAGAACTGCCACTACACCTTATGAAGCTCCAAAACCAAAGAACAACATTGAACCAGATCCAGCTGTGAATGTTCACTTATACAGATCTATGATTGGTTCATTGATGTATTTAACAGCTTCTAGGCCTGACATTACCTTTGCTATGAGTGCTTGTTCTAGACATCAAGTCACTCCACTTGCTTCCCATCTGAATGCAGTCAAAAAGATCTTTAAGTATCTAAAAGGCCAACCCCATTTAGGTCTTTGGTACCCAAAAGAGTCTCCTTTTAAGTTGGAAGCATATAATGATAGTGATTATGCTGGTGCAAATCTGGATAGGAGATCCACAACTGGAGGTTGCCAATTCCTTGGAAGAAGATTGATTTCTTGGCAGTGCAAGAAACAAACCATTGTTGCTACCTCATCTACTGAAGCAGAGTATGTTGCTGCTGCAAATTGTTGTGGTCAAGTACTATGGATTCAAAATCAATTGTTGGATTATGGGTTTAACTTCATGAACACAACAATTTTTATTGATAATCAAAGTACCATATGCATTGTTAAAAATCCAGTTTTCCACAGTACAACTATGCATATTGAAATCAGGCATCACTTTATAAGAGATGCATATGAAAAACATTTGATAAAAGTGGTTAAGATTCACACTGATGATAATGTGGCAGATTTATTGACTAAAGCTTTTGATGGACCTAGGTTTCAACACCTTGTTGTCAATATTGGGATGCTTAACCCTTAGCTGCAAAGTTTAAGGGGAGGCATAGGCCTCAGGGGAGGCATATGCCTCAGGGGAGGATTTTAGTTGTATATTTTGTAAACTTTGTAGATATTTGGTTATCTTTTTGTTTGCTAACACTAACCTGCTAATATTCTTTGAGTTTTGTTTGTTTGGTTTGGTGTGTTTGCTACTCTGTGTCTGTTTTGCAGATTGCTTATATTAGTTGAAGTTCACAAAGTTGGGTAATGTAATATGGTCAAGTAAGCTTAAAGCTGGTTTCTACTGAGGAGAAGTACTGAAGTGATCTAATTATTTCTACTGAAGAGAAGTACTGAAGTTTAATTGTTCATTCATTCAAGAAACATTTTACAGCTTACAGCTTACAATCAACTTCTAATGAAAAGACAAGACCATTTCTATACATGATCTACCAAAACTATACTAGCTCCTATCATCTATTACAAAAGCTGGTGGATATGCATGACCAGTACGACGAAGAAGCTGAAGCTGAAGATGAAAATGGAGAGGATGGATTGATGAAAACGACGATGAAGATGCTCAAGAACCTAGTTTTATATCTTTGGCTCTTGGCATAGTAGATGGATTTGTGGTATGAGAAATCTTCAGTTATTCCATCTACTCGTTCCACCATAAAGCATCACTCCATCTTCAATTTTCCCTTTCCCTTCACCTCTGCCATCTTGCCCTTTCCCTTGCTTCCATGGTATGAAGTACCAGTTCCTGGAGCAAGAAGTGCAATCACCACAGCACTTGGCTCTAGACGATCTGAGGAGTCATCAGAATCACTAGAAGACTCACTTGGATCCACTATACTATCATCATAAGAAGAAGGGAGAAAGGGGAACTTCAAAGGTCGAGGTTCACATTGATAAGAAGATCGAAATAATAGGCGTGAATCATCACTGGCTGATGATGATGAAGATGATGATGATGGAGAAGTGGTTGGATCAATGACTTCTGGTTTGGTAGACATGGTTATTATTGATGATTGTGGTAGTTTTTGGAGAAAAAAATTGTACTTGTAACAATGGCTACTAATTCCTTCTCATTCACGAAAATCTTATTCTTGTTATCGTTTATTTCTCCTATCTTAATATCAAACGCCTACGCTTCTAAACCATATGCGTTGGTTGACAAAGTTTGTCACGAACAAGCTAACGTTGAGTTTTGCTTGGATATTTTGAATTCCGATAAAAGTAGCAAGTTTGCAAAAGACATCACCACCCTTACAAAGATCGTTGTACATATCGCCACCAAGTATTCAACAAGGACGCGAGATCACTTCAAGGGATTGAAAACCGGTCCTCCCGGTTTGTTGAAATCACTTAAGGAATGCATTCATGCGTATAATAGTGTGATTGCGAGTTTCAAGATTTGTTTAAAGGAAGAAGATTGTGAATTGACTGGTTACGACATTCATGTTGCTGGGGACGAGGCTAAACGTTGTCAAAGGATTGCTGATGATAACGGGGCTCACGATTCGTTCATTACACCTGCTAATAATGTCACACTCGATTTTTGTACGCTTAGTGAATCCTTAGCCAACCTTATGTGTGACAAGATATGATATAAAAAGAAGATGATATGTTACATGCTGAACAATTGATTAGATTGATTAAGACTCAACTTCAGCAACATCAAGCATCTTCTTAATTCTGGTATCTTGTTGTATTTTGTATTATTTGTTTTCTTTATTTGTTTGTTTAATTATTAGTTAAAAAAATAAAATAAAATAAAATAAAAATAAAAATAAAACTATGCATATTCTTTGTTTGTCTAACTTTTCTTGCATAT
>OU343220.1:101283136-101300062 GCA_910596185.1 Chrysanthemum makinoi | reverse complement strand
GATCACAAGTATTTTTGTCTGGTAATCACTGATGACTTCAGCAGGTTTTGTTGGGTATTCTTTTTGAGGACTAAATATGAAACATCTCAAGTGTTGAAAGAGTTCATTACCCTTGTTGAAAACCAGTTGCCAAAAAGGTTAAAGGTATTTGGTGTGATAATGGGACAGAGTTCAAGAATGCTGTTTTAATAGAACTTTGCAAGTCTAAAGGGATAAAATAAGGGGTCTTGTGCAGCTCGTAGACGCTTCCCCTCAAGTAATGCATGTAGATGGTGAGTATATAAACCATAAGCTTCCCCTTAAAATTATACTAACCATCACGATTTTTTATTTTATTTTATTTTATTTTATTTTATTTATTTATTTTTTTTTACAACTTAACAAAAGAAACAAAGCATAGCAGCAGAAAAATCATATCAGCAGCAGAATCAAAATGGCCTACCACCAGTAGGAATGGAGAACCAGTAGAAACACCAATGTATGCGTCTTATATCTTGTACTATCCACGTGACTCCAAACTCAGATGATGCACTAGCAAATATGAGTGTTAAGCACCTTTTCTATAGATCTCGCCCCTTCACTAACCCTGAGCACTACAACGTAACTCCTTAAAGTGATAGCAAAATCTATGCTTGCAGACTCTAAATTACCTACCATGTTTTGGACTAAAGCAGTTGGCACAACTTGTTATGTACTGAACAGGGTATCCATTACTAGACCTCATTTCAAGACACCTTATGAACTTCTCACTGGGAAGGTTCCTGCTATTCATTACCTCAAACCTTTTGGATGTCAAGTGACCATTTTGAACACTAGTGATCCACTGGGTAAATTTGATGAGAAAGCTGATGAGGGGTATATTGTGGGTTATTCGGCTCATAGTAAGGCTTATAGGGTATATAATTTGAATGCTAGAAAGATTGAGGAGACACTTAACCTGAGGTATCTAGAAGATAAGCCCAATGTGCAAGGTCAAGGACATGTTTGGTCTTTTGACTTGGATTACTTAACTGATTACTTGGGTTATTCTAGACATGTGGCTAATCAAAATGCAGGTACACCAGAGTCTCCCACTGACAATGCTGGTACCATGGATGCTGATTCAGATAGTGAGTTTGAGGATGATGAACAACCTATTATTGTACCTTCCTTTTCCCCTAACCATTTTGTAGGTGATACTTCTAAAGTTACTTCTGATAAGAGTGAAGATGAGTCACATTATGTAGAGGATCTTGCTAGACTTCAGAAACAAGAGTATGCAACTAACCTAGATGCTGAAAGGCTTGGTGAAGAGATTGCTAGAGAAACAGTCAGTGGAAATCATGATTCTCCTGAAGGTTCTCTTGTTTCTCCTGAAGAGTCTCCTATTTCTACCCGTGTGTCCACAGACTTTGGTGAACCCTATACGCGATTTCCAAGTCCTTCATATCTTGGTAACCATCAACCCAAAGCTGGAATCTTCACCTCACCTTCCTATGATAGTGATTTTGAGCCAACTGTGACTAATCTTGATACATCTATTGAAGTCAACCCCACTGCTACAAAGAGGATCAACATTGCTCATCCTCAATCCAATGTTATTGGTGATCCTCTTGCACCTGTTAGAACTAGAAGGACTGTGACAAGTTCTAAATATGGACAAGTTGCTTTTCTATCCTATGTCTCAAACCAGCAAAGGGACAATCACACAGACTTTAAGCATTGTCTGTTTGCTTGTTTTCTTTCTCAAGTGGAACCAACCAGTGTTACACAAGCTCTTGAAGATTCAAGTTGGCTTGAAGTAATGCAAGAAGAGATGCAACAATTCAAAAATCAGCAGGTTTGGATCTTGGTACCACTACCTGATGGTAAGTATGCAATTGGGAAAAAATGGATTTTGAAGAATAAGAGAGATGTAAGGGGTGTTGTGGTTACAAACAAAGCAAGATTAGTGGCTCAGGGCTTCAGGAAAGAGGAAGGCATTGATTATGATGAAGTGTTTGCACCTGTAGCTAGAGTAGCGGTATATCAAATGGATCCTACATGGGGTTCATGGTATATCAAATGGATGTCAAAGGTGTTTTTCTGTATTATGATATAGAAGAGGAGGTATATGTCACTCAACCCAAAGGCTTTGAAGACCCAGATCATCCAAAACATGATTACAAGGTTGTAAAAGCTCTCTATGGACTACATCAAGCACCCAGAGCATGGTATGCTAGGCTCTCAGCATTTCTGCTGAAGCATGGTTATAGAAGATGTGCTATTGACAAAACACTCTTCCTTAAGAAGAATTCCACAGATATCATTCTTGTGCAAGTTTATGTGAATGAAATTATCTTTGGCTCCATAAAAGAAGCTTGGTGCATGGAGTTTGAGGAGCTGATGAAGGGAGAATTTCAGATGAGTGCTATGGGGGAGCTTACTTTCTTTTTGGGTTTACAAGTTTAGCAGAAACCTGATGGTATCCTTATCCATCAGGAGAAATATGTGAGAGACATTTTGAAGAAGTTTGATATGGAGAATGTCAGAACTACCACTACACCTTATGAAGCTCCAAAACCAAAGAACAACATTGAACCAGATCCAGCTGTGAATGTTCACTTATACAGATCTATGATTGGTTCATTGAACTATTTAACAGCTTCTAGGCCTGACATTACCTTTGCTGTGAGTGCTTGTTCTAGACATCAAGTCACTCCACTTGCTTCCCATCTGAATGCAGTCAAAAAGATCTTTAAGTATCTAAAAGGCCAACCCCATTTAGGTCTTTGGTACCCAAAAGAGTCTCCTTTTAAGTTGGAAGCATATAGTGATAGTGATTATGCTGGTGCAAATCTGGATAGGAGATCCACAACTGGAGGTTGCCAATTCCTTGGAAGAAGATTGATTTCTTGGCAGTGCAAGAAACAAACCATTGTTGCTACCTCATCTACTGAAGCAGAGTATGTTGCTGCTGCAAATTTTTGTGGTCAGGTACTATGGATTCAAAATCAATTGTTGGATTATGGGTTTAACTTCATGAACACAACAATTTTTATTGATAATCAAAGTACCATATGCATTGTTAAAAATCCAGTTTTCCACAGCAGAACTAAGCATATTGAAATCAGGCATCACTTTATAAGAGATGCATATGAAAAACATTTGATAAAAGTGGTTAAGATTCACACTGATAATAATGTGGCAGATTTATTGACTAAATCTTTTGATGGACCTAGGTTTCAACACCTTGTTGTCAATATTAAGATGCTTAACCCTTAGCTGCAAAGTTTAAGGGGAGGCATAGGCCTCAGGGGAGGCATATGCCTCAGGGGAGGATTTTAGTTGTATATTTTGTAAACTTTGTAGATATTTGGTTATCTTTTTGTTTGCTAACACTAACCTGCTAATATTCTTTGAGTTTTGTTTGTTTGGTTTGGTGTGTTTGCTACTCTGTCTGTCATTTTGCATTGCTTATATTAGTTGAAGTTCACAAAGTTGGGTAATGTAATATGGTCAAGTAAGCTTAAAGCTGGTTTCTCAGAGGAGAAGTACTGATGTGATCTAATTATTTCTACTGAAGAGAAGTACTGAAGTTTAATTGTTCATTCATTCAAGAAACATTTTACAGCTTACAGCTTACAATCAACTTCTAATGAAAAGACAAGACCATTTCTATACAAGATCTACCAAAACTATACTAGCTCCTATCATCTATTACAAAAGCTGGTGGATATGCATGACCAGTACGACGAAGAAGCTGAAGCTGAAGATGAAAATGGAGAGGATGGATTGATGAAAACGACGATGAAGATGCTCAAGAACCTAGTTTTATATCTTTGGCTCTTGGCATAGTAGATGGATTTTTAGTATGAGAAATCTTCAGTTGTTCCATCTACTCGTTCCACCATAAAGCATCACTCCATCTTCAATTTTCACTTTCCCTTCACCTCTGCCATCTTGCCCTTTCCCTTGCTTCCATGGTAAGAAGTACCCGTTCCTGGAGCAGGAAGTGCAATCACCACAGCACTTGGCTCTAGACGATCTGAGGAGTCATCAGAATCACTAGAAGACTCACTTGGATCCACTACACTATCATCAGAAAAAGAAGGGAGAAAGGGGGACTTCAAAGGTCGAGGTTCATATTGATAAGAAGATCGAAATAATAGGTGTGAATCATCATTGGCTGATGATGATGGAGAAGTGGTTGGATCAATGACTTCTGGTTTGGTAGACATGGTTATTATTGATGATTGTGGTAGTTTTTGGAGAAAAAAATTGTACTTGTAACAATGGCTACTAATTCCTTCTCATTCATGAAAATCTTATTCTTGTTATCGTTTATTTCTCCTATCTTAATATCAAACGCCTACGCTTCTAAACCATATGCGTTGGTTGACAAAGTTTGTCATGAACAAGCTAACGTTGAGTTTTGCTTGGATATTTTGAAATCCGATAAAAGTAGCAAGTTTGCAAAAGACATCACCACCCTTACAAAGATCGTTGTAGATATCGCCACCAAGTATTCAACAAGGACGCGAGATCACTTCAAGGGATTGAAAACCGGTCCTCCCGGTTTGTTGAAATCACTTAAGGAATGCATTCCTGCGTATAATAGTGTGATTGCGAGTTTCAAGATTTGTTTAAAGGAAGAAGATTGTGAATTGACTGGTTACGACATTCATGTTGCTGGGCACGAGGCTGAACGTTGTCAAAGGATTGCTGATGATAACGGGGCTCACGATTCGTTCATTACACCTACTAATAATGTCACACTCGATTTTTGTACGCTTAGTGAATCCTTAGCCAACCTTATGTGTGACAAGATATGATATAAAAAGATGATATGTTACATGCTGAACAATTGATTGGATTGATTAAGACTCAACTTCAGCAACATCAAGCATCTTCTTAATTCTGGTATCTTGTTGTATTTTGTATTATTTGTTTTCTTTATTTGTTTGTTTAATTATTAGTTAAAAAAATAAATAAATAAAATAAAAATAAAAACTATGCATATTCTTTGTTTGTATAAATTTTCTTGCAGATTTGTTGTACATTTCTATGTTCATGGTTATCACCTCACCAGATGTACCTTGTGTATGTCAAAGAGTTGGCAAGTCCAAAGGGTACAGCTTTGGTAAAGACACATCAAATCTGTTGATAGCTGTAATGGTTTGCTCAAAATCATAGGGTTTGCAACTACCCATGCTTAATTGCTGAGGGTTGTATGGTCATCAATTCACCATGGTTTATTCCTTTTTGGATCCAAGAATTGGCTAGCCCACAAGTATATGGCTTGTGGTAAAGGTGGTGGAATACCATATTTGGTAATCAATTCACCAAGGGGATTATTTCTACCTAAGAATTGACTAGTCCTGAGCAAACGGCTATAGGTAAAGACATGTCAAATCCGTTCATAGTTGCTGATTTGCTAGTAAATCAGATGGTTATCAGTGTACCATAGTTTTCGAACTCAAACATATGGCTACTCCAATAGTAATGGCTATTGGTAAAGAGACATCAAATCTATTATTTTCAATGATTCACCTCTCACAGGAGTTAACACACCTGGATGTGATGAGAATAGTATGAAACTAATATGTTTTGTTGTACATTTTGTCATTTGTTGCTGCAAAGATCTGGTGATTTAAAGGTTTATCATCATAGAGATGTAATTGTTTTTGGTTCTTTGCTACTTGTGTTCGAGTATAATCCTCTTGTTTTGCTGTGTTAAAGATCTATCAAGAAACTGGAACTTAACCTAGTCAAATTCCAGTTTAGGGGAGGATTGTTGGGAATTATGCAAAGTAGGAATTCTGTTGAAAATAATGCTGACGGAATCTGCTGAGTACATGGATTCTGCTGAAAAAGAGTTTCTACTAAAGTAATATAACGTGTAGTTTGTTTCTGCGGAGATAGATATTCCCGTATTCTATAGTTAGTTAGGATATGCATGAGCTTTATTAGGAAGTGATAATGTATATCTTATTTAGTTTTATGTTTATACGTTTTTTGGGAAACGGGTTAGGGTTCCTTGTCTATAAAAGGAACACAATAGTATGAATTATATACGAGTTGAAAAACAAAGTTTTAGTATTATTAAAAGATCCATAGAGGATCAAAGAGTTCTTAGTTATTTGTGTTTGTTCTTGTGTTTAATTTCCGCTTAAATACAAGTTATAGAGACTGTCTTTTAGTTGTTTGTGATTACATAGACATTACTAACGATCTACGAGTGCTCTTAGATCTATCAAGGTCTTAGGTTTCAACAAGTTTCACTAACCTCAAGTACCGTTTCTTGATTCGCTTCGTCATTTGTTCTATTGGGCTTCACTAAGGTGATGGTATTGAAGAATTGAACATGCTTAGCTAACTTACTTGGGTCCTTAATCTCTATACTGGGAGCTTCGGGAGTTGAGATAGCATTAACCTTCTTGTCATTATTGGCTATGGCTTTCATGAGGTTATCTATCTTCCTATCCATATCGGCTTGTTGTTGGTTAAAACGTTCCGAGAGCTTAGCTATTTGAGCCTCTTGGGATGCGACTATGTTTTGCAACATCCCTTCTATGTTTTGTTGGGTAGGGCCATGAGATGGGGGCCATGAGAAATTATTGGAAGTGAATTATTTGGTTTGTCCCCAATAGAAGTCGGGCTTTCCCTTCCATGCTTCTCGGGCGTCATTAAAAGTCCTAGGTCCGGGTGTTGTAGGGAATCTTCCTCCCGTTACATTAATACGCGAGGATGTGTAGTCAACGGAGGCTTGTTCGGGGAATCAGGTGCAAGTGCGCGTGTTATGAGGATCACTACATGGCTCACACGAGGAAGAAACTTTGTTCACTTGGCGTGAAGACTTAGGATTTTCGTAGGAGCTCATTAGGAATTTAACTTGATCTTCAAGTTCGAGCATCCTACGGTCGGAAGGTTGTGAGTCAATGGGAGGCAAGGAGATTTCCTTAATGGTTTTGGGCAACTCACGGGTCATTCCAATTGTCATAGAGAGCAAGATCCTCTATTATACCCCATGATTCTTCCACGGTGAGATCACTAAGTTTTCCAACGGCCGCTTGGTCAATGGATCGCTTGGTGGGGAAGTTGACATGATCATAGAAGAGTTGGACTTGGAGCCAAAGATCAATACCATGATGAGGGACTTTATGAAGTAAGTCCTTGAATCGAGTCCATGCTTCGTAGAGAGATTCACCTTGACGTTGTTGGAACATCAAGATATCATTCCTAAGCTTAGTGGGTCTCCCCGGTGGGAAAAATTGAGCAAGGAAGCGAGAGGTGAGATCATCCCAACTTGTGATGGAGTCGGCGGGAAGTCGCTCAAGCCAATTACTAGCTTGGTCTCTCGAGAGAAAATTGAAGAGACGCAGATGCGTGGTCTCCGAGTAGTAGCATCGAGGTCGATGGACCCATGGGCCCTTAAAACCATGCTGATTAGGATCTTCGGTACGAAGTCCATGGAATGCACATCCGTTTTGCACCAACCGGATGGTGTCGGATCAGGGCTGTAGTTTGGGCTGGTCGGAAGCTCAATGGTGATCCTATAGCCTAGGTGGCTTGGTCTCGAGTATTCACCAAGAGTACGGGCCCTTGGCGGGTCATTTGGTGGTAGGTTGATGAATGGTGGTTGATTATCACCTTCCATGATGAAAAGTGATGGGTTTACGAACAAAGGTCACGAAGAAGGGGATAGACTACGAGGAAGCTAAAATTGAGAAAACATTTTACTTGATAGGAATCAAGCAAAGAAACCTAAGTGAAGTGGACTCCTAACTAGCTATTCTATTCCTGCGCCAACTTGATACTTACGCAAATGCGTCAGGGTCAAAGGAACTTTCTTTTCGTCAAGCAAGTTTTTCAACACCCTAGGCAGTGAACCTAATCGTTGTAGTGTAGTATTAGGGTAAGCCACGGGAATTGATATCATTCTCTAGAGGAATAGGAATGCTAGTGAGAGATTACTACGCTAAGGTTGGGGTTGAGGAAGATTATTTTTTTATCTTTTTATGTTTTTTAGAAAATGGAAATTACGAATCTCGGGGTTTGGATTTGGGGGTTTGGTATTTCTACCGATTACTTCTACTTATCTAATTATCTAATTAACTAAGGTGAGGGTAGTCTATGTCTAATTATTGTGTGCTCGTATGATGGTTTAAAGATGTGTTTACTTAGGTTTTACTACTCCTTAATTATCTCCTATTGATGGTTGAATTGTCACGTCCTTATTCTTAATGCGTTGTGTGTCTAAAGTCGTAGGGTATGCGTTTATCCCTAACTCTTTGAAACTACCAAAGGGTCTCGCCTACAAAATCTCTAGGATTTATAAACTCTAACTCTAAGGTACTCTTCGGATGGTTTAGCCTACAACAACTCTAGGTGTTATAAACTAAGGTTCACAAAGATTATTCAAGCATTAACTACACAACGGATGACCGATCACATTACTAGATCATTAACAATTAAGATAAGAGACAACCAATCAATATTCAATAATTAAGTTTCATATTCCCTAAGCAAACACACAAGTAAATTAGCCGGACATGGAGAACATGCAAGCATACACACAAATAATTGAAGACATAATTAAATTAATGAAGTAAAACACTTATCTTGATGTAAGATAGGGTTTGGAACCCTAAAATACTATACAAGACAGCCTTGGTTCGGTTTAGGTTTTTACTCCAAAAGACTACACTCTGAAAACTAAAAATTTCGGATTCTATATATAAGATTACATTCGCTCGCGTCACCCTTTGATTTGTGACGCCGTCGGGCCGCCGTCATTAGGGTTTCGTCTTGGCCACGTTAGTCTTGCGACGGCGTCACCTTATGCTTTGTGACGCCGTCCCCTTCAGTCTCGACGCCGTCGGATCAAATCTAGCCTTCTCGAGTTGCGATGACCTACTATTTTAAAGCCCGACACCGTCACTTGAAAATAAGCAATTTGGCTCTTGGTCGTCACAAAAGTGATGCGACGGCGTCCAAGCAACACCTGACGCCGTCCCCTTCTGGCCCAGCAGCTGAGTGTCTCGATTCTTGACTTTGGCCATTTTCTTCGTATATTCGCACCTTTTCATCCGGATAAGTGTCATTCCAGCATTTTGCCTTCAAGATGCCTAAAAAGTGAAAAGGAACGATATTAAGTAATAACGGATACAAAAGTGATCAGATAAGGGCTTAAACGACCCCTCAAAAAGGTACATTTTAAAACCTTATCAATGGGACTTTGGTCCTCAAGGACACCAATATGTCACTAAGCAAAGATATGCATGCACCATGCGGGTGTCAAGATACACGCCGAAGCACGTCAGTGGTGCTCAATTCTTGGGAGATAAATTAGTAAGTCGGTCTTCAAAAGAACAAATGGTACGTCTATATCCTCTACAGAGGCGAATAACCAGCCATGTCTTGTTGTGCTCAAATCTTATGGATGAGATCTCAATTATCTTACTACGGCTTTGAATTCAACAAAATCCTCTCAGATTGTGATAACAGTGTCATTGCTCTGCTGCAATAATGTTCAACATTCAAGAGCAAAACACATCGACATTCGACATCATTTCATCAGGGAACAAGTG
Organism: Chrysanthemum makinoi; assembly: GCA_910596185.1. Taxonomy (NCBI): domain Eukaryota; kingdom Viridiplantae; phylum Streptophyta; class Magnoliopsida; order Asterales; family Asteraceae; genus Chrysanthemum; species Chrysanthemum makinoi. Next base: position 101,290,511 of record OU343220.1, on the reverse strand, counting down.
GAAAAAGGTGTGGTGGAACTATATTTTGTGAACTGAATATCACCGCGGACATCTTCACTAAAGCTCTTCTTAGAGAATGTTTTGAGTTTATTCTTCCACGACTTGGACTAAAGAGTCTACAACCTAAGACACTCAAACGTCTTCAAGAGGAAGAAGAGGAGTAATGGTATCTCTTCATCTATTCTCTGTACATATATTATCAAAAAGCAAAATACAAAATTATAAAACCCACAAAAAGAAAATACAAAAATATAAAATTTCAAAATCTATAAAAAATAATAAAATCTTTGAAAAATTCCAAAAATATTTTCTCTGGTTTCGATAACATCTACGGACTTAGATTTGTCATTCGAAGAGTTACACGAGTCTTTAGATGAAGTTCGATCAGGTGTAATATATCTTATTTAAAAAAAATGAGATGGAGAAAAATGATGGTTTATTGTCATTTCAGGCAGCAACCCGTTTTTTATAGAAAGAACAGAGCTATGCTTCATCCAATTTTAAAACCTCACGCTCTGATTCTAAAAATAAAATTTTTATACAGAATATTTGTCGCCAAAAGGACAAATGTGTCTAACCAAATATTTTTCCTTCTAATGATTATTCTGAAAAATATTTGTCATCTAATGAAAACAAAATTGCTTTGAAAATATCTCGATCCTTATTTTGAAAATCATCGGACTTATCATCGTCAACATATCTATCACTCAATCAACAACTTACGTCATTGATGAGGGGAGAGTGATTTCAAACATATCTAAAAGGACATTTTTCAAACAATTGGCACGTAAATGTTGAAGGCCTAATTTTGGATAATCATAAAGAACAATGTTTTATAAAATTGGATCTAGACCAAGGTTGTGTTTTTCATAAGATTATTAAGCATGGTTTAAACAATGGAGTTTAAAGTCTCATACTCTGATCCTTATCAATTAAATGTTTTTCAAAAGAAAGTTACAAGTCTCCTCAAAAAGCTTTCGAAATCAATAGAGATCACAAATCTCAAAGGAATTGAAAATTGTGATCGGGGGAGAATTTGTGATTTAAATTGGACTTAAACTGACAAATGGTTTAGAAATATAATAACAAGATCTCCTCCCTACATATGCCAAACGATTTCAAATTTTCCATGCACATGTTAAGGGGAGCATTTATCTTAAACCAAAAGGATTGAAACGTGATTGAATTATCTCAATGTGCAGGTTCCCTCTAATACGTGCAAAACTCCTTCGAATATCGATGCACATATTGAGGGGGAGCGATCAAAAGAAAACCTCATCCTTCCCAAAATATTTTGTACAAAGTACTTAAAATACTTGACATGATCGGGGAAGTGATGATGATATCTTTAGAAAATGTTAATCAAATATTGAATCTTTCATTCTTAATCTAAGATTTCAAAGTCCTCTTGCCTCCATGTGCTAAAACAATTTCTAATACTTGATGCACATGTTGAGGAGGAGCTTTTCTAAAAAATGTCAAAAACAATTAAGGTACAAAATACTTTGTTTTTATATCACAAGTACCTTGATTGTTTTTCAAATGGTTTTCAATTGGTTTCGAGGAGGAATGAACAAAACCATAAGACCGACCAAATTTACTTTATGCATGGTGATATAAGGATGGTTAGGTTAGGTATTCGTTCTCACGATCACGCCAGATCCGAAGTGATCTACCTAGGGACAATCCACTAGATAGTGTAGAGTCCTCAGGTATAATGAAAAAAGGAGAAAAATGAGAAATGGGAAGAGTGCTGACTGAGACAGAGCTAGGACTGGAAAAAACCCAACAAGGTTCTTAGTAATGAATTATCGGTAAGCACTGAAGGGGTTGAAGAATGAAAAAGAAATGAATGAGAAAAGGGTGAAAATAAATAGCCCTCCAACAATTCAACCTTAGGGCAGAAACCGGGTTCAATACATATGCTACTGGTGGTTACTAAGGTAACACGGTATTGAAGACAAGACATCATGGACCCAGTGACGCACTGCACTAAACTTCCCAAGCTACTCAAGTTCCTCTTAAAAGGACTTGTTTCATTCTAACGGGGAACCTACATAATCTATCGACTTTCTCTTAGAGATTGTTGATATTGAATAAGGATACCCTCTCCCTAGTCTCCGGCATAGGAAACCAAAGTGCACTATTGGATCTAGAGCCAATAGATCATCAATAAATCTCACATACTATTAATATTCATTTCACACAATGTGGAAAGTGAGAACATATCTTTTAAGAGTCCTACGCATTATCCTTGTGGTATTGCCAGAACATTTGAGTGATATATTAACATATTCACAATGAAGATGGAAAGCCTTTTAGAGCTTACATCAAACAAGCTCTTGGTGGATGGCATGTGAGATCTATCCAATAGATCAATCATGTGACAACCGACGAGAAACAATGGGCGATTCACATTATGAATCAATCCTGGTTCACGAAAGGGATTGACAGATACTTGTGAAAAACCAGTTGTTGTGCTCAAAAATTATTTTCAATAGCACACATCGACTGTGTATTACACTTTCAAAATCAAAAGGTATTTATGATTGAAAATTGATTTTTCTTATAAAACCTTCGTATTGCAAAAATTCTTTCTATTTAAGCAATACACAATTGTTTTCAAATCATTTTTAATCAATCAAGAAATCTCAATTTGTGATTCACTCACTCCGTGTTGTCTTCTTTGAGACATTCCGCTTTGAGAACGGCTAGAAAGCAAATGCGAACCTGCAGAGATTCTTCCCGATCACAGGCAGACTTATACTAATCAACGGGAAACCATGGCACCTCAATTTAACGAGTGTGATCAAAGACACTTTCGACGCTTATTGCTAAATATTGTCTCGGGAATACCCGACGGTTGCGGTGGATCAAAATTGGCGCCAATCCATAGCCGCATGCTCACACATCACGTTCATCTCAAAGAAATCATGATAAGTGCATATCTTCATCAAGTTCCGATATTTTCACTCCATGCTTCGCTAATACCGCTACAATATCATGAATTAACAAAAGCTTCCCAACTCGATGAGAAGATATCATGATCCGTAATGTGAGCATGTCGGTCCAAAAGTCACAACTACAAAGGAAGAGTGAGATCTATGGTGGTGATTTGATCAAAAGCCTCAAAAGTCATCATCACGTGGATCAGTTAAAGACCTCCACTTAAAAGAACAAGGCATGCTGAAAATGAAGAATTGAAGACTATGGACTACAAAGCAAAGAACTTAATCAATAATCCAAGAACACCAAAATGTAATATCTATTTGTAATTGATGTAATTGAGGTAACCTCCTTAGGGGAGATTGTTAGGATTTATAAAATCCCGGTATTAAAGAGTCGGTCACCTCAAGCATATGTATTCGTTAGAATGCTCGTAGTCGTAGTTATTTAGAGTTAGTACGTAGTTTGTTAAGTAACACCTTGGAGGACGGACGAAGTCTATACCTACTGTGATGCCCGATCAGCTCGTAGGGAGGCGTGTCTTATTTGTAACTATAAATACCCTTTGCCTAGCAAGGCAAAGGGTTGGAGCTTTTCATAATATCATTTTTCTTGTCTCTAAGTTCCTAAATCTCTTACACTTTCTCTCTAAACCCTCATTTCATAATGCCCATAACTTGTTTATTTGTGTGATTGTGAAAACCAATAAGTTACACGATATCAATAAAAGATAAGATCCATTTATCGCTTAATTAATAAAGGTTTCTCACTCGTTATTCATAATTATACAAGTTTATAAGAAAGTACTTCATATAAGATATATGACACGTTCGTTTATCCAACGTTCCAGCACCATTGCGACTCTAATAAATTGTCTTATCAAAATATTTCTCGACAAGTTTATAAAGGTTAGCTTGTATTTATAAAACATGAGTTACATTCTTTAATCAATAAAAGTTTACGATTAAATAAAATCATATTTATCGACAACATATAACTAGCTATCTCGTTATTAGTTAAAATGTGAAAAAGGAATACTTAGGCATATCGCGAAACAAATATATCAAACTCATTCCGAAGTTTAATATATTATACTCGTTTAAGACAAAATATTTTATAAAGTATAATTCATAACCGATATAACTCGTATATCAAATGTTATTCCAAATTTATAAACCATAGTTGAAACTTATAGGTTATAGCGTATGTGTAATATCCGATATCAATTATTAGTCACATAATTAGTTCTTAATGTTTATTATTCCGTTATAGTCCAATATTAACGATTTAATTGTTATCAATGTGTCAAAATAATCTAACTTATAATCAACATAATACCCGTATTGGTGTATGGCTCCAATCCAGGTTACGATCTCATTATGAGTATCAAGTATCTACTTATCCGACACTTACCAATATCGCTCTCATCAACTAATACTAACTTGTTAGTTTTTTGATTTAATGTTAGCCGCGAATTAATTATATTTGACAAAGTATTACTCGTTTATTACCTTATAACTATATATGCCATATGTAAATGTTTTCCATTTAGCCGAGAATCTACCGTGACCCATAAACTTCTCAACCCAATACTCGTTTAGACTAACGAAGGAATCGAAAAGAATTATAATAACGACAAAAACACCATTAATCCCATGACCATGAACATAAAAAACAACAATGACTCAACTTCGAGTTACACCCGAGCCATTTGACCAGTATCCCTAAGTAGATTTCAACCGAACCCAGACCAAGCGGGCACAACATCCATACACAACCCATTCCTATAACCAACCCAATAGCCACAAGATTCCCCAATTCGTCAGATCGTTTTACCCGACCCGACCAGCAAATGACCGCACCCATCGGTCAACCCTTGACCAATGAGTCAACTCAACCTACCTAGTCGACTCACACGAAACAAGAATGTAAAATATGTTTATCCAAACTTTGTTTTATAGTTCCTATACCACATGAATAATTACCCAAATCTGCTTTCAATTGTTTACTTCACTAGATTTTCAAAACATTTTCAAGCCTAGTTCTCTTTTAATTATCCACGAAATACAAATACCCTTATGTATAATGCTTAAAAAAAATAAAATAACAATAATGATGGGGAGTTGGGGTTTACCGAGAGAGAAAGCAAGCACGAAATGGGTGTCATTTCACAAGTACAACTCGTGACCAAGCCGCTCTAGAGACCCATGAAAACGTTTAACATCAAAACCCTAGTTAACCGAACCTTAAATCTCAGATTTAGAGCTTGTTTTAGTTTTATGGCGTGTTGTATGGGAATAGAACCACAAGGACCCCGATCTATAAGATGGGATGGGTGGTGTATTTAGGGTGTGGCCTAAGTTGGCCCTAAAATTGACTTCACCGGAACCCTAGGGAGGGTGGCCGATTTCATGAGAGAGGGAGAGGGATATTTTGTGTGTGTGTTTTGTAGTGAGAGAAAATGGAGTGGTAAAATGAGATTTAGGAGTGCAAGTGGTATTTATATACCCGTGAGGGACCAAACTTGTTCATTTGAAACTCTAGGGACAAAATGTTATTATCACAGGGGCCATACATGAAACTTTCCAATACTTTTGATATATTAAGTTCGGGGCTCGTTTGAACTAGCAAACGAGGGATTCGTGACACGAAAATTACGCCAACGTTCCTAGAATAATATTTCCAATAAAAACTTATATAATATGACTCATTCAAATTAGTTAAAACAATCGCCTAATCGATGTTTCTCCAATTAACGCATCAAGGAATTTACGAGTTGTCACAAAATTTCACCTCTCCTTAAAAGGAATCAGCCCCGCGATTCAATTCAAGTTACTCGTGTTACTCATTAAGGTCTAGAAGAGGTAAGTGCATATGCATCGGTTTTATCTTCACGTTTCCTAATGCGAATTGTGATCTTAACGCGAAAGTTTTACCAATTGATTAACGATGATTTTAGGGATGCACCGCCTCATCGCTCATGAAGCCTCCCTTCCATAGGCCGCATCGAAATGTCGGGAACACCGTTGAGTCTTGATGTTAGGTCAAGGTTCTGAGCTACTAGTCTAACTTCAACAAGGATTTCGAAAAGATCGACATAACGATGACTTACGCTTTCGCGTTTACTAAACGCTTCACTTATTCTCATGGTGATCTCTTAAGCTTAGTCTAGGTTATCCCTAGGATTCGAGAAGTTTACGTTGTCCTGTCTCCTAACGATTAGCGAGTAGCTTGTTTATCCATCTCGACTTATAACGGTTTTCTTGGTATCTTTTTGAATAGGTTCAGGGTTAGTAAGTTGGATTTCTACCCAATCTGAATTGGCACTTATGACCATGAGGATCTCTACGGTGCCTTTGATAGTACTAAAGCGATAGGTATGGTTATAGGAGAAGTTGGCCAATGGAAGGTGTCCGCCCCAACCAATGTCGACTTGAGATGCCTATAAGAGAGTTTGTCCAATGAGAGGTGTCTATCCCAATCGCTAAACTTGATAGGTACTGCATGTGTGTTCTACTAAGGTTCGAATGGTTTCTTTATCAGCCATCGCATGGAGATGATACACCGTAAGCATATCCGGATCTGCTCTCTCTACCAGGAAGTGATACACGGTGTATGGGTGGTGGCAATTGCCATGACCGAAAGGATAGAAATCAACATTTCCTAATGTGCACTTTCTTTAATGTAGTAGAAATTTGTTTAACTTAGGCTCTTGATCGTATTTCCCTAAAGAGGATCGTAAGAAGTTAAAGGTTGAAAAAGAAGAATCGTACGGTTCAACAGGGTGTATCTCGTAGAGAAACGGATCAAGGGGGATTCCCCTTTTTTAATTGGAGTTCCATAGTGGTAAGAAAGTAAGGAGCTAGAGCTCGGGTGAGGGACCAAATTACAGCAGCCACTCTAGGTGTAGAGGAACGAGTGCCCTCACCTCCTTAAAAAGGATAGAGGGGTCTCTAGTATTGCTATAACTATATGAGGAGGGACCCGCAAGGCCCATATTTTCCATCTTGTCAATAGCGGGGTGAATAGGTTGTAGGACTACTAACAACCACCTCGTGGGCACGGATTTACATGTTGAAAAGAAGGTATTGAGGATAATGGTGTGTTTCTACATGAGAGAAAGATTAGGCGGTTGTCCCAAGGAACGCTGCTCAGTTACTCTTTAGGATTTCAAGATTTCCGTTGAAATTAGGTACCACTCCCCTTTAAAAGTCTAGAAAGTTCAAAGTATGACTTGTTGAAAAATGTTGATTGCTACTAGCAACGCTTGATTGACTTAGCATGATATCTAGGTTGAGTATGAAAGTACGATCTCCTAAAGAGAAAGCATTTATTACTACAACCTAATCCACGATTGACTCATTGGTATACTTAACACTTAACGTTGTAAGGGTTCAATATTCAACCCAAAATCATAATTTAAAAAGAA
>OU343220.1:101260827-101283036 GCA_910596185.1 Chrysanthemum makinoi | reverse complement strand
TTGTTGTACATTTCTATGTTCATGGTTATCACCTCACCAGATGTACCTTGTGTATGTCAAAGAGTTGGCTAGTCCAAAGGGTACAGCTTTGGTAAAGACACATCAAATCTGTTGATAGCTGTAATGGTTTGCTCAAAATCATAAGGTTTGCAACCACCCATGCTTAATTGCTGAGGGTTGTATGGTCATCAATTCACCATGGTTTATTCCTTTTTGGATCCAAGAATTGGCTAGCCCACAAGTATATGGCTTGTGGTAAAGGCGGTGGAATACCATATTTGGTAATCAATTCACCAAGGGGATTCTTTCTACCTAAGAATTGACTAGTCCTGAGCAAACGGCTACAGGTAAAGACATGTCAAATCCATTCATAGTTGCTGATTTGCTAGTAAATCAGATGGTTATCAGTGTACCATAGTTTTCGAACTCAAACATATGGCTACTCCAGTAGTAATGGCTATTGGTAAAGAGACATCAAATCCATTATTTTCAATGATTCACCTCTCACAGGAGTTAACACACCTGGATGTGATGAGAATAGTATGAAACTAATATGTTTTGATGTACATTTTGTCATTTGTTGCTGCAAAGATCTGGTGATTTAAAGGTTTATCATCATAGAGATGTAATTGTTTTTGGTTCTTTGCTGCTTGTGTTCGAGTACAATCCTCTTGTTTTGCTGTGTTAAAGATCTATCAAGAAACTGGAACTTAACCTAGTCAAATTCCAGTTTAGGGGAGGATTGTTGGGAATTATGCAAAGTAGGAATTCTGCTGAAAATAATGCTGACGGAATCTGCTGAGTACATGGATTCTGCTGAAGAAGAGTTTCTACTAAAGTAATATAAACGTATAGTTTGTTTCTGCGGAGATAGATATTCCGCGTATTCTATAGTTAGTTAGGATATGCATGAGCTTTATTAGGAAGTGATAATGTATATCTTATTTAGTTTTATGTTTATACGTTTCTTGGGAAACGGGTTAGGGTTCCTTGTCTATAAAAGGAACACAATAGTATGAATTATATACGAGTTGAAAAACAAAGTTTTAGTATTATTAAAAGATCCATAGAGGATCAAAGAGTTCTTAGTTATTTGTGTTTGTTCTTGTGTTTAATTTCCGCTTAAATACAAGTTATAGAGACTGTCTTTTAGTGTGTTTGTGATTACATAGACATTACTAACGATCTACGAGTGCTCCAAGATCTATCAAGGTCTTAGGTTTCAACAAGTTTCACTAACCTCAAGTACCGTTTCTTGATTCGCTTCGTCATTTGTTCTATTGGGCTTCACTAAGGTGATGGTATTGAAGAATTGAACATGCTTAGCTAACTTACTTGCGTCCTTAATCTCTATACTGGGAGCTTCGGGAGTTGAGATAGCATTAACCTTCTTGTCACTATTGGTTATGGCTTTCATGAGGTTATCTATCTTCCTATCCATAGCGGCTTGTTGTTGGTTAAAACGTTCCGACAGCTTAGCTATTTGAGCTTCTTGGGATGCGACTATGTTTTGCAACATCCCTTCTATGTTTTGTTGGGTAGGGCCATGAGATGGGGGCCATGAGAAATTATTGGAAGTGAATTCTTTGGTTTGTCCCCAATAGAAGTCGGGCTTGCCCTTCCATGCTTCTCGGGCGTCATTAAAAGTCCTAGGTTCGGGTGTTGTAGGGAATCTTCCTCCCGTTACATTAATACGTGAGGATGCGTAGTCAACGGAGGCTTGTTCGGGGAATCGGGTGCAAGTGCGCGTGTTATGAGGATCACTACACGGCTCACACGAGGAAGAAACTTTGTTCACTTGGCGTGAAGACTTAGGATTTTCGTAGGAGCTCATTAGGAATTTAACTTGATCTTCAAGTTCGAGCATCCTACGGTCGGAAGGTTGTGAGTCAATGGGAGGCAAGGAGATTGCCTTAACGGTTTTGGGCAACTCACGGGGGTCATTCCAACTTTCGTTGTCATAGAGAGCAAGGTCCTCTATTATACCCCATGATTCTTCCGCGGTGAGATCACTAAGTTTTCCACCGGTCGCTTGGTCAATGGATCGCTTGGTGGGGAAGTTGACATGATCATAGAAGAGTTGGACTTGGAGCCAAAGATCAATGCCGTGATGAGGGACTTTATGAAGTAAGTCCTTAAATCGAGTCCATGCTTCGTAGAGAGATTCACCTTGACGTTGTTGGAACATCAAGATATCATTCCTAAGCTTAGTGGGTCTCCCCGGTGGGAAAAATTGAGCAAGGAAGCGAGAGGTGAGATCATCCCAACTTGTGATGGAGCCGGCGGGAAGTCGCTCAAGCCAATTACCAGCTTGGTCTCGTAGAGAAAATTGGAAGAGACGCAGATGCGTGGTCTCCCGAGTAGTAGCATCGAGGTCGATGGAATCGACAATCTTAAGGAAATCCTTAAGATGCTGATTAGGATCTTCGGAACGAAGTCCATGGAATGCACATCCGTTTTGCACCAACCGGATGGTGTCGGATCGCAGGGCTGTAGTTTGGGCTTGGTCGGGAAGCTCAATGGTGTTCCTATAGCCTAGGTGGCTTGGTCTCGAGTATTCACCAAGAGTACGGCCTCTTGGCGGGTCATTTGGTGGTAGGTTGATGAATGGGGGTTGATTATCACCTTCCATGATGAAAAGTGATGGGTTTACGAACAAAGGTCACGAAGAAGGGGGATAGACTACGAGGAAGCTAAAATTGAGAAAAAATTTACTTGATAGGAATCAAGCAAAGAAACCTAAACGAGATGGACTCCTAACTAGCTATTCTATTCCCCGGCAGCGACGCCAAAAACTTGATACGCTTGCGCAGCGCGTTCGGGGTCAAAGGAACTTCCTTTTCGTCGAGCAAGTTTTTCAACACCCTAGGCAGTGAACCTAATCGTTGTAGTGTAGTATTAGGGTAAGCCACGGGAATTGATATCGTTCTCTAGGGGAATAGGAATGCTAGTGAGAGATTACTACGCTAAGGTTGGGGTTGAGGAAGATTATTTTTTTTATCTTTTTATGTTTTTTTTAGAAAATGGAAATTACGAATCTCGGGGTTTGGATTTGGGGGTTTGGTATTTCTACCGATTACTTCTACTTATCTAATTATCTAATTAACTAAGGTGAGGGTAGTCTATGTCTAATTATTGTGTGCTCGTATGATGGTTTAAAGATGTGTTTACTTAGGTTTTATTAATCCTTAATTATCTCCTATTGATGGTTGAATTGTCACATCCTTATTCTTAATCGTGTTGTGTGTCTAAAGTAGTAGGGTATGCGTTTATCCCTAACTCTTTGAAACTACCAAAGGGTCTCGCCTACAAAATCTCTAGGATTTATAAACTCTAACTCTAGGGTACTCTTCGGATGGTTTAGCCTACAACAACTCTAGGTGTTATAAACTAAGGTTCACAAAGATTATTCAAGCATTAACTACACAACGGATGACTGATCGCATTACTAGATCATTAAAAATTAAGATAAGAGACAACCAATCAATATTCAATAATTAAGTTTCATATTCCCTAAGCAAACACACAAGTAAATTAGCCGGACATGGAGAACATGCAAGCATACACACAAATAATTGAAGACATAATTAAATTAATAAAGTAAAACACTTATCTTGATGTAAGATAGGGTTTGGAACCCTAAAATACTGTACAAGACAGCCTTGGTTCGTTTTAGGTTTTTACTCCAAAACACTACACTCTGAAAACTAAAAAATTTGGATTCTATATATAAGATTACATTCGCACCCTTTGATTTGTGACGCCGTCGGGTCGCCGTCATTAGGGTTTCGTCTTGGCCACGTTAGTCTTGCGACGGCGTCACCTTATGCTTGTGACGCCGTCCCCTTCAGTCTCTGACGCCGTCTGGATCAAATCTAGGCCGTCCCGAGTTGCGATGACCTACTCTTTTAAAGCCTGACACCGTCACTTGTAAATAAGCAATTTGGCTACCGAGCCGTCACAAAAGTGATGCGACGGCGTCCCAGTTAACACCTGACGCCGTCCCCTTCAGTTCCAGCAGCCTGAGTGTCTCGATTCTTGACTTTGGCCATTTTCTTCGTATATTCGCGCCTTTTCATCCGGATAAGTGTCATTCCAGCATTTTGCCTTCAAGATGCCTAAAAAGTGAAAAGGAACGATATTAAGTAATAACGGATACAAAAGTGATCAAATAAGGGCTTAAACGACCCCTCAAAAAGGTACATTTTAAAACCTTATCAATGGGACTTTGGTATCCGAAGGACACCAATATGTCACTAACAGCATATGCAGATGCAGACCATGCAGGGTGTCAAGATACACGTCGAAGCACGTCAGGTGGTGCTCAATTCTTGGGAGATAAATTAGTAAGCTGGTCTTCAAAGAAACAAATGGGTACGTCTATATCCTCTACAGAGGCGGAATACATAGCCATGTCATCTTGTTGTGCTCAAATCCTATGGATGAGATCACAATTATCTAACTATGGCTTTGAATTCAACAAAATCCCTCTGTATTGTGATAACAAAAGTGTCATTGCTCTCTGCTGCAATAATGTTCAACATTCAAGAGCACAGCACATCGACATTCGACATCATTTCATCAGAGAACAAGTGGAGAAAGGTGTGGTGGAACTATATTTTGTGAGAACTGAATATCAGCTGGCAGACATCTTCACTAAAGCTCTTCCTAGAGAATGTTTTGAGTTTATTCTTCCACGACTTGGACTAAAGAGTCTACAACCTAAGACACTCAAACGTCTTCAAGAGGAAGAAGAGGAGTAATGGTATCTCTTCATCTATTCTCTGTACATATATTATCAAAAAGCAAAATACAAAATTATAAAACCCACAAAAAGAAAATACAAAAATATAAAATTTCAAAATCCATAAAAAATAAGAAAATCTTTAAAAAATTCGAAAAATATTTTCTCTGGTTTCGATAACATCTACGGACTTAGATTTGTCATTCGAAGAATTACACGAGTCTTTAGATGAAGTTCGATCAGGTGTAATATATCTTATTTAAAAAAAATGAGATGGAGAAAAATGATGGTTTATTGTCATTTCAGGCAGTAACCCGTTTTTTATAAAAAGAACAGAGCTATGCTTCATCCAATTTTAAAACCTCACGCTCTGATTCTAAAAACAAAATTTTTATACGAAATATTTGTCGCCAAAAGGACAAATGTGTCTAACCAAATATTTTTCCTTCTAAAGATTATTCTGAAAAATATTTGTCATCTAATGAAAACAAAATTGCTTTGAAAATATCTCGATCCTTATTTTGAAAATCATCTGGACTTATCATCTGTCAACATATCTATCACTCAATCAACAACTTACGTTATTGATTGAGGGGGAGAGTGATTTCAAACATATCTAAAAGGACATTTTTCAAACAATTGGCACGTAAATGTTGAAGGTCTAATTTTGGATAATCATAAAGAACAATGTTTTATACAATTGGATCTAGACCAAGGTTGTGTTTTTCATAAGATCATTAAGCATGGTTTAAACAATGGAGTTTAAAGTCTCATACTCTGATCCTTATCAATTAAATGTTTTTCAAAAGAAAGTCACAATTCTCCTCAAAAAGCTTTCGAAATCAATAGAGATCACAAATCTCAAAGGATTTGAAAATTGTGATCGGGGGAAAATTTGTGATTTAAATTGGACTTAAACTGACAAATGGTTTAGATATATAATAACAAGATCTCCTCCCTACATATGCCAAACGATTTCAAATTTTCCATGCACATGTTAAGGGGGAGCATTTATCTTAAACCAAAAGGATTGAAACATGATTGAATTATCTCATTGTGCAGGTTCCCTCTAATACGTGCAAAACTCCTTCGAATATCAATGCACATATTAAGGGGGAGTGATCAAAAGAAAACCTCATCCTTCCCAAAATATTTTGTACAAAGTACTTAAAATACTTGACTTAATCAAGGGAAGTGATGATGATATCTTTAGAAAATGTTAATCAAAGATTGAATCTTTCATTCTTAATCTAAGATTTCAAAGTCCTCTTGCCTCCATGAGCTTAAACAATTTCTAATACTTGATGCACATGTTGAGGGGGAGCTTTTCTAAAAAATGTCAAAAACAATTAAGGTACAAAATACTTGGTTTTTATATCACAAGTACCTTGATTGTTTTTCAATTGGTTTCGAGGAGGAATGAACAATACCATAAGACCGACCAAATTTACTTTATGCATGGTGATATAAGGATCGTTAGGTTAGGTATTCGTTCTCACGATCACGCCAGAGCCGGAGGGATCTACCCAGGGACAATCCACTAGATAGTGTAGAGTCCTCAGGTATAATGAAAAAAGGAGAAAAATGAGAAATGGGAAGAGTGCTGACTGAGACAGAGCTAGGACTGGAAAACACCCAACAAGGTTCTTAGTAATGAAGTATCGGTAAGCACTGAAGGGGTTGAAGAATGAAAAAGAAATGAATGAGAAAAGGGTGAAAATAAATAGCCCTCCAACAATTCAACCTTAGGGCAGAAACCGGGTTCAATACATATGCTACTGGTGGTTACTAAGGTAACACTGGTAATGAAGACAAGACGTCATGGACCCAGTGACGCACTGCACTAAACTTCCCAAGCTACTCAAGTTCCTCTTAAAAGGACTTGTTTCATTCTAACGGGGAACCTACATAATCTATCGACTTTCTCTTAGAGATTGTTGATATTGAAGAAGGAGACCCTCTCCCTAGTCTTCGGCATAGGAAACCAAAGTGCACTATTGAATCTAGAGCCAAGAGATCATCAATAAATCTCATTATGACACAATTAATGAAGACTCACTATTTCACACAATGTGGAAAGTAAGAACATATCTTTTAAAAGTCCTACGCATTATCCTTGTGGTATTGCCAGAACATTTGAGTGATATAATAACATATTCACAGTGAAGATGGAAAGCCTTTTAGAGCCTACAACAAACAAGCTCTTGGTGGGTGGCATGTGAGATCTATCCAATAGATCAATCATGTGACAACTGGACAGAAACAATGGAGCGATTCACATTATGAATCAATCCTGGTTCATGAAAGGGATTGACAGATACTTGTGAAAAACCAGGCGTTGTGCTCAAAAATTATTTTCAATAGCACACATCGACTGTGTATTACACTTTCAAAATCAAAAGGTATTTATGATTGAAAATTGATTTTTCTTATAAAACCTTCGTTGTATTGCAAAAATTCTTTCTATTTAAGCAATACACAATTGTTTTCAAATCATTTTTAATCAATCAGTAAATCTCAATTTGCTGGTTCACTCACTCCGTGTTGTCTTCTTTGAGACATTCCGGTTTGAGAACGGCTAGAGCAGCTGCGAAACCCTGTCAAGGAGATTCTTCGGAATTATACCTGATCACAGGCAGTACTTGTACTGATCAACGGGAAACCATGGGCCGTGCACCTCAATTTAACGAAAGTGATCAAAGACACTTTCGTACGCTTTTATTGCTAAATATTGTCTGCAGGAACACCCGACGGTTGCAGCTGGTCAAAATTGAGGCGTCAATCCATAGCCGCATGCTCACACATCACGTTCATCTCAAAGAAATCATGATAAGTGCATATCTTCATCAAGTGACTCTGATATTTTCACTCAATGCTTCTGCTACGCTGCTACAAATATCATGAATTAACAAAAAGCTTCCGCAACTCTGATGAGAAGATATCATGATCCAGAATGTGAGCATGTCGGTCCAAAAGTCACAACTACAAAGGAAGAGTCAGAGATCTATGGTGGCTGATGATCTCAAAGCCGGCTCAAAAGTCATCATCACGTGGATCAGTTAAAGACCTCCACTTAAAAGAACAAGGCATGCTGAAAATGAAGAATTGAAGACTATGGACTACAAAGCAAAGAACTTAATCAAGAATCCAAGAACACCAAAATGTAATATCTATTTGTAATTGATGTAATTGAGGTAACCTCCCTTAGGGGGAGATTGTTAAGATTTAGAAAATCCCGATTATTAAAGAGTCGGTCACCTCAAGTATATGTATTCGTTAGAATGCTCGTAGTCGTAGTTATTTAGAGTCAGTACGTAGTTTGTTAAGTAACACCTTGGAGGACGGACAAGTCTATACCTATTGTATGCCTGATTCACAGCCTGTAGGAGGCGTGTCTTATTTGTAACTATAAATACCCTTTGCCTAGCAAGGCAAAGGGTTGGAGCTTTTCATAATATCATTTTTCTTTGTCTCACTAAGTTCCCAAATCTCTTACACTTTCTCTCTCTAAACCTCATTTCATACGCCCCATAACTTGTTTATTTGTGTGATTGTGAAAACCAATAAGTTACACGATATCAATAAAAGATAAGATCCATTTATCGCTTAATTAATAAAGGTTTCTCACTCGTTATTCATAATTATACAAGTTTATAAGAAAGTACTTCATATAAGATATATGACACATTCGTTTATCCAACGTTCCCAGACCATTGCGACTCTAATAAATTGTCTTATCAAAATATTTCTCGACAAGTTTATAAAGGTTAGCTTGTATTTATAAAACATGAGTTACATTCTTTAATCAATAAAAGCTTACGATTAAATAAAATCATATTTATCGACAACATATAACTAGCTATCTCGTTATTAGTTAAAATGTGAAAAAGGAATACTTAGGCATATCGCGAAACAAATATATCAAACTCATTTCCGAGTTTAATATATTATACTCGTTTAAGCCAAAATATTTTATAAAGTACAATTCATAACCGATATAACTCGTATTCAAATGTTATTCCAAATTTATAAACCATAGTTGAAACTTATAGGTTATAGCGTATGTGTAATATCCGATATCAATTATTAGTCACATAATTAGTTCTTAATGTTTATTATTCCGTTATAGTCCAATATTAACGATTTAATTGTTATCAATGTGTCAAAATAATCTAACTTATAATCAACATAATACCCGTATTGGTGTATGGCTCCAATCCAGGTTACGATCTCATTATGAGTATCAAGTATCTACTTATCCGACACTTACCAATATCGCTCTCGTCAACTAATACTAACTTGTTAGTTTGTTGATTTAATGTTAGCCGCGAATTAATTATATTTGACAAAGTATTACTCGTTTATTACCTTATAACTATATATGCCATATGTAAATGTTTTCCATTTAGCCGAGAATCTACCGTGACCCATAAACTTCTCAACCCAATACTCGTTTAGACTAACGCAAGGAATCTGAGCAAGAATTATAATAACGACAAAAACACCATTAATCCCATGACCATGAACATAAAAAACAACAATGACTCAACTTCGAGTTACGCGACCGAGCCATTTGACCAGTAGCCCTAAGTAGATTTCACTGACCCGAGACTAAGGGCACAACAATCATCAATTCATACACACCCCATTCCCATAACCAACCTGTAATAGTCACAAGACTCGGCCCAATTTCAGATCGGGTTTTACCCGACCCGACCTGCAACTGACCAGACCCACTGGGTCAACCTCTTGACCCCGAATGAGTCAACTCAACCTACATGGTCGACTCACACGAAACAGTAACAGAAATATGTTTATCCAAACTTCGTTTTATAGTTCCTATACCACATGAATAATTACCCAAATCTATTTTCAATTCGTTTACTTCACCAGACCGTTTTCAAAAACGTTTTCAAGCCTAGTTCTCTTTTTAATTATCCACGAAATACAAATACCCTTATGTATACGTTTAAAAAAAATAAAAATAACAATAATGATGGGGAGTTGGGGTTTGCCGAGAGAGAAAGAAGCAAACGAAGGGCTGTGGTGTCATTTCACGAGTACAACTCGTGACCAAGCCACTCTAGAGACCCATGAAAACGTTTAACATCAAAACCTTAGTTAACCGAATCTTAAATCTCAGATTTAGAGTGCGTGTTTGAGTTTTATGGCGCGTGTTGTATGGGAATAGAACCACAAGAACCCGATCTATAAGATGGGAGGGGTGGTGTAGTTAGGGGAGGTGGCAGGAAGTTGGCCCTAAAAATTGACGGCGCCGGAACCCTAGGGAGGGTGGCCGGATTTCTAGAGAGAGAGAGGAGAGGGATATTTTGTGTGTGTGTTTTGTAGTGAGAGAAAATGGAGTGGTAAAATGAGAGATTTGTGAGTGGTGTGGGTATTTATATACCCAGGAGGGACCAAACTTGTTCATTTGAAACTCTAGGGGCGGAAATGTTATTATCACAGGGGCCATACATGAAACTTTCCAATACTTTTGATATATTAAGTTCGGGGCTCGTTTGAACTAGCAAACGAGGGATTCGTGACACGGAAATTACGCCAACATTCCTAGAATAATATTTCCAATAAAAACGGTATATAATACGACTCGTATCTCAAATTAGTTAAAACGATCGCTCTAATCGATGTTTCTCCAATTACGACGCATCAAGGAATTTACGAGTTGTCACAGCCTCACCTCCTTAAAAGGAATCGCGTCCTCGTGATTCAATTCAAGTTACTCAGGTTACTCATTAAGGTCTAGAAGAGGTGAGTGCATATGCACGAGGTTTTATCTTCACGTTTCCTACGTGAATTCAGGATCTTACTGCGAGTTTTTACGAATTTTGATGATATGGATGCGACTTTACTAAAGTCGTCCGACTTAATGGTCTACGATTTCGATAGGTCAACAAAGTTTAAACGTTCAAGGATTTGGATTTCCCAGAGGGATAACAATTGCCTCATCGGCGAGTCATTTCTTCCTACTACGCACGATATGTCGGGAATACTATTGAGTCTTGACGTTAGGTCAAGGTTCTGAGCTACTAGTCTAACTTCAACAAGGATTTCGAAAATATTGACATAACAATGACTTACGCTTTCGCGTTTACTAAACGCTTCACTTATTCTCATGGTGATCTCTTAAGCTTAGTCTAGGTTATCCCTAGGATATGAGAAGTTTACGTTGTCTGTGTCTCCTAACGATTAGCGAGTAGTTTGTTTATCCATCTCGACTTATAACGGTTTTCTTGGTATCTTTTTGAATAGGTTCAGGGTTAGTAAGTTGGGTGTTTCCATTTCTACCCAACAATCGGAATTGGCACTTATGACCATAGAGGATCTCTTACGGTGCCTTTGAGGTACTAAAGCGATAGGTATGGTTATAGGAGAAGTTGGCCAATGGAAGGTGTCTGTCCCAACCATTGTCAGACTCGAGAGATGCCTATAAGAGAGTTTGGCCAACGAGAGGTGTCTATCCCAACCGTTGCCAAACTTGATAGGCACGCGATGTGTTCTACTAAGGTTCGAATGGTTTCTTTACTTCAGCCATCAGTCGAGAGATGATACACTGTAAGCATATCCAGATCTGTTCTCTCGGCTCTAGGAAGTGATAGACGAAGTATGGGTGTGTGGCAATTGCCACGACCCGAAAGGATAGAAATCAACATTTCCTAATGTGCACGGTTTTCTTTACGTAAGGAGAATTCTATTTGTTTAACTCAGGCTTCCAAATCGCATTTCCTCCTTAAAGAGGATTAGAAGAAGTTAAAGGTTGAAAAAGAAGAATCAGACGTGTTCTAACATGGTGAATCTCTGGTAGAGAAAACGGATCAAGGGGGATTCCCTTTTTTTAATTGGAGTTCCATAGTGGTAAGAAAGTAAGGAGCTAGAGCTCAGAAGTGAGGACCAGCTCATAGGAGCAAAGCCACTCTACCATAAGGAGAGGAACGAGTGCCCTCTCACCTCCTTAAAAAAAGATAGAGGGGTCTCTAGTATTGCTATAACTATATGAGGAGGGACGGGCAAGGTCGTCCATATTTTCCATCTTGCTGAATAGCGGAAGGTGAATAGGTTAGGTAGGACTACTAACAACCACTCAGGTAAGGGCACGGGATTTGTCGTTTAGTAAGAAGGTATTGAGGATAACAGGTGTTTCTCGAAGGATGAGAGAAAGATTAGGCGGTTGTCCCAAGGAACGCGGTTCAGGTTACTCTTTAGGATTTCAAGATTTCCGTTGAGCACGGCATCTCTACTGGACTGAAAGTCTAGAAAGTTCAAAGTATGACTTTGTTGAAAAAATGTTGATTGCTACTAGCAATCAGTTGATTGACTTAGCATGATATCTAGGTTAGAGGCGGAAAGTACGACTCCTAAAGAGAGCATTTATTACTAACCGCAATCAGTCGATTGACTCATTGGTATACTTAACACTTAACGCAGAAGGGTTCAATATTCAACTCCAAAATCATAATTTCCAAAAGAAGTTCGACTACCAATCGATACCCAATCAAATCCTAAATACGAGTAAACTTCAACAGCGCTAAGCTAGTTTACTAAAGAATTTCGCATCGATCGAGTGTAAGGTACAACATCGATAGGACAATGTAGGTAGTACCACAATCGGTGGTATAACGTAGCAGACTATTGTTAATAAAATAATGTTGAGAGTTCAACGTTGCTAGAGCAACATCGACGGGGCAATATCTAAGGATAACCTCGGTGAACAACTTTACTAAAACAGGTTGCTAGAATGTTATCGATAGGGGTACCTAACTAGAGGATAAGGTACAACATCGTTAGCACGTAAGGCACAGCCTTAACTGAAAGTTGTTGACGAAGCAACATCGACAAAACATTATCGGTTTAGAAAGATAAACAACATCGGCTAGATAATGTCGTTTGAATCAACATCGAGTGAAAGGTAACGTTTCTGAAGGTTGAACAACAATCGATTCAAGGCTAGGCTTGAGGTAGAAGTGTCGGTAATAGGGTTACCAACGAAGCGAGGCTAAATGACAAATCCAATGGGATTACTAGCGAAACGATGCGGAATGATAATTCCAACCATATTACTAACGAAATGCGGCGGAATGATAATTCCAACACGGTTACTAACGCAATGCGGCCGAATGACGATTCGAGGCCGAATGATGGTTTTAACAAGGCTATCAATGAAATAGGGCCAAATAATAATTCGAGGCCAAATAATGACTCGAAGTCAAATGATGGTCTAAAATCAGAAAATCAACCCATCCCAAAAACGAAATCAAACCCAAATCCAAAATAGCCAAGACCAAAACCAAAAATAGCTCAAAACAATTTCAAATGTTCTAGTGAGATCGACGAGGCTTGTGACGATAAGCAACTCGGATGTAAATGGTGCCAATCGGTTCTAACCCGACTTACGGCGAATTACGCTTAACGGCGACAACAGGAATTCCATATAAATGGAGACGCATAGCGGTTTCAGAAACACTACGGTTCGAGAGGTGTTGCGATGCCAGTGTGTCGTGTGTGAGTGCCGGCTTTCGTGATGTTCGGTGAGTGTGAGTGTGTGAGTCCACCCAAAGCTCATCGTTCTTAAAACCAATCTCTAACCCGGACATAATTCTGTTATAACTACTCCCAGTATCGCAAAATTCACCTCTGAGACTGTCACACCCCCAATTTACCTGTTTTGCAGCGGAATGGAATTCCTGGGGATTGACTGTCATAGCATCACAATCACAGTTATATTGAACGACCTAAAGTGTCGTTTGGAAAATACATCGTTTGATTTAATAAAACAATCAGAGTTTACAAAGATAGGTCCCAATTGAAAATCATCTTGTGCGGAAATAAGTTGTTACAATTCAAACGATGTTTTAAAGTATGTAAAACCCAAGTGAGACGCGTCGTCACCACGACTCCATGAGGTGTCCAAATGCATGCCATGAAGTGTATGCCTTAGATACCTGAGATAAAACATGCTAAAAGTGTCAACACAAAGGTTGAGTGAGTTCATAGAGTTTGAGTTGAAATGTAAAGCCTTTAGAAATCGTTTATGCCGCAAAGGCATTGTAAATCGTTGAAATGTAAAGACTTCCAAAGTCGTTTATGTAGCAAAGGCATTGTAAATCCACTCAGTTCCAAGTCCCGCCCATACAAAACTTGCAACCTGTGTGTTCACAACCCACTGCCGGAATGTGTGTAGTTTATGTTCCAAACATATGATGTCAAATGAATTCACAAAAATAGTACATGACTCAATGTATCGAAATCGTTTATGCAGCAAAGGCATTGTAAATCCACTCAGTTCCAAGTCCCGCCCATACAAAACTTGCAACCTGTGTGTTCACAACCCACTGCCGGAATGTGTGTAGTTTATGTTCCAAACATATGATTTCAAATGAATTCACCATAGTACCTAACTCGACGTAGAACGATAGCACTTAATCAATAGCACTTAACTCGACGTAGAACAATAGCACATAATCCATAGCACTTAACTCAATTTATCAGTAGTCAACTGATTTAGAACGTTATACGACGTAGTACCGTAGCACGCAAACAAGAACAATTTATATAGTATAACCTTTGATTTAGAAACAATGGTAATCATGATAGATTTTAGCCTTAAAAATCTAAAGTACTTGTGAAAAATAATTGAGCATGTATCTCCCCCAAAACAGTTATGAAAACAAGTAAAAGCAGGGGCTACGAAACTCACTTGGTAAACTGACGAGATGACAAGAGTGAGTACACTGAGGTATAATGTGATGCGTTATCCGGTACCTAGTACCAATGATATGATATGATATGAGTTGCAATGTAATGTTATGCATGCACTTGATATGTTATTTATACCATTTACGAGTTTTGAAAATATTACTCGACGTCGAAAAATACTCTTTTGACGTCTTGACCAATCAAAAATGACTTTACATGTTTTTACGTCAAAATGTCATCCTACAATGGTTTTATAATGATTTTTAGAGAAATTACCACTTTTCGTCGCAAAACAATGTCGTCGGAATTTTTATGAAAATAACAAAAATGGCTTTGGAAAACTAGCCGTAAAACGGTGTACGTCGATCGTTAGAGAACGAACTCGACTGTTTTGGAAAGCTTGTATCAAAATCTAGAAGTTTTAGTACAGGAGTTTTCGTCCAAAAGGTCTCGGACATAAAGATAATAAGGGTTAAAGTTGGTGGTTTTTGGCTAATTGAGTGCAGAAAATTAGTTACGGCAAGTTTATGAAAAAGTGCATATCTTTGTCGTTTCAAATCCGTTTTCTACGTTTAATATGTCCTTAGCTTCGTATTGAAGTAAACTAATATATTTTTGAGAAGTCGAAATAATTTGTGAAGCTTAAGGCTCATTTTTGACCCGAACAAGTAAAAACAGCAAAGCTGAATTTTCTGAAAATACTACTTTTCGTCGTCAAACTTGAAAAATCCATAACTTCTTCGTTATAAGTCCGTTTTATTCCGTTCAAGCGGCCACGGATTCGTTTTAAAGTATATTTTCTAAAAATCAAGGCCAAAGTTTCGTACCAACAGTAGGTTTTTCCAGAAATTCGAATTAAGGACAGAACATAAATATATAGTTATCAAAAATAGTTTTTCTCGGACAAAACCTATTCTAATCCCTTCAAATCAACTCCAAAACTAATCTAATCCTACCATACACCTTCTTAGGGTGTCATGGGTTCCTAATCACCATCAAGACCAACCAATACCAAGGGGATAATTATAGGATGACCATATATATATAGATAACTCTAAAATCATGAAATAAATGGTATAAATCACATATCATGCATATAAGCTCCAAAAATGAAAAGAAACATATGAAAATGAAAAGGAAACTTGAAAATGATAAGAATATGCTTACTAGTGATAATGAAGAGGTGATTAGAACCAAGGATTAACCTAAACACCCTAGGTTTTTATTTCAAAACCTTATAAAGAGTGTTATCTAGATTGATTAAACACTTGAGCTAGCAAAAATTTTGATCCCTCTTGCTCCTAAGATGTAACCGGTTTTAGAGAGGAGAAAAACAAGGAGAGAAACACTAGCTATCTTGCAAAAATGAGTTCAATGATTGAGTGAAAAAAAATAGGTGAATTATATAAGTATACAAGTTAGAAAATTTTTGCCCAATATTTATTGCATCCCCTCCCCATAGGGCCGGATATTGGGGGATATGTTTTCCCAAATTTTTTTTTTTTTTTTTTTTTTATGTTGTGAATATTTACTTGTGTAATAATTGTGAGAAAGTGTAGTAAATGTGTAAGAAAATGCACAAGTACAGGTAAATGGAAATTTTTGGTACAAGTAAGTTTTTAATAAGTCAAATTAGAATGTATTGAGATAATAAAAATTGTAAAAATACATTCCTTGTGAAATTTGGGTGATAAAATAATTATCGTACAATTTTTAAGAAAACGACGTAATAATTTAATTTTAACGATTTAAGTACCAAATAAATTTGAAACACTAGGAAAACTAAAAATATAGTTTTTATGAACTAAATGAAAGTTTAAAAATACCTCGGGATCATTTTTGAAAGTAACAGGTTAAATATTCAAAATAATAACTCACGCGATAAAATTTATTAAATATAAAAATTACGCGTTGAAGGTGAAATGAAATGTCGTGAGTGTACTAATGAGATGCCCATGATGCCAATGAAATGTAGACTAATCATAATCCATATGAAATGTACGTGATGTCATGATCATGAATTCGCCGCTAAACCTTCAAGGTTACGCGAATTTGAAACAAGTAAACCAAGTTTACTATAAATGTTGAAATAGTGAGGCATAAATTGTGTCGAGAAATGACCTGAAAGTACGGGTTGTCACATTCGCCCATCCAAAAAGGAATTCAGTCCCTGAATTCAATCGTTGTTAGGTCTAACGGGTTAGAGTTTGATGAGGCAAGCCTTCCCATTCTCGAGCAAAACCCTCAAAAGACTTTTTGGTAACCGATTTTTACTTAATCTCACAACTCATCAAACAAGAACTGTCATGAGATTAGGCTAAATCGGTTTAGGTAACAACTTGTTTCTAGCTCGATCTTTGCAACTCATCAAACAAGAACTGTCACGCGGATCAAACTGGAAACAAGTGGTTTGAAGAAAATTCTTTTGAAAATTTGGCTCGATTATGGAATTGCTTACACATATAAGCCTACTACTCCCTTCATTGCATGATTCTTCCTGAATTAGACATAGGTGATCAGGCTATGTATAATTTAGGAGTAACTATGCAATGCTTGGACTAATCGACTCATATGTTTGTTTGGTGTTGGGTCAACTGATGTTAAAATTGTGATGAACCTTGAGGAGAGAAGACATGGAGAAGTGTCGTTAAATGATAGTTAAGGTAAAAAGAATTAAAATCCTCGTAAATGATAACAAATCGAAAAGAAATAAAGTACAATAGATGAGAATATTTTACAACGAGTAGTTTAGCAAAAGTAGTACATCTTAGGTTATAAAGATTCGGGTACGATGGAAAACATAAACTTAGTACGACATAGTACATAAGGAGAAATAAAACTGTTAGTTTCCGAACTTCTTCAGTCTTCCGCGTCGTTGATACCTTGACGAGTTCCTTCTAACATATATACATTCCCATGAGCACCTTCGACTTGTTGACCTTGGTTTTGAGGACATTGGTTCCGATAGTGTCCTTGTTCCCCACATCCGAAGCACGTAACTATGGTCTTGCCCTTACAGTCCTTAGCAAGGTGTCCTACTTTGTGACAGATAAAGCATATACCACATGGACCATTATGATGTAGCGTGCATTGGCGGCATCGTGGTAAGTTTCCTGCATAAGCTCTTCCCCTGGTTGGTGCAGCAACATAGACCCTGGCGACTTCTTGTCTTCTATTATGTTGTTGGTGATGGTTTGTGTTATGGTTTTGGTTGTTGTTGTTATAACCTCCTTGGTCGTCTTCCCACTTTCTTTTGTTGTTGTTGGTTTGGTTATCGTTGTTGTTGTTTTGGTTATGGTTGTAATTGTTGCAGTTGTTGGGGTTGTTGTTGTTTTGGTTGGTGTTGATGTACTTGCCTCTCTTCACTACCTGG
The DNA here is from genome assembly GCA_910596185.1 of Chrysanthemum makinoi. Taxonomy (NCBI): domain Eukaryota; kingdom Viridiplantae; phylum Streptophyta; class Magnoliopsida; order Asterales; family Asteraceae; genus Chrysanthemum; species Chrysanthemum makinoi. The sequence goes on along the minus strand of OU343220.1, from coordinate 101,265,208 downwards.
GCCATGAGCTTTTGAGTCAATCGAATAGCTTCCTCAATCGTTTGCGGGTCAGAAGAAATCACATCTCCTTGAATAACTTCGGGAAGTCCTTCAATGAAAGCCTCCAGTAGCTTCTCATTATCTGAAACCATAGATGGGCATAACACGGCCAATTCTTGGAATCTCCGAATATAAGTGTCGATATCATACCCAATAGTTTTTAGTTCATAGAACTCCGTCTCCAACTTTTTCACTTCCGTTCGAGGACAAAATTTCTTAGTCACCAAACCCTTGAATTCCTCCCAAGTAAGCTTGAAAGCATTCTCCATTCCAATCGGTTGAGCATAAGAATTCCACCAAGACAATGCTCCATCGAGTAATGTGCTCGTAGCAAACATAACCTTACTGTCATCCGGACAGTTACAAAGCAAAAACACCGATTCCAATTTTTCAAACCATCGAACCATGGCTGTAGCTCCCTCGGTACCTCGAAACTTAGTGGGATCTCCACTCTTGAAATCCTTGTAAGAACAGCTCTTAACTCCGGGTCCTCCTGCATTTCCAGCAGTAGCAGCAAGCCTAGCGGCTTCAGCAGCAGCCGCAGCCTCAGCAGCAGCAGCCACTGTTTCCCTTTCAATCCTTAATGCCTCGGCTACACTATCCCTTACCAACTTTTGAATTTCCGCTTGAGTCATCCCAGGTGTAGCTTTCTTCGGTGCCATATCTTCTTCAAAACAAGAGGAAATGTGAGACGTAGCAAAATCCGATGTTAATAATAAACGCTCCAAAGAAATGTGATAAGAAATGGTAGATTTGAGGTTATTTTTCAAAATAATCGACGGGTTCCGAAAAGATGGGTTATGAGGTGTCGTAAGTGCTTCAAGTGTATAATGGTTTAGTGACTTAATGTGTTAGTAACGTGTAACTCGACATGTTAGTGATGAAACAAAGGAGTGAGAGTGACTTCGCCCTATATAAAGATTCATCTCGGCATTCGACGTTATCGGTGACAAATCAGCTGATATAAAAATTGTGATAGGGAATGACAAGGAATTCTCCACGTTAGAGTATGAGGAAAAGATAATGGGATGGGAATTTAAAGGCATCCATGTGACAATCGATGTGAAATGAAAGTGAATAACTCGAAAAATGTACGTATAAACCGCATGTAAAGTGAACGTGCACTTGTGATGAAATGACGAGATGCTATGATGATGTAGTTATAGTCTAGGGTCAATGATGCAACCTAGTTCTCTATAACCGAAGCTCTGATGCCAATCTGTCACACCCCCGAATTACCTGTTTTGCAGCGGAATGGAATTCCTGGGGATTGACTGTCATAGCATCACAATCACAGTTATATTGAACGACCTAAAGTGTCGTTTGGAAAATACATCGTTTGATTTAATAAAACAATCAGAGTTTACAAAGATAGGTCCCAATTGAAAATCATCTTGTGCGGAAATAAGTTGTTACAATTCAAACGATGTTTTAAAGTATGTAAAACCCAAGTGAGACGCGTCGTCACCACGACTCCATGAGGTGTCCAAATGCATGCCATGAAGTGAATGCCTTAGATACCTGAGATAAAACATGCTAAAAGTGTCAACACAAAGGTTGAGTGAGTTCATAGAGTTTGAGTTGAAATGTAAAGCCTTTAGAAATCGTTTATGCCGCAAAGGCATTGTAAATCGTTGAAATGTAAAGACTTCCAAAGTCGTTTATGTAGCAAAGGCATTGTAAATCCACTCAGTTCCAAGTCCCGCCCATACAAAACTTGCAACCTGTGTGTTCACAACCCACTGCCGGAATGTGTGTAGTTTATGTTCCAAACATATGATGTCAAATGAATTCACAAAATAGTACATGACTCAATGTATCGAAATCGTTTATGCAGCAAAGGCATTGTAAATCCACTCAGTTCCAAGTCCCGCCCATACAAAACTTGCAACCTGTGTGTTCACAACCCACTGCAGGAATGTGTGTAGTTTATGTTCCAAACATATGATTTCAAATGAATTCACCATAGTACCTAACTCGACGTAGAACGATAGCACTTAATCAATAGCACTTAACTCGACGTAGAACAATAGCACATAATCCATAGCACTTAACTCAATTTATCAGTAGTCAACTGATTTAGAACGTTATACGACGTAGTACCGTAGCACGCAAACAAGAACAATTTATATAGTATAACCTTTGATTTAGAAACAATGGTAATCATGATAGATTTTAACCTTAAAAATCTAAAGTACTTGTGAAAAATAATTGAGCATGTATCTCCCCCAAAACAGTTATGAAAACAAGTAAAAGCAGGGGCTACGAAACTCACTTGGTAAACTGACGAGATGACAAGAGTGAGTACACTGAGGTATAATGTGATGCGTTATCCGGTACCTAGTACCAATGATATGATATGATATGAGTTGCAATGTAATGTTATGCATGCACTTGATATGTTATTTATACCATTTACGAGTTTTGAAAATATTACTCGACGTCGAAAAATACTCTTTTGACGTCTTGACCAATCAAAAATGACTTTACATGTTTTTACGTCAAAATGTCATCCTACAATGGTTTTATAATGATTTTTAGAGAAATTACCACTTTTCGTCGCAAAACAATGTCGTCGGAATTTTTATGAAAATAACAAAAATGGCTTTGGAAAACTAGCCGTAAAACGGTGTACATCGATCGTTAGAGAACGAACTCGACTGTTTTGGAAAGCTTGTATCAAAATCTAAAAGTTTTAGTACAGGAGTTTTCGTCCAAAAGGTCTCGGACATAAAGATAATAAGGGTTAAAGTTGGTGGTTCTTGGCTAATTGAGTGCAGAAAATTAGTTACGGCAAGTTTATGAAAAAGTGCATATCTTTGTCGTTTCAAATCCGTTTTCTACGTTTAATATGTCCTTAGCTTCGTATTGAAGTAAACTAATATATTTTTGAGAAGTCGAAATAATTTGTGAAGCTTAAGGCTCATTTTTGACCCGAACAAGTAAAAACAGCAAAGCTGAATTTTCTGAAAATACTACTTTTCGTCGTCAAACTTGAAAAATCCATAACTTCTTCGTTATAAGTCCGTTTTATTCCGTTCAAGCGGCCACGGATTCGTTTTAAAGTATATTTTCTAAAAATCAAGGCCAAAGTTTCGTACCAACAGTAGGTTTTTCCAGAAATTCGAATTAAGGACAGAACATAAATATATAGTTATCGAAAATAGTTTTTCTCGGACAAAACCTATTCTAATCCCTTCAAATCAACTCCAAAACTAATCTAATCCTACCATACACCTTCTTAGGGTGTCATGGGTTCCTAATCACCATCAAGACCAACCAATACCAAGGGAATAATTATAGGATGACCATATATATATAGATAACTCTAAAATCATGAAATAAATGGTATAAATCACATATCATGCATATAAGCTCCAAAAATGAAAAGAAACATATGAAAATGAAAAGGAAACTTGAAAATGATAAGAATATGCTTACTAGTGATAATGAAGAGGTGATTAGAACCAAGGATTAACCTAAACACCCTAGGTTTTTATTTCAAAACCTTATAAAGAGTGTTATCTAGATTGATTAAACACTTGAGCTAGCAAAAATTTTGATCCCTCTTGCTCCTAAGATGTAACCGGTTTTAGAGAGGAGAAAAACAAGGAGAGAAACACTAGCTATCTTGCAAAAATGAGTTCAATGATTGAGTGAGAAAAAAAAAATAGGTGAATTATATAAGTATACAAGTTAGAAAATTTTTGCCCAATATTTATTGCATCCCCTCCCCATAGGGCCGGATATTGGGGGATATGTTTTCCCAAATTTTTTTTTTTTTTTTTTTTTTATGTTGTGAATATTTACTTGTGTAATAATTGTGAGAAAGTGTAGTAAATGTGTAAGAAAATGCACAAGTACAGGTAAATGGAAATTTTTGGTACAAGTAAGTTTTTAATAAGTCAAATTAGAATGTATTGAGATAATAAAAATTGTAAAAATACATTCCTTGTGAAATTTGGGTGATAAAATAATTATCGTACAATTTTTAAGAAAACGACGTAATAATTTAATTTTAACGATTTAAGTACCAAATAAATTTGAAACACTAGGAAAACTAAAAATATAGTTTTTATGAACTAAATGAAAGTTTAAAAATACCTCGGGATCATTTTTGAAAGTAACGGGTTAAATATTCAAAATAATAACTCACGCGATAAAATTTATTAAATATAAAAATTACGCGTTGAAGGTGAAATGAAATGTCGTGAGTGTACTAATGAGATGCCCATGATGCCAATGAAATGTAGACTAATCATAATCCATATGAAATGTACGTGATGTCATGATCATGAATTCGCCGCTAAACCTTCAAGGTTACGCGAATTTGAAACAAGTA
>OU343220.1:101245467-101260727 GCA_910596185.1 Chrysanthemum makinoi | reverse complement strand
AACCAAGTTTACTATAAATGTTGAAATAGTGAGGCATAAATTGTGTCGAGAAATGACCTGAAAGTACGGGTTGTCACAGAGACGGACATAGGTGATCAGTCCATGTCCTAATGTCTATGGCTGAATATAGGTGATCAGTCTATATTCACACGAGGTTTAATGAATTTTGATCAAGTAAGGTACAACCAATATAAACCAATTCTTAATACATATTCTCAACTTCAATATTTTCTACCCCAAGTGTGTTCCTTTTCTCATGTTATAAATATCACGTTGCACCATTTAGTTATTAGCGTTAGGTATCATTGTGTGTGTGTGGTATCGACTCGACAAGACAACATGAATGCACTCAAATGACCACAATGCGACTCATAATGACACAATGAGACGTCTAAACGATAAAATTTATAGTTTAATAAATTTCGGAATAATAGTTAGATCTTATCGAATTTGTCAACTCGATAAACTCGACCATTTATTCATGTCGCTTATTATCCCAAAACCAGTCACTTCCTAAAGAGTCATAAGGATAATTCACCCATTGGTAACGTTATTCCACGTACATAGCGGGCGCTTATTAGATTCATCAACCTAATAAGTCCGTTATCCACGTGGATTGACGCTATTAATGTTAGGTCATCCGTAACCCACGCACAACACATCAATAATATTAAATACTCATAAATGGCACATTTCGATAAACGTGCCCTCGAAACATTTAATGACTCATTAGTTACAAAATATTTCTATTTTTAGACGTTGATTCCCTTTTTAAAATATTGAATAACAAGGCGAGTCTTGTTATCGAATGTTTAGTACCAAAAACCGTTTATTGTCTATACTTTCTAGTTTTATTTACTTATTTATATATGTATTATGTCAAGTTTCAATATAAGTTTCGAGTCATTATTCATTTCGAGTTCACGAGTCCGAGTCATGACTCTCGGCTTTTACACATCATATTGTTCAATAAATACTAAAGACCATGTTACGGCGTTGTCGGGGCCAATCGAGACTAAAAAGTCACGAAAACACCGATGTTGCGCAAAGTTGACTTTTATACCATTAAGTCCAAAATAAACAATTTCACGACTCCAAACAATCTCATATAAATCTCGCCATCCAACACACTACCAAACGACTCTTTCAATTCGCAACATAACCGATTAACGAATGTCAAATCTAATGTTTGTTAATAACTTACTAATTACCCAAATCACCACAATTAATTTGTTATCCAATCAAGGCTATTAATTAAAATATCGTCTGATTCCAAATAACCGATACGTACCAATGATTCACCGTTAACCAAACAATTACACGTTAGTCCAATTTATTATCTAAAAACACTTACAGGTTTCGTATATTATTATAACACTAGCGGACATGAATTAATTATTAATAATCAAAACCGATTACCACTTGTTTGACAATGCTTAAGAACAAAACAACGGTTACGAAAGTCTCGACCCAAAATGGTGACACGAGACTATGCACCCTTCGACATCATCAAAACTATTATAACCCATCATCTAATTATGACCAAGAACACATAAACATGATAGAATGCAAAAACACGTGAACATGACACAACACACGATACCAACACACTAGTTTACATGTTTTATTAGCTTTAAACGCGTTTTAGACCCGTGTTCGTCAAAACCCAACCATGGAACTCACGTTCACGAGACAAAAGGTCTCGTTCGTGACTCCCCAACTTAGTTATACTATCACAATTTCCTCTACATCCCAAATCGTTCCCACGGCTACCACTAGCGTGCAAGCTCTAAATCAAGTGGTGAGATTACGCAAGGAAATTGTGTAACCTATGAGGAAATGCTTTCTGTACGTGTACAAGCATGAGGACATGCTCATAGTGTGTGTATAAGCATGAGGACATGCTTATAAGGTGTGAGTAAGCATGAGGACATGCTTACTGTATGTGTATAAGCATGTGGAAATGCTTATAGTGAACTACTAAGATGGGCAGAATTAAATCGTCTACAAGCGGGGCACACATTCAACAAGTGTCACATCGAACAATTCATCAAATGATCCATAAACATCTCATCAATAAATTTGTCTAATGTGTTCTCAATCATCTACATCCTTAAACAAGTCATACGCGAGGCGTCAGCTTGGCAGGCAGGCACGTGGCGGTCATAGGGCTAAGTTTTTGAAAAAGTGGTTATAGTCTAGGTTTTGAAAATACCCACTTCTCTATAACCTTGGCTCTGATACCAATCTGTAACACCTCAAAATACGGTCCAGTGGAAGCATACGAACCTTTGGGTGCTACTATCTTGGTATCACAACATAAGGTACAAAGAATGGTTTTTATCCCATTTATTTAGAATAAGATTCATCAATTGAAAACATTAAGTTTACATTTATGAAAGTAGTGCGGAAATAGGCCCAAAAGGTAATTAAAGCGGCCCCGATTATTCATCAGAGTCGCCTATGACCATGCCCCTTGCCAAGCGTCTTTCAATAGTGAGCTATCGCCTTAAACCTGAGAACACATGCTAAAGGGTCAGCTTACGCTGGTGAGTTCATAGAGTTTAGTTACAAAAGTAATAGTGGACCTGATAGAGTTTAATTGCTACATGCGACTAAGGCAGATAACTAATAAACATTCCAACCATCAATCAATCAATCCATAATCAATTCCATCAATAATCAATCCAATCAATAATCAATCCAATCAATAACCAATCCAATCAATAACCAATCCAATACATGTGAGATCTCAATGCAGGGCCCCGAGCGACTCTAGCCAGCACAGTCGTAGCAAGGCCTAGAACACAAGCTACCCTGGTCTAGGTCGGCCTATTCTGAGCTAGGCATCGCGTTATAGCATAGAGATGCTACCCTAGTCTAAGTCAACAAATGTCGCATGTCTAACATTTCCTAGTCAACACATTAGCAATTCAAAAGAATAGTGGCAGGTCCAAGAAATAGTTTGTTTTCACATAAACACATAAGATATCAATCCAAAATCAAATATTCCAAACAATAGTCATTCTCGCATAATATTCACATATCCAAATACGGTTAGTTAAAAGCAGCATGTATTCTCCCCCAAAATAGTTATGAAAACTTTAGAAAAGAGGGGCTATGAAACCTGTTGGAAATGTATATATTTACAAACATGTGAATGTCTGGATTCGAACTCGTGACCACGGGATTGCACACATTAGCGAATGAGAATTAAAGTTAATAATTAATGTTTATGTTTATGATTAATTATTGCACATTAAGTCCGGATAACGATCGTTAAGTATTTAACGGAAAAATGACTAACGACCGTTAAATGAAAAGAGAAGGACTAGTAATGGAAATATTGAAAGTGAACAGTTATGGGTTTTCTTTGGGCTTTGTCTCATGGCCGGCCATAGGGTAATCCCAACCCAAATCCATAACTTGTTCCCAAAGTATTCCATCTACTATATAAAGAGGGTTAGGTTCTAGGGTTTTCACACACTTGTGCATTGAATTAACCCTAGATCTCTCCTCTCCTCTCTCTAGTCCTATTCGGCCGAGCACCCCATTTGTAAGGGATTTTGGTTTCGTTTTTCTTAAACGAGGACTTGTGTTAGATCTAGCAATCGCTTGATTCATTGGTTAATTCGTGTGTACAAGAACGTGGTTGTAAGACATTATTCTTACACCAATTAGCACTTCTTTGTTTTGCTCAAGGGATCTGACATTCGCAAGAGGTACGTTACGCATTCTTTCAGTTAATTAATTTATTTGTTATGATCTTTAGTCTTCCGCTGTGTACTCTTGATGTCTTTATGTTTTATTGTATTTTATATATCATAAACTCAACAGTGGTATCAAAGCCAGGTTTAACAAGTAATTAATTACTGAAACACATAATTAAAATAAACATGAATGTGTTATTATTTGTATGCTTAGATCTAGGGTTTGCAAAACCTAAACCCTAATTTTGAGGGGGGGGCGTTTTTTTATGGTGCCCTAATTAGGGTTTTGTAAACTATTGTTTTAATTAGATTAGAAACCCTAAGATGCATGCAACTTTATGTGTATATGCGTAACTTTGATTTAATTGCATTAATTGTTAAGTGTAATTTTATGTCCATGATAATTATCTGCATGTTTTATCATGGATCTGCTTTTATTGTATGTCTTTCTTGTTTAAGTGATATACACTAAATTATGATATATCTAAAATTGGGGAAGACCTCAATAATTATTAATTTAATCAATTATGTGCTATGTGGTATGTATTTAATTTTGACTTGCGCAATCGATGAATCGATGCATGTGGTTCACCTTGTACATAGATGAAAACGGGTGAAAGTCTTAATTAAATATATGCATATTGACAGATCTAGAATTGGTTATTAATAGGATTTATCAAAACGTTTGCATGTGGCTATTTGATATGCATGACTTTTATTTGTTATGCATTCATTGTTTATTTGTTTATTTTTATAAATACTTGCTTGTTTGTTATGTGTAACAAGGGTATTTTTACAAGAAAATAAACTGACCTAAACAATGGTGAAACATGTATTTTTAAGAATAGTAATCATAATCGTTTAATTGATTGATGACTTTGGTACAAATGGTTTGAAAGGCTCACCCATGAGAATGAACTAATAAAAGGGGTTTAAAGAAGTGCGCACAGTCACACTGAAAGGATGTCTAAGGTTGTGCTTTAGCGCGTACCTGGTCCTCTGCCCTCTGTAAGTTTGAATGGAGCTACTTAGTAAGCCATTAATGTGCAAGCTCATCTTAAGGGCGAATTAGTTTTAATTCCATGCGCCACTTCGGTGGTAATTACCCGAAACACTAAGTGTTTACACTTATGCAAAAGTACGGTATAATGGATGATAATTAATACTAAATTCATTGATTGGTGAATCCAATACCTCAATTAAAGTTTGATGATGAAAAGCTTATACATTAAAACAAGATATATATGTTTTAATAAAAACTATGCTACAAAGGTGAATGCATGACATCTTTGTACATATTTGATTTGACATCAAAACTATTACCCTTATAAATTTAAGTTATATGCCATCCAACGAAACGGAAACACCTAAGATTACTTTTTATTTGCGTGAGATCGTGACTTAGATCGTAATCAAAGGGTAAAATGTCCACGTGTCGTGAGAGCGGGCATGGACGATTTTGCAGTTTCTTAAGTTGGACAACTTAATTGAGTTTTGTAGTGAGAGTTGGCAACTCAAGGCATAAGATGGGATAAAACATGTTTACATGGCGATTGATATTGGCTATATGTAAATCCCATAAATCTAGGAATTGCAATTGAAATTGGCAATTAAGCAATAGCTCTACCATTTTGTATAAGGTTCATTACTAGCAGATCAACTGACGTGATGAAATTATGACAATTTGGATCCTAGTTTTCAATAATAATTAATTGGTTATATGAATATGAACCTTGGGTATTTAATTGTTTATTGAAAAGGTTAATTATCGAAAATACTAAAATTGAATTTTGTAATTCTTTTGAATGTATAAATGCAACATTTAACCGTAAACGACGTTTAGTCTTTGATCAGTAAATTAATCCACTCTGCTTTCAAACAAATGTTTGATTGAGAATAATTTACTGATAAGACAAACAAAGTCTCTTTTCCATGGGAGAAGCATGAGACTCAATCCTATTCCTTTTCATGAATGAGAAAGGTATAATAGGAACATTTGAATTGTCTAAATTCTAATGTAACTCTTAGCAATGAATTGCACATCTTATTTACCATAAAGATTTCATTACCCTCATTTGGTGAATGAATCCTTTGTAACAACATGAATGTTGGTTAACTAGAAAACATGTATATGAGTTACTAGATTAGAAGCTAGACTAATTACCGCAAAAATTGGTAAAAGGCAAACTAGCATATTTTTATCTAGTTGTTTTGCTTTAGCCTTTAAAGGTACTACATACCAGTATGGGGATGGTAGGCCTGTTGAGGAAGAAATTGCATACCCAATTTTTCGAGTTAATAACATTGATGGATAACCTATCATTCATATAGTAGAATACACCTTTTAGTACCTTAGTTGTCAGATTCAGTGTAGGAAAGTAATGATTAGTATGGTTCTTCAAAGGTGTAGGAAAGTAAAAAGCAAGCAAGTTGTTTTCACTGGTTATGCAACACTTACAATGTTGTCAGATTCAGTGGGAGCATTTGTGTTGCATTACTGAATAAGAAGTTGTTTTAATGATTTCTAATTCAGTGGGAGCTACAAGCCTTATTTCCTGTGTAGTAACCCAGTTTATCTTCAAAGATAATTACTTTCCAATTGTAGACACTTATGTTTTTAAGGATAGTCGGTATGCGTTTCCTTACTAAAAAATATAGTTCTACATCTACTAGTTATATCTATGACACAAATCATATTAATCAAATAAACGAACGTGTTGTTTATATGTTACATGATGTTGTTCCATGCACAAGTGGGAGAAATCTTATTGTGTGCAAGGTACAACACATATTAATATGATTTAAAAGAATTCTCTTGACTGTAAAGTAAGAGAATAACGTTCTAATAGGAAGTATACATTTATATATGTATGATTGCCCTATTAAGAACATGTGTCAAGATGATAACAAAGACTACTTTATTTTAAATATTTATGTCATTCAATATTTAAGAAACACTTGTAGTTACAATTTATGTTACATGAGAACGTGAACTAGATTGTAGCCCAAGGTAAAATATCCACGTGTCGTGAGAACGAGAATGGATGATTCTGCAGTTTCTTACATGGAACATTTCATGGAATGACATAATTAAATGAAGTAATCTAATACTACCTTGAATTTGAGTATTCGTTGAATGACTTAAATATATGTAGTAAATATTAACTTGAAATATGAATTGAAACCCGAGGTGGTGTTCATAATTACTTTAATTATAAATGTTTATGATTTTGTAAAGTCACAAACATGAAGTCTTTTAATACAAGACTTACAATATAAAGTAAGACGTTAACTTGCTATGTTTTAAGACATATGCATGAAGTCAATGAGTTGATCAATGACTTATAACGTATAGTGGGATTATAACTAATATGTCTTTTGACTTGGTCAAAAATATTTGTGTTATAATACATGCAATTGACTTGGTAATTCTATTGTACCATTAAGTTTTACTTTGTTGGTAAATAGGTAAGCCAAAAGAGTAGATGGTTATCTAAAATATTGTTAGATTTTCTTACAATATTAATTCTTAGGAAATACCATAGTTTTATGGTATGTTCTGTTAGAAGAATCAAAATCTGTTGGCATTATTTGATTCAAGATAACTATAGTTTCTTCCAAAAGTTATCAAGGTTAGTAGATTGAGTATAGATTGAATATACTCAATAAGACTCCAACCTAGAAGATTAATAAGAAACCATTTGTTTATGGAATGTGATGAATCACATTAAGTCTTATAAATGAAGTTCTGAATTTGTTAAACTACTTATAGAGTGAGTTGTAACAAACTAATGTTAGGAACTGTCAATGTTTTTTGTAATATCCCAAAAGAGAACAATGTATTGTTGCTCTACTTGCTAAACTATTTAAAGGTAATCTTTAAATTTTTAAAGGCAAGTGGGAGTTTTTTTTATCTTGAAAGATTGAATTACAAAATACATAATCTTCTAAAATGCACTAGCAAATATCATGATGAGGCTAAACATGTATATGATAGACCTCAATATGATGGAATTGTCATTCATAGATCCGCAAGGATATCTCAGATATTTAATATGTTGAGGAATATGAGTTACAGGATCATGGTAAGCCTGTTAATCATAATGATAAATTTACCAAATGTTGAATTGTGGAAAATCAATCATACTATGAATGTAGAGATGCTGTCCATAAAGATAATCAACTTTAGATATTTGGTTTATCTTAATAATGAAAATGAGTTTCTTCAAAGGATGAAAACCCTAGCGGTTTAAATCTTTGTGTAGAAATCATATGGACAATATTGTACACATATTTAATGCATGTCTAGTGATAATAATATTAATCATATTTAAGCAATTAACTATGATTGAATATTCTTTCTAGATACATTAAATAGAAGTATAAATATTATAATTGTCATACTTAGTTTCATTGATATGAAATTTTGACAATGAATGTCAAAACTCTTTGTTGTGGAATTACTTTTGCGAGGACGATAAGTAATGCAAAGGAGTTTTTATGAATTCAAATAATCTTTGAATATGTACAGACTGCAAGAATCCATGAATGGATATATGCATGCATCTAGGAGATGATTCTTATGTTTAATATTAAATCCATGTTTGATTTAATGATTAAAATAAGATAAGCTCGTAAGTATAACTGAAAGCTAGTGGGAGTATTATTTTCGTAAATCTTATATGTTGTATGGGCAACTACATTCCACTTAAATTAAGTTTTAGTTGGGAATGAAACTTCGTTTGTAAGATTTGGAAATATGACATACAACCTTGGAATATATGTTTATTACTATAAACATATGCGGTAAAATAAATGAGTCTAATAGAACACGATGGATATATATAATGAGATCTTAAAGTCTAACTTGAAGATTCATCATGTACATCATGTTGTAAGATTGTTGTGTCATGCTTGATTACAATATGATTTGACAACATTGAAAGTTGTTAGTGTAATAAATATTTTAAAAGGAAATATGTTTGGATTTAGAATCACATTCCACAGTCTGGAGATGCTCCTAGATTCTATGGATGAAAATATGACAATTTGTTTCATAATTGTCATTGCCAACAAAACTTGAGTTTTGGTAGGCACCAACATTACACTATAACTGTTCAAATGTTTACGGATGTTTAAAGAGCATATTGTTGTATACAATGATGTTAGTATAATTGAGATGACACTCAATTCTAGTAATGGTATCCTTGATGATGACCATGTTGACTAGTTATGCTCAACTAAGAGCATAGTTGCATTATACATTAAAGAATAAAGAATACTTTAAACTTTAAAAGTTTTGAAAGATGATTGTCATATAAAGGTGGTTCAGGTTGTCACGCACCTTATGGAATAATATGACAATATCAAGATATGTGTAAACACATACAAGAAATTCACTTATTGAATTTTTGAAATAAGTATTCTCAAAATTCTTATAGATCAAAGTTAGTTGAAATTATGCCTTGTCAACAAGTATGAGTTGCATGACTTGTGGCAAAATTCATTAACTAAGAATTATCATGCATTGATCTATTTAGTATTTGGATAAAGGATATTGTAAACATTATTATTGAAATGAAATAAAGTATTTTGTTATGTTTATTATTCATTTATTATGATGTTATCCTATATTTGCATGTTTAAATCCTTGAATAACTTAAGTTATTCTAAATAGTCCGTTGTCAATCAATAACATGGGAATGATATTGAATTAAGACAAATCTGAGTATTAGTTAGAATATACTTGAAAGTATATTGATGCGTAGCATGACTAATTCAGATGATATTCAATGAATTGAGTATAGGACTTATCCCACCCACATGATGATACTTTATGGATCTTAGTCATTAAGTATATCATGGATATTTATCCTCTGACTTGAGATACAAGAGATATGTCATGGATGTAGTGCATTTTGTGAAGCAATCTAACGCTATGCGTGAATGGTAGTTATAAGGGTTATTTTCAGAAGTGTTGCGAAATCTGTGAATCCTGCTTGTAGTCAAAATGGTATTTGTTTCCTTCAAATTTATTTTGAAGTATAATACTGTTGGGCCCCTCGTAGGATTGTTAAGATGTTTGTATGGCCATACCCAAGGTCTTCGGAATATGTTCAAGAATTGGTAATCTTAATCAATCATATAAAGCGAGAAACAGAGTAGGTAATTAAGAAATGAGTAAGATCCATATTCTTATTAACATGGTATTAGAAACAAAAGGATGAATATGATGATGAATCATCAAACTTGGTTTTCTCCAGAAAACCATACACGAGTTGTACCGGGGACATTGACGTGTTGCTAGACGCTAACCAATGTCATTTCACGTTTTGTAAACATATCCAAGTGGGAGTTGTTGGAAATGTATATATTTACAAACATGTGAATGTCCGGATTCGAACTCGTGACCACGGGATTGCACACATTAGCGAATGAGAATTAAAGTTAATAATTAATGTTTATGTTTACGATTAATTATTGCACATTAAGTCCGGATAACGATCGTTAAGTATTTAACGGAAAAATGACTAACGATCGTTAAATGAAAAGAGAAGGACTAGTAATGGAAATATTGAAAGTGAAAAGTTATGGGTTTTCTTTGGGCTTTGTCTCATGGCCGGCCATAGGGTAATCCCAACCTAAATCCATAACTTGTTCCCAAAGTATTCCATCTACTATATAAAGAGGGTTAGGTTCTAGGGTTTTCACACACTTGTGCATTGAATTAACCCTAGATCTCTCCTCTCCTCTCTCTAGTCATATTCGGCCGAGCACCCCATTTGTAAGGGAGTTTGGTTTCGTTTTTCTTAAACGAGGACTTGTGTTAGATCTAGCAATCGCTTGATTCATTGGTTAATTCGTGTGTACAAGAACGTGGTTGTAAGACATTATTCTTACACCAATTAGTACTTCTTTGTTTTGCTCAAGGGATCTGACATTCGCAAGAGGTACGTTACGCATACTTTCAGTTAATTAATTTATTTGTTATGATCTTTAGTCTTCCGCTGTGTACTCTTGATGTCTTTATGTTTTATTGTATTTTATATATCATAAACTCAACAAAACCCACCTTAGCCATAGCAATGCACTATTCACTATTGACACGACTAGCATCTAAAGCTAATCTCCACGGCATCCAGATGAATGTACGACGAGTACGACAGAATAGAAGTGACGCAACCTAATGCGTGTACGATATTCTTAAAATACAACTCATATAATAAAGAAGTCGATAGAAAATAATGTATCGTAGATTTCGTGGATCATTCATGTCGTTACTTTCAAAAGTCCATTATCATTTCCAAAAGTTTATAATTAATGTCTCAAAAGTTTAGTTTTAACGTTTCGTGTGGTAGTAAAAACATAGACGCGACGTACAACTCACGCGAAATAGAAGAAGACGTCGACACAGTCGAGACATACTAACTAGAACACACGCCAAAAAGGATAAGACATTGACATGGTCAAGAAATACTGACAATACTCAAGCTAGTCGAAGGCTAGGTAATGACGACAACCATTTATTTAAATATAAATAGGTTAACTTGTTTCCCCATAATCCCAATACGTACACGATATCAATAAAAGATAAGTTTCCATTTATCATTTAATTAATAAAGGTTTCTCACTCGTTATTCGTAATTATACAAGTTTATAAGAAAGTACTTCATATAAGATATATGACACGTTCGTTTATCCAACGTTCCCAAACCATTGCGACTATAATAAATTGTCTTATCAAAATATTTCTCGACAAGTTTATAAAGGTTAGCTTGTATTTATAAAACATGAGTTACATTCTTTAATCAATAAAAGTTTACGATTAAATAAAATCATATTTATCGACAACATATAACTAGCTATCTCGTTATTAGTTAAAATGTGAATAAGGAATACTTAGGCATATCGCGAAACAAATATATCAAACTCATTTCCGAGTCTAATATATTATACTTGTTTAAGCCAAAACGTTTAATAAAGTATAATTCATAACCAATATAACTCGTATATCAAATGTTATTCCAAATTTATAAACTGTAGTTGAAACTTATAGGTTATAGCGTATGTGTAATATCCGATATCAATTATTAGTCACATAATTAGTTCTTAATGTTTATTATTCCGTTATAGTCCAATATTAACGATTTAATTGTTATGAATGTGTCAAAATAATCAAACTTATAATCAACATAATACCCTTATTGGTGTATGGCTCCAATCCAGGTTACGATCTCGTTATGAGTACCAAGTATCTACTTATCCGACACTTACCAATATCGCTCTCGTCAACTAATATTAACTTGTTAGTTTGTTGATTTAATGTTAGCCGCAAATTAATTATATTTGACAAAGGATTACTCGTTTATTACCTTATAACTATATATGCCATATGTAAATGTTTTCCATTTAGCCGAGAATCTACCGTGACCCATAAACTTCTCAACCCAATACTCGTTTAGACTAACGCAAGGAATCTGAGCAAGAATTATAATAACGACAACAACACCATTAATCCCATGACCATGAACATAAAAAACAACAATGACTCAACTTCGAGTTACGCGACCGAGCCATTTGACCCGTAGCCCTAAGTAGATTTCACTGACCCGAGACTAAGGGCACAACAATCATCAATTCATACACAACCCATTCCTATAACCAACCTGTAATAGCCACAAGACTCGGCCCATTTTCAGATCGGGTTTTACCCGACCCGACCCGCGACTGACCAGACCCACTGGGTCAACCTCTTGACCCGACTGAGTCAACTCAACCTACCGAGTCGACTCACCGAAATAGTAACAAATATGTTTATCCAAACTTCGTTTTACAGTTCCTATACCACACGAATAATTACCCAAAATCATGTTTTCAATTCGTTTACTTCACGAGACCGTTTTTAAAAACGTTTTCATGCTAGTTCTCTTTTAATTATCCACGAAATACAAATACCCTTATGTACACGTTTAAAAAAAATAAAAATAACAATAATGATGGGGCGTTGGGGTTTACCGAGAGAGAAAGAAGCAGACGAGGGGCTGTGGTGTCATTTCACGAGTACAACTCGTGACCAAGCCGCTCTAGAGACCCATGAAAATGTTTAACATCAAAAACCTAGTTAACCGAATCTTAAATCTTAGATTTAGAGTGCGTGTTTGAGTTTTATGGCGCGTGTTATATGGGAATAGAACCACGAACCCGATCTATAAGATGGGAGGGGTGGTGTAGTTATGGGAGGTAGCCGGAAGTTGGCCGGAAAAATTGACGGAGCCGGAACCCTAGGGAGGGTGGCCGGATTTCTAAAGAGAGAGAGGAGAGGGATATTTTGTGTGTGTGTTTTGTAGTGAGAGAAAATGGAGTGGTAAAATGAGAGATTTGTGAGTAGTGTGGGTATTTATATACCCAAGAGGGACCAAACTTGTTCATTTGAAACTCTAGGGGTAGAAATGTTATTATCACAGGGGCCATACATGAAACTTTCCAATACTTTTGATATATTAGGTTCGGGGCTCGTTTGAGCTAGCAAACGAGGATTAAATGACACCGGAAATTACGCCAACATTCCTAGAATAATATTTCCAATAAAAACGGTATATAATACGACTCGTATCTCAAATTAGTTAAAACGATCGCTCTAATCGATGTTTCTCCAATTACGACGCATCGAGGAATTTAAGAGTTGTTTCAAATTTACTTACTAAATCCTTCCCTTTATAAACCTCTTTGTTAGTACTTCCAAATCACCATCCACAACCTCATTCTCAACAACTAAAAGCCTTATTTCACTATCATTTTATCATTCATCGAGCTCCTAGTGCTAACTCATCTACCAAAGGACCTCTAAGAAACTTGCTTTCGGGTTATTCGAAATCTCTTCAACCGAATCATCACTATGTAAAGCCCCCGAACACTTTGGAATTCCACAACCAAACTACTACCAATCAAACCAATTCCCAAAGAATTGTTTCCACAAAACTACCCTTGCCAAAACACTACTAACCTCCTAAACCAAACACCTAGCTTCCTTGAAAACCATCACCTCTAGTACATAGAGCTATCTCTTTCACCACTCCACTCTCATCTCCACACCTCTACAACTTAGAGGACTTAGCGTCTAGGCTATCTTACCCCACCATTACCAACATTTTTCAATTGAGAAAATAGCTCAACAACAAAACTTTGGGGTTTGGAAACAACACTACTTTTGGCCTCCCTTTCTCCATCACCTCAAATAGTCCATTTTCGATTATGAGGAATCAACAACAACAGTTCCTGGAAGTAGATACCTCTCTACCACCATCGTCTACACATATTCCACCACCTTAGTCCTTAGTTAAACCACCTCCAACTTCATTAAACATGCCTCCACAAAATCTCCTTCTTTTTGTGGAACCTCCATCCAACCTTCCATCCGAACCACTCCATCCTACCACCACCATTCCTAGCCACTTGACAAAAGATTGTTATCATTGTCAACATGCTTTGAATGTCTAGTACATAAAGTACGTGACCCGAGCTACGTTTCATGTTTATCACATCCTTGAACGTTTCGATGGGGTCAACAAACCTAAACATCCTTAAGCTTAGGAATTCAAGTGGTGTTCTAGCCTTAAGCATAACTTAGATTGTTTAGGAATCATACTTCATGAGTTCATGTTAGGATATCTTTATTTTTATAGTTATGTACATCATTTCTCTCATTTTATTGAATGATATTACATGTTGTATGCTAGTTGGTTGTAAGGTATGTTTAGTGCTTTAATACATAACTTTTGTTGATGTTAACATACATTTTACATCCACATTCTTTATCATGAGAATGCGGTATACGGATCCCTCACTTCGCCTAGACGGATCCCTCCAAAGGAGGAAGCTGGCGGATCCATGCAACAGAAGCACTTTTATTACTAATTTGAGTCTCATTTGAGGGAAATTATGCATCGTATACTTTCTTTCTAACCTTTGTTTTGTAGATTTTCAAAATACACATGAAGACTTTGACACCGAACAAGGAGCTTTTCGTCAAGAAAAAACCATTGCAAACCCGCTTGCAATATACTTCACTTAGGATTTCTTTATTACTTGATGCCCTCAAAAAGGGATCCTCGTTAAGGGAGCATTTTTTGTCAAAAGACGAAACCATTTGCAAACATAATTGCAAAACTGATAACATCAAATTATCCAATATTAGTGTCATTTCCCCCGATAAAGTTTGTAATTTATATCATTTATATGGATTTACGCTTGTTTTCCATTATATTCCACTTCCAGGTAAATTACGAGCATTGGAGCTAAAGAGCCGCGGAATTGGAAATTAGTAAAGATTTATCATAGTATGCTCACTGGAAGAAGTGCGGCGTAACCCATCTCTCACATTACGCCGTAACTAAAGCGTGGCGTGGCTCAGACCCATCTTATGAAGATTCTGGAGTAAACTCTCCAAAGATTACGGCGTAACTATCTTAGGTCAAATGAGGTTCCACGCCGCTGATAACTACGCCGTAACTCATGCATAAACTACGGCGTAATCAAGTATTGAAGATACGG
>OU343220.1:101067244-101245367 GCA_910596185.1 Chrysanthemum makinoi | reverse complement strand
GGTTCAATATTCACTCCAATCATAATTTCAAAAGTTCGACTACCAATGCGATGCAATCAAATCCTAAATACGAGTAAACTTCAACGGCTAAGGCTGGTTTCTTGAAAATTTATCGATTGAGTGTAAGGTACAACATCGATAGGACAATGTAGGTAGTACCACAATGGGTGGTATAGCGTGTGATTATTGTTAATAAAACAATGTTGAGAGTTCAACGTTGCTAGAGCAACATCGATGGGGCAATATCGAGGATAACCTCGATGAACAACTTTACTAAAGCAGGTTGCTAGAATGTTATCGATGAGGTACCTAACAAGAGGATAAGGTAAAACATCATTAGCGTAAGGCCGCCTTAGCGAAAGTTGTTGGCAAGCAACATCGACAAAACATTATTGGTTTAGAAAAGATAAACAACATCGAGCTAGATAATGTCGTTTGAATCAACATCGAGTGAAAGGTAGCGTTCGAAGGATGAACAACAATCGATTCAAGGCTAGGCTTGAGGTAGAAGTGTCGGTAATAGGGTTACCAACGAAGCGAGGCTAAATGACAAATCCAATGGGATTACTAGCGAAACGATGCGGAATGATAATTCCAACCATATACTAACGAAATCTCGGCGGAATGATAATTCCAACACGGTTACTAACATGATCGGCCGAATGGCGATTCGAGGCGAATGATGATTTTAACAAGGCTATCAATGAAATAGGGCCAAATAATAATTAGAGGCCAAATAATGACTGAGAGTCAAATGATGGTCTAAAATCGAGAAAATCAACCCATCCCAAAGCAATCAAACCCAAATCCAAAATAGCCAAGACCAAAACCAAAAATAGCTCAAAACAATTTCAAATGTTCTAGTGAGATCGGCGAGGCTTGTGGCGATAAGCAACTTCGGATGTAAATGGTGCCAATCGGTTAACCCGACTTACGGTAGTGCGGCTTAAACAGCGAATTCCATATAAATGGAGGCGCATAGCGGTTTGAAACACTACGGTTTGAGAGGTGTTGCGATGCCGTGTGTCGTGTGTGAGTCTTGACTTCGTGATGTTGGTAAGTGTGAGTGTGTGAGTCCACCCAAAGCTCATCGTTCTTAAAACCAATCTCTAAGGACATAATTACGTTATAACTACTCCCGATATCATAAAATTCACCTCACGAGCGGACATAGGTGATCAGTCCATGTCCTAATGTCTATGGCTGAATATAGGTGATCAGTCTATATTCACACGAGGTTTAATGAATTTTGATCAAGTAAGGTACAACCAATATAAACCAATTCTTAATACATATTCTCAACTTCAATATTTTCTACCCCAAGTGTGTTCCTTTTCTCATGTTATAAATATCACGTTGCACCATTTAGTTATTAGCGTTAGGTATCATTGTGTGTGTGTGGTATCGACTCGACAAGACAACATGAATGCACTCAAATGACCACAATGCGACTCATAATGACACAATGAGACGTCTAAACGATAAAATTTATAGTTTAATAAATTTCGGAATAATAGTTAGATCTTATCGAATTTGTCAACTCGATAAACTCGACCATTTATTCATGTAAACTATTATCCCAAAACCAGTCACTTCCTAAAGAGTCATAAGGATAATTCACCCATTGGTAACGTTATTCCACGTACATAGCGGGCGCTTATTAGATTCATCAACCTAATAAGTCCGTTATCCACGTGGATTGACGCTAATTAATGTAGGTCATCCGTAACCCACGCACAACACATCAATAATATTAAATACTCATAAATGGCACATTTGATAGCGTGCCCTCGAAACATTTAATGACTCATTAGTTACAAAATATTTCTATTTTTAGGCGTTGATTCCCTTTTAAAATATTGAATAACAAGGCGAGTCTTGTTATCGAATGTTAGTACCAAAAAACCGTTTATTGTCTATACTTTCTAGTTTTATTTACTTATTTATATATGTATTATGTCAAGTTTCAATATAAGTTTAGGTCATTATTCATTTTAGGTTCACGAGTCAGTCATGACTCTCGGCTTTTACACATCATATTGTCCCATAAATACTAAAGACCATGTTACGGCGTTGTAGGGGCCAATCGAGACTAAAAGTCACGAAAACACCGATGTTAGCAGTTGACTTTATACCATTAAGTCCAAAATAAACAATTTCCGCGACTCCAAACAATCTCATATAAATCTCGCCATCCAACACTACCAAGCGACTCTTTCAATTCGCAACATAACCGATTAACGAATGTCAAATCTAATGTTTGTTAATAACTTACTAATTACCCAAATCACCACAATTAATTTTTTTATCCAATCAAGGCTATTAATTAAAATATCGTCCAATTCCAAATAACCGATAAGTACTAATGATTCACCGTTAACCAAACAATTACACGTTAGTCCAATTTATTATCTGAAAACACTTACAGGTTTCGTATATTATTATAACACTAGCGGACATGAATTAATTATTAATAATCAAAACCAATTACCACTTGTTTGACAATGCTTAAGAACAAAACAACGGTTTACGAAAGTCTCGACCCAAAATGGTGACACGAGACTATGCACCCTTCGACATCATCAAAACCATTATAACCCATCATCTAATTATGACCAAGAACACATAAACATGATAGAATGCAAAACCGTGAACATGATACAACACACGATACCAACACACTAGTTTACATGTTTTATTAGCTTTAAACGTGTTTTAGACCCGTGTTCGTCAAAACCCAACCATGGAACTCACGTTCATGAGATAAAAGGTCTCGTTCGTGACTCCCCAACTTAGTTATACTAGCACAATTTCCTCTACATCCCAAATCGTTCCCACGGCTACCACTAGCGTGCAAGCTCTAAATCAAGTGGTGAGATTACACAAGGAAATTGCGTACCCTGATACCTTGAGAGTATCCTCATTATTGACTAATAATTTTGAAGCATTGGTTGTCACATTTCGTGTTCATTTGTTTTTCTTTCATCTTCTAAGTATACTCAAGTAGATTCTGCATACTTGTGTGTATTCATACAAAGTTTTTCTCTTTATTGTTTTGGAACTATCTAAGGCAACTACTTAATACAAGCTAAGTGTTATAGATCTAAGGTTCGGGACTCCACACTCTGTGAAAGGCATAGTGCGTACGTAAGCATGAGGACATGCTTTCTGTACGTATACAAGCATGAGGACATGCTCATAGTGTGTGCATAAGCATGAGGACATGCTTATAAGGTGTGAGTAAGCATGAGGACATGCTTACTGTGTGTGTATAAGCATGTGGAAATGCTTATAGTGAACTACTAAGATGGGCAGACTTAAATCGTCTACAAGCGGGGCACACATTCAACAAGTGTCACATAGAACAATTCATCAAATGATCCATAAACATCTCATCAATCAATTTGTCTAATGTGTTCTCAATCATCTACATCCTTAAACAAGTCATACGGCGTGGCTTGGCGGACGCGTGGCGGTCATAGGGCTAAGTTTTTGAAAAAGTGGTTATAGTCTAGGTTTTGAAAATACCACCTGCATAACCTTGGCTCGATACTGTAACACCTCAAATCTGATCCGTCTCTATGCTACTATCTTTCACACATCTCAACATGGTTTTATCCCATTTATTTAGAATAAGATTCATCAATTGAAAACATTAAGTTTACATTTATGAAAGTAGTAGGAAATAGGCCCAAGGTAATTAAAAGCCCCGATTATTCATCAGAGTCGCCTATGACCATGCCCCTTGTCAAGCGTCTTTCAATAGTGAGCTATCGCCTTAAACACGAGAACACATCTAAAGGGTCAAACTACATTTGGTGAGTTCATAGAGTTTAGTTACAAAAGTAATAGTGGACACGATAGAGTTTAATTGCTGCATGCGTAGGCGAGATAACTAATAAACATTCCAACCATCAATCAATCAATCCATAATCAATTCCATCAATAATCAATCCAATCAATAATCAATCCAATCAATAGCCAATCCAATACATGTGAGATCTCAATGCAGGGCCCCGAGCGACTCTAGCCAGCACAGTCGTAGCAAGGCCGAACTGTACCACGGTCTGGTAGGCCTATTCTTAGCTAGGCACCGCGTTATAGCATAGAGATGCTACCCTAGTCTAAGTCAACAAATGTCGCATGTCTAACATTTCCTAGTCAACACATTAGCAATTCAAAAGAATAGTGGCAGTCGAAATAGTTTGTTTTCACATAAACACATAAGATATCAATCCAAAATCAAATATTCCAAACAATAGTCATTCTCGCATAATATTCACATATCCAAATCAGTTAGTTAAAAGCGGCATGTATTCTCCCCAAAATAGTTATGAAAACTTTAGAAAAGAGGGCTATGAAACCCACGCCAGCCACAATGCACTATTCACTATTGACACGACTAGCATCTAAAGCTAATCTCCACGGCATCGGATGAATGTACGATGAGTGCGACAGAATAGAAGCGCGAACCTAATGCGTGTATACGATATTCTTAAAATACAACTCATATAATAAAGAAGTCGATAGAAAATAATGTATCGTAGTTTTCGTGGATCATTCATGTCGTTACTTTCAAAAGTCCATTATCATTTCCAAAAGTTTATAATTAATGTCTCAAAAGTTTAGTTTTAACGTTTCGTGTGGTAGTAAGAAACATAGGCGCGACGTACAACTCCGCGAAAAGAAGAAGGCGTCGACAGTCGAGACATACTAACTAGAACACCGCCAAAAGGATAAGACATTGACATGGTCGAAATCTGACAATACTCGAAGCTAGTCGAAGGCTAGGTAATGACGACAACCATTTATTTAAATATAAATAGGTTAACTTGTTTCCCCATAATCCCAATACGTTACCGCGATATCAATAAAAGATAAGTTTCCATTTATCATTTAATTAATAAAGGTTTCTCACTCGTTATTCGTAATTATACAAGTTTATAAGAAAGTACTTCATATAAGATATATGACACGTTCGTTTATCCAACGTTCCCAAACCATTGCGACTATAATAAATTGTCTTATCAAAATATTTCTCGACAAGTTTATAAAGGTTAGCTTGTATTTATAAAACATGAGTTACATTCTTTAATCAATAAAAGTTTACGATTAAATAAAATCATATTTATCGACAACATATAACTAGCTATCTCGTTATTAGTTAAAATGTGAATAAGGAATACTTAGGCATATCGCGAAACAAATATATCAAACTCATTTCCGAGTCTAATATATTATACTTGTTTAAGCCAAAACGTTTAATAAAGTATAATTCATAACCAATATAACTCGTATATCAAATGTTATTCCAAATTTATAAACTGTAGTTGAAACTTATAGGTTATAGCGTATGTGTAATATCCGATATCAATTATTAGTCACATAATTAGTTCTTAATGTTTATTATTCCGTTATAGTCCAATATTAACGATTTAATTGTTATGAATGTGTCAAAATAATCAAACTTATAATCAACATAATACCCCTATTGGTGTATGGCTACAATCCAGGTTACGATCTCGTTATGAGTACCAAGTATCTACTTATCCGACACTTACCAATATCGCTCTCGTCAACTAATATTAACTTGTTAGTTTGTTGATTTAATGTTAGCATAAATTAATTATATTTGACAAAGGATTACTCGTTTATTACCTTATAACTATATATGCCATATGTAAATGTTTTCCATTTAGCCGAGAATCTACCGTGACCCATAAACTTCTCAACCCAATACTCGTTTAGACTAACGCAAGGAATCTGAGCAAGAATTATAATAACGACAACAACACCATTAATCCCATGACCATGAACATAAAAAACAACAATGACTCAACTTCGAGTTACGCGACCGAGCCATTTGACCCGTAGCCCTAAGTAGATTTCACTGACCCGAGACTAAGGGCACAAAAATCATCAATTCATACACAACCCATTCCCATAACCAACCTGTAATAGCCACAAGACTCGGCCCATTTTCAGATCGGGTTTTACCCACTGGGTCAACCTCTTGACCCGACTGAGTCAACTCAACCTACCGAGTCGACTCACACGAAATAGTAACAGAAATATGTTTATCCAAACTTCGTTTTACAGTTCCTATACCACACGAATAATTACCCAAATCTGTTTTCAATTCGTTTACTTCACGAGACCGTTTTTAAAAACGTTTTCAAGCCTAGTTCTCTTTTTAATTATCCACGAAATACAAATACCCTTATGTATACGTTTAAAAAAAATAAAAATAACAATAATGATGGGGCGTTGGGGTTTACCGAGAGAGAAAGAAGCAGACGAGGGGTTGTGGTGTCATTTCACGAGTACAACTCGTGACCAAGCCGCTCTAGAGACCCATGAAAATGTTTAACATCAAAAACCTAGTTAACCGAATCTTAAATCTTAGATTTAGAGTGCGTGTTTGAGTTTTATGGCGCGTGTTATATGGGAATAGAACCACAAGAACCCGATCTAAAAGATGGGAGGGGTGGTGTAGTTAGGGGAGGTGGCCGGAAGTTGGCCGAAAAAATTGACGGCACCGAAACCCTAGGGAGGGTGGCCGGATATCTAAAAAGAGAGAGGAGAGGGATATTTTGTGTGTGTGTTTTGTAGTGAGAGAAAATGGAGTGGTAAAATGAGAGATTTGTGAGTGGTGTTGGTATTTATATACCCAAGAGGGACCAAACTTATTCATTTGAAACTCTAGGGGTAGAAATGTTATTATCACAGGGGCCATACATGAAACTTTCCAATACTTTTGATATATTAGGTTCGGGGCTCGTTTGAACTAGCAAACGAGGGATTCGTGACACGGAAATTACGCCAAGGTTCCTAGAATAATATTTCCAATAAAAACGGTATATAATACGACTCGTATCTCAAATTAGTTAAAACGATCGCTCTAATCGATGTTTCTCCAATTACGACGCATCAAGGAATTTAAGAGTTGTCACAAATTTACTTACTAAATCCTTCCCTTTATAAACCTCTTTGTTAGTACTTCCAAATCACCATCCACAACCTCATTCTCAACAACTAAAAGCCCTTATTTCACTATCCATTTATCATTTCATCAGGAAAGCTCCTAGTGCTAACTCATCTACCAAAGGACCTCCTAAGAAACTTGCTCGGGTTGTTCATGAAATCTCTTCAACCGAATCATCACTCGTTAAAGCCCCAAACACTAGAAGTTACTCACAACCAACTCTACCAATCAAACCAATTCCCAAAAGAATTGTTTCCACAAAACTACCCTTGCCAAACACTACTATACCTCCTAAACCAAACACCCCTACTTCCACTAAACCATCACCTCTAGTACTTAGAGCTATCTCTTTCACCACTCCACTCTCATCTCCACACCTCTACAACTTAGAGGACTTAACTTCTAGGCTATCTTACCCACCACCATTACCAACATTTTCCTCGATTGAGAAAATAGCTCAACAACAAAACTTTGGTTTTGAAACAACACTAGCACCCGTATCCTTTTCTCCATCACCCTCAAATAGTCCATTTTCGATTATGAGGAATCAACAACAACCAGATTACATTGAAGTAGATACCTCTCTACCACCATCGTCTACACATATTCCACCACCTTCGTCCTTAGTTGAACCACCTCCAACTTCATTAAACATGCCTCCACAAATCTCTCCTTCTTTTGTGGAACCTCCATCCAACCTTCCATCTCGAACCACTCCATTCCTACCACCACCATTCCCTAGCCATGACAAAGATTGTTATCATTGTTAACATCTTTGAATGTCTAGTACATAAAGTACGTGACGAGCTACGTTTCATGTTTTATCACCTCCTTGAACGTTTCGATGAGGTCAACAAACCTAAACATCCTTAAGCTTAGGAATTTAAGTGGTGTTCTAGCCTTAAGCATAACTTAGATTGTTTAGGAATCATACTTCATGAGTTCATGTTCGGATCATCTTCTTATTTTTAGAGTTATGTACATCATTTCTCTCAATTTATTGAATGATATTACATGTTGTTTGCTAGTTGGTTATGAGAATATGTTTAGTGCTTTAATACATAACTTTTGTTGATGTTAACATCACATTTTACATCCACATTGCTGTCATGAGAATGCAGGTATACGGATCCCTCACTTTCGCCTAGACGGATCCCTCCAAAGGAGGAACCGTGGGATCCGTGCAACAGAAG
This sequence comes from Chrysanthemum makinoi, assembly GCA_910596185.1. Lineage (NCBI taxonomy): Eukaryota > Viridiplantae > Streptophyta > Magnoliopsida > Asterales > Asteraceae > Chrysanthemum > Chrysanthemum makinoi. Next base: position 101,237,189 of record OU343220.1, on the reverse strand, counting down.
CACTTTTATTACTAATTTAAGTCTCATTTGCAGGAAATTATGCATCATATACTTGCTTTCTAACCTTTTTTTTGTAGATTTTCAAAATACACATGAAGACTTTGACACCCTCAACAAGGGGGAGCTTTTCGTCAAAGCAAAACCATTGCAAAACCGCTTGCAATACTTTCACTTAGGATTTCTTTATTACTTGATGCCCTCAAAAAGGGGATCACTCGTTAAGGGGGAGCATTTTTTGTCAAAAGACGAAACCATTTGCAAACATAATTGCAAAACTGATAACATCAAATTATCTTGAATATTAAGTGTCAATTTCCCCCGATAATGCTTGTAATTTATATCATTTATATGGATTTATGCTTGTTTTCCATTATATTCCACTTTCAGGTAAATTACAAGCATTGGAGCTAAAGAGACGTGGAATTGGAGAATTATTAAAGATTTATCATAGTATGCTCACTTTGAAGAAGTTACGGCGTAACCCATCTCTCACATTACGCCGTAACTAAAGCGTGACTCAGAAAGCCATCTTATCAGAAGATTACGGCGTAACTCTCCCAAAGATTACGACGTAACTATATTAGGTCAAATGAGGATCCGCGCGCTGATAACTACGCCGTAACTCGTGCATAAACTATGGTGTAACCAAGAATTATTGAAGATACGGTAACCACTTATTAGGTTACCGCGTAACCAGCAGATCTTGTGAAAATTATGAAGAAATAGATGATTACGGCGTAACTATTTTATTAGTTACACCGTAACCCATATCTGGCCTATAAATACCCCACGATTTCCAGCATTTCAAAGCATCCCATTTCACACACCACAACCAAAGAATGTGGGAAGAATCCAAAGGCAGGTATAGAGGAGCATACGGAGCTATCTCTAAGGGAGAAATCACTCCCCTACGATAAGCATTAGCATTTTATCTTTTCATGTGTGTGAATGATTTGTATGGTTAATATGGCGTAAAAGCACCTCTTGGTGTTGGCCTAGTTATGATTCCTTAATTGTTTTGTTTATGTTTACATTACTTCGTGATATCTATTTCTAAGTGTAATGCATAGTTTATTGGTAGCTACCCTTGTTTCGTAGTTTTGAATGGCTGCAGAGGCTATTGCTTAGGGAGATATGACCAAACCAACCTAAAGTGAGTAGACTGAGGCGGGAAGGGTAGATATGACCAACCGTGACACCTTTTCTACTTGTAGATTCACTAAATCATCATCACCTACCATTTAGATGAACTTAAGAATTAGGGTGAGTGTTTAAGTTGCTAACACCCGCACTCACTATTATAAGTCTAGCATGTGTAAGGAACTTAATGACTCTGCTTAGGGACCAGAGAATTAACCGACTTATGAGGGGACACTGCTTCTCCGTGGTGGTGGCATCTTTATTTTATAGGTTAGGGCAAATTAACCAAATGTTGTCCTCTCGACTTTGACCCCACCTGAAGTAATTGGAAATAATTAGACGTAGACATTACTAGCTAGGATGAATAACTAGGTTAGCACCACTCTCTTTTATTGATCTCAACCTTTGCCTTTATTTACTTTTATCTTATCAAAATCATATTAAAATATGTGACACCTAGACTTAGTATTAATCCAACACACATAGCTCTTGGGACGACTCCCTGTTTCATGAATACTACACTACACACCGATCAGGGTACCTCTCGCTAGTGCATTTGCATTAGGGTGACCATATGTATAACGAGACTTTATAAATATTAAAACCCGGGTCGTAAAACTCGCATCAAATTTTTGGCCACGCCGGGAGTTATATTAGGATTGCTATTAAGTCTTTTATTTTTGTTTGCTTTAAAATTTTCTCAATTTCTCACGATCACTTTTCAAGTTTTCAGGTACCATGGAAGTTGTCAACATTGATGACCTCACTCTTGAGAATATTTGAGCGAATATTTAGCTGACAAGAGGAGACAAGGTCGGGTCTCGTGAAGACCGCAATTGGAGCTGATGTTGTTTCCAAATTAAAGACCAATTTATGAGGGAGCTTCGTGCTAACCCTTTTTCTCGAAACAGGATTTAAGATGCGTGTTAACGCTGAAAATTTCTTATACATCGCAAGCCTTTTCAACATTTCGGGTGTGTCTCATGACGTTGTTATGCTTAGGGTGTTCCCCATGACTCTTCACGCTGGAAGATGGATTGAAAGAATTCACCCCGGGCGCTTAATACTTAGGCTTTACTAAAGAAGCACTTCATTCAGAGGTATTGTCCTCCGTCGAAGAATTCTAACCAGCTCTTGGAGATCCATAATTTCAAGCAAGAAGACGATGAAACGTTGTATCAAGCCCGGGATAGATACAACGATCTCCTTTACAAATGTCCTACACACGATCTGAACAACCAGCAAAAAGTAAACATCTTCTACAAAGGAATCAACGTGACTACATGACAAATGTTGGACTATCAAGGACCAATCCCCAACATGACACCTACTTTAGCAATTGAGGCCATTCAAAAAATGGATGATCACTCCCAAAAATGGCATGATGGAGGAAGCAAAAGAAACCAAGGCAGAAGTTTTGACGGAATTGCGTACCATCGCTAGCAAAATTAAAAATCTAAGTCGAGATATGCTAAAAGTCAGAGAAACCGTTCATGCCATCCAAGTAGGTTGTGAAAGCTGTGGGGGAGGACATCTCACCAAGAATTGTCCTCACATTAACGAAGAAAATATAATCGAAGAAGCTAAATATGGAGAAAATCGACCGTTTTACGGAGATAATCGAAATAGTAACGAGTATCGTGGAAATTACAACCGTGGGCCTTATGGTGAAAGAAAACCCAACCTTGAAAAGACAATAAACAAATTCCTGGAAAATTCAGCCCAAAGACAAAAGGAACAAGATGAGTGGCTAAAAGAATTCTAGGAAAACACTGACAGAAGTATTTTCAATCACAACACAACCCTAAAAAACCTTGAATCCATGGTGGAAAAGCTTAGTGAGAAGGTAAGGATGAATAACACTAAACCAGAAGGATCAAAACCCACAATTGAATGTAAAGTCATTTTTGCTGATAATGACTTGAAGATGCAGGCTAATTCTCACACCAAAGATTTGGATTCTGGTGAAACTATGTTTTTGACAGCGATCGTGGGGTTATGAAAGATATTGATAAGGATGACTCAAGCGAGTTACGCCGTAACCAAACATCACAGTTACGGCGTAACTAGGATACATGGGCAGACAGATTTCTCGAAGTGGATGAATCAGGAACACATGTAATTAACGGATGGTCCCACGACATTAATTTATGCCCTCTGTCCCCATCTAAAAAGAAATATCACTGGTGAAAAAAGATACCAGTAACTAAGGGGGACTGGTATGATCTATGGGCTTCGTGTGACCCTAGAAATGAAATTTGCGATGGAGGAAGCGATAAAGATAGGGTCAAAAATAAAAAATTCATGTGGGCTGCATATAGGAACCGCCTATCACTGATGAAGAAAGATTGGAAAAACTCTCCTTCGAGGAAGAAGAGGATCCGCCTATCACTCACTGGTGTACTCCGATAATCATAACTGACGATGAATCCACACGAGCATGGCCTACGTGCGACCCTTTTCGTGAGTATTGCAACGGTGGTGGTAGCTTAAAGGAAGAAGAATGGACGTGCCCTCACGAGCTGGAAAGACATAATATCAAATTCGGAGATTTGACATTTGATGATTGGGACGCGATACAATTCGGGAATGCTAAAATTAACCCGAATCTTCTTAAAAGCTCAAGATTGACTACGAGGATCATTTTCAAAAAAGGGAATTGGTTAGTGATGACATCTACTGCGTGGAAGATCCTTTAAGAAGAACTGATAACTATGAAGCTCGAAGTCATTGGTGTGAAAAAATAAAATCTCCTGGGGAAGTCTTCTGGGCATCATGCAACCCTTATGATGATAAATGTAATGGGGGAAGCAGCTTAAATAGAATGGGAGTGGATGAGTTCTTTTGGACCTCAACCAACGATAAGGAAAGGACAATATTGCCTTGGTTAGATAACTTGGGATCTGACAGTTGGGTAAAGATCAAGTATGGACAAGTAGATGCCTTAACAAAAGAAAAGATTTGGAAGGAATACATGAGTAAAGAAAATCCGAACGACGAGAGTCCTAACAACTTAAGTTATATAACAATTGAGGATGCTAAGAAGTCGGTAAGAAACGAGAAGGAAGAATGCAAGCGTGTACTAGTGGAAGATTTGCTCGACGAGGAATGGTTTAAAGGCACCGAGTCTGACGACGATGACATAGAGGGGATTTTAGATTACCTTGAGTTACAAGGAAATGAGGAATTTACTGACCCTGATGATGAAGCATATGAGCAAAGGAGATGCAAACTCCTTGGGATTCCGTACAAGAGGCCACCCCCAATTATTGCTGAAAAATATGAGTTTACTAGATACCACTTGGGACCGGATGAAAAATTTTGTAAAATTCGGAAGATCAAGACTAAAGAATACCTCTACACTGCCACAAATGTCGCTTGGGTCAGACACAACTTAATGAAGGACATAGAGGAAGTTGGCCAAGCCCAAAGGCCACCATAAAGCCCCGAGGCTCTGAGTCTAACTTAAAGACTCGTAAATAAAGAAAAGTGCTCTTTCAGGAGACAACCTGAATTATCCCTTTCTTTTATTTTATTTCCATTTCTGTTGGGTTTTGTGTTTTTAACCATTTTTGCAGGAAACGAAGAAAAATTGCTGCAGCAGCTTGCTGATCTGACTATAGTTACGGCGTAACTCATCTCAGTGGTTACGCCGTAACAAACCCTTTGTTGGAATCACTCCTAAACCTTAATCAAATGTTAGTAATTCACATGTAATAGTTAGCTTAATTATGGTCTTTATGTTTGTTATTAGCCTTAGGCTTATGTAGAAGGCCCATAAGCCTAGGCCTAGCCCAATAAGGAAAAGGAAGGGAACTAGGAGTGTTGCCCTAGCTTCCCTCCTATAAATACTCATGTATAACCCTCACTTGAGGGTTGGTTGTTCAATTTATTCCTTTCACTCACATCTACGCATAACCGGTCATAGCATAACGTGTGTGTGTTTGGTTCATTGTTCAATCGCTTTTATCTCTTTCTATTAAGCTTGTGTGTGTGTGTTTGTGTTTGGTAGTTGTGTTTGGTTCATTGTGTGTGTGTGTGTGTTTGGCTTCTGAGTATAACAGCTTGGAACCCGGTCACAACCGCTTAAACTTTCCCCAAACCCCATCATCAGCTGAACAAAGCCCCCAGCTTACTCGTCAACAAATGGAAAGGTTGTTTGCTCCTCTATTTAGTGACGATATTGATGAATGTGCTCCAGGTGTATCCGCTGTTTCCCGCTCAACCCGATAATACTCATATACGATACACCGCTACAACAACTACTGTTGAAGAAGCACCACCAGTTGACTCCAACACAACAGTTGAACAAACCGCATCCAACAATGATGAATCGGCTGATGATATTCTGAATGATGTACCCCCACCTGCACATTTTGATCCAAATGCGTTCTTTAACCCGTTTGCTACTGAGACTGCTGCACCTGATGTCGCAGAATCTTCAACAAGCCATTTGAATCCTCAAAATCTGCACAATGTATACCAACATCAACCCTCCACACATAGATGGACAAAAGACCATCCTCTGGAAAACATTATTGGCAACCCGAATCAACCAGTCGTTATGAGACAACGTCTTCACTCAGATGGTGAACATTGCATTTATGCACTCACCGTCTACCAATCGAACCTAAAACATCAAAGACGCAATGACAAAAGACAACTGGATCGAATCCATGCAAGAAGAACTCAACCAATTCAAACGTCTTGAAGTATGGGAACCGCTGGTTGAAAGAACAACAGGAGTCTACGTCATTGGTCTCAAATGGATTTGGAAAAACAAATTGGATGCTGAAGGAAACGTAATCGAAATAAGTCACGTCTGGTGGCTAAGGGTTATCGTCGGGAAGAGGGTATTGACTTTGAAGAATCTTTTGCTCCGGTTGCTCGTCTTGAGGCGTTTCGAATATTTCGCGTTCGCGGCTCACATGAATATGACAGTCTTTGATAGATGTCAAAACGCATTTTAAATGGACAACTTAAAGAAACGGTTTATGTCAGCCAACCAGAAGGATTCGTTGATCCCGCGTTCCCGAACCATGTCTACAAACTAAACAAAGCTCTGTATGGTCTCAAACAAGCTCCTCGGGCATGGTACGATAAGCTATCATCTTTCCTCATTCCAATAATTTCACCAAAGGTTCGGTTGACCCTACTCTTTTTATACAATATCACGGGGCACATATCTTAATTGTTCAAATTTACGTGGATGACATCATTTTTGGGTCTACACATAAAAAGTACTCAATTGCTTTTGCAAAACTAATGAAGAAACACTTTGAAATGTCCATGATGGGTGAACTTACATTCTTTCTAGGATTACAAGTTCATCAATCACCCCGTGGTATTTTCTTGAGTCAGTCCAAATATGCCCTTGAATTGTTAAACAAATTTGGAATGAATACCTGTGACACCTATGCCACTCCAATGGCACATACCAAAAAGCTGGACGCTGATTTGCATGGGAAATTGGTTGACTCTACCAAATACCGAAGTATTATTGGGTCTCTCATGTATCTAACAGCCAGTAGACCTGATATTGTCTTTGCCGTTTATCTTCTCTCCCGTTATCACGCCGACCAATCTGAAACCCACCTCTTTTAGGCTAAAAGAATCCTCCGATACATCAAGGGAACCATTAATTTGGGGATCCGGTATCCAGAAGGATTCGGTTTTGAACTAATCGCTTTTTCAGACGCACGACCACGCAGGGATGCTTAGATTCACGGAAAAGCACTTCCGGAGCTTTACAATTTCTTGGTGAAAAACTGGTGTCATGGCAATCGAAGAAGCAGGACTGTATGTCGCTGTCCTCAACTGAAGTAGAATATGTAGCCATGTCGGCGTGTTGTGCTCAATTCATTTGGATGAGAACACAACTCAAAGACTATGGTTACGTATTTGACAGAATCCCAATGTACTGCGACAATCGGAGTGCTATTGCGATCTCGTGCAACTCAGTTCAACACTTGAAATCAAAGCACATCGATCTTCGATATCATTTCATCAAGGACCACGTGGAACAGTGGCAGTTGAATTATACTTTATGGGTACTGAATACCAATTGGCAGATCTTCTCACCAAAGCCTTGCCTCCGCTAGGTTTAATGAGTTGGTCCACCGGATTGGTATGAGGTGTTTGACTCAAGAGGAATTGGATGACCTCCTAAACAGTCTTAAAACCTGCACAAACACCAAAATCTCTGTTGTAAATAATTTTTCAAAAACAAAATACAAAAATATAAAACCTGATAAAACTACAAAAAATATTCTTCTATCTATTTTTCTTTCAACATGGCAAGTACATTTCATCCGTAAACACTCTAATCTTTCAAAATTCAGTCTTTTTCCGATCAAGTGTTGAGGGGGAGAAAATAAATACTTAAGCGCTGTTCAAAAACATCCGTGTACTTGCATGTTACTCTACTCTGGTTGTATCTTTTATCAATGGTGGTAAACTTTTTCAAGTTATCTGACACCTCGGACTAAAATTTATAACCTTTCATCATTTTCTTAAGTCGAGGGGGAATGTCGTCTAAGTTATTTCCTAAAATCTTTTGTTTGGTAACCAAAATGGAAGTTAAAAGGCTTTAAATGAAAATGGAAAAGGTGGAGGGACCAAAACAGCCAAAAGGTTAAAGTCACTTTAATAAAAACACCCCACCTAACATTTCACTTCACATTTATTACTCCTAACTCAACAAATCCTACGCACAAAATTCGTTCTTCAAATCTGTGTTTCTGATCATCAAATTGTAAGTTGTTTCATGATCTTAACGTGTTTACAAACATTGGTTTTGATTTTTACACGAATCCAACGGTCAAATTTTTGCATATGATTGATTTGGTGTTCTACGTATAAGCGTATGAACACCTAATCAAGAATGGGTGTTTGTGATTAAAAAGATAGTGTTAAAATGTTCTTCTTACATCAATAAACTCATTTTCATCACTTAAACGAACCCAGATACACGAATTGAGTGAATTTCAAATTTAGGGTTTATGCGTGGTTTTGGGTATTTTCAAATGTGATTGTATTTGGTCAAAAAGATTGTTGTGTGATGTTAATATCATGTTGAATTAATGATTTCCAGGCCTTATAACAACCCAGAAACACTAATTGATTAAAAATTAGAATTTAGGGTTTAATGTTCTTAGGTTTGGGTATTTTTGATTCACTAACTTTTGGATGTTAAAACTTGGTTATTAGACTCTCACAACACCTAAGACCTACCAGAAAATGTTTGGTGCAATTCCTATGGCTAGAAATCATATGCGTAATTCTTAAACTCTAGGGTTTTGACTTACGCGTATGACTTTCTACGCGTAAACTGAAAAATGAGTTTCATGCCATGATGATGAGTGCGTATTCACTCATCATTTTAGGTCAAAACTGAACTGCAAAACATCTAAAAACACTCCGAAATGCATCAAAATACTAAAAATATCTCAAAATTGTGTTTTATATGTTTCAGATGCAAAACAAATGAACAAAGTTTGCAAAATTGGCGTTTCAGTCCCAGACTTTCAAAAATTGGCAAAAATAGTCCCTGAGCACGTATTTTAAAAGAAAAGTCACCAAAGGTCCTTTTGAAATCATAAGTTGTCATAATTAGTCCTTTGGTGAAAAATTTCAAAAGTTTGAGAAATTACAGTTTTGATCCTTGGAATTTTCAGAATTGTCTTGATTAGTCCTTGGGATTTCAGTTTTGGCAAATTTGATCCTTACACTTTTAAAGATTGTCAAGATTGACTCTTGGAAAAACATTTTCAGAATTTCATAAGTGGTCCTTGGAATTTCAGATTTTACATCTATGGTCCCTAAATGTTAAATGGGTTTCAATATCCATCCTAAGCCTAACTTAAACCAAAGCCCAATTACAACTGGTCAACCATTATCTACCGGTCAAACCCAACACCTAGACCGAATTAATAAACAACCCACCCACCTCTCTCTTCTTCCCCTTCCCGCAAACACCACGGAACCCTAGACCTGCTTTCCCACAAACCCAAGTACCCCAAATCTCTTCTTTCTCTCCTCCCCAAACACTCCACCACCCATCACTCCTTTAACCACCTTCATCAAAACCCAAACTCACCTTCATCTCCTTTAACCGGATACACCCAAATCCCAAACCCACTTCCATTTTCTACCCCTTCCCCAAGACCTGCCAAGCTAGCAATCCATGTTCAAAAACACTCACCAATGGCTCTGATGATATTCAAATGGTACCTAACTATTCAATGGTTGAGATTGACTTCAAGAAGCACAAAGTAGCATCCTTGTATGTTTCCACTCTCAAAAACAAGCACAAGATTGAAGTGAAGATGCATTGAAGACCAGTAGACTTAGTAGTATAAATAGGACTTTATTGTAGCCAAGTGAAGGCACCCCTTAGTTTTTTAGCTTTAAAATCAGTAGCTTCTTTTTAATTGTAACCTCATCTTTTATTAATGAAAAGTTGTTTTAGATTTATTTAAACTGTTATTTCAGCATTTTAGTTTTACTTTTTGACAAGTAAGAATTTTAGAAAAAGCCTTTTTAAAGTTGCCTCAGTTTGATTGGAATTCAGTTTTAAGTTCATACTCCCTATAAGGGAGTGTTTGGTTTAAGCAGATTTTGGTCTCAAAAACACATATTACCCTGTTTGACTCTCTCAGTCAAAGTCCAATTAGGTTGTAGGAAGAGTTGTTTTAATATGTGGAAGTAGTTTAGCAAATATTGCAAAAATCAGTTGCCAAAATGAAACTCCTTATCTGTTTCTGTACTGCAGCCAAAAACAGTAGAGAGCTGTTGTTCATGAGCTTAATTGGTTGTTTAATTTAAGTCCCAAAGATGTCAAATTTGCTTTTCTTGAATCCTTAGGTCTCAAACTCCATTTGTGTCAAATTTTATTTGCAAAACTTAAGTCTTTAAGAAGGAAGGGTGGAAAATTTTAAAACTGCAATTTCACACTTTTTTTTTATCTCAGCAAGCTCAAGGGGCCTGCACAAGCTGAACTTAGCTTATTTATAAGCTAATAAAAGTTTTTTCAGGGTCTTATTTGTTAATCTAAACATCTATGCTAGCTTATCTTCAATTGTGCAGCTTTCCTTTGCCTCAAGAACCAGCTTTTCAGCTTAAAAATAAGCACCAAAACAGCCCTCCAGGACTATGAGGAGACTGCAGTTCAGCCAAGCTTCCTCAACTTATTCTAAGTACTTATCAGTTTGTGTTACAGCCACTACAAGCTGTTCTTTTTGAGACTGCTGTAACACAATTTTACAGGTCACCCTTTTGTTTTCTTTTGCTTATCAGTGCTTATCAATCCTATAGTTAGCTTAGTTTAGGATTCCCATATTTTTAACCAACTGTTTTTCCCCTTATTTTAGTTTAGGATTTTCCTTAGAATAGCTTCATTTTCCAACTTATGTCCCCCTTCATTTAATTAATCTAAGCTTATTTTAGATAGATAATCTCATGAGTTTAGCTTTTTGGTTCATAAATCTTGCTTCCCAATTGCTTTTCATGCTATTTTAGTGCTTATAAGTTCAATAAGTGGGTTTTGTTACTGCCGCATCAGTAGGAATAAGCTGTTTATACAGCTTATTTCTAGCTCAAAAAAAGGGAGAAAAACTTTTACAAAACAAATCTTTGTTCTGATCTTAGGAATAAGTTGAAAAAAAAATACAAAAAAAATAAAGTTTCAAAAAAACTGGCATGGTGGGACTCGAACCCACGCCATCCAGTTCACACAACAACACTCTACCATTTGCCCTTGGGACTTGTCTCAGTCACATGTTGCATTATTAAATACATAAGGGGTGTTTGACAGTTTTGCTTATAAGTTGTTTTTAGCTTATTTCTTGCTTATTTTCAATAGCAACCACCATTTTTTATTTTTTTTCCTAGAATCGCAATATCTAAAGTACTTTTAGTGAAATTTTCAGATTTTTCTTAATTAATTTAGTATTTTTAATCATTTAATTAGTGTTAGTTAGTTTTTAATTCATATAAATTATTTTAAAAGTCGAAAAAATACCCGGTCTTTTTCAAAAATTATTTTTAGTCAATTAGGATGTAGGAAAATTGATTTCACACCCGTAGCTCTTAAATTGCAAAATTTTCACGTTTATGGCTCGGGTTGTTTTCCCGTTTTTACGTTTTTGCGTTTTAGCACCCTAGGACTTAGTGTAGCTTAGTTTTATCATTCCTTAGGCTTAGTGATAGTTTATTTTTAGTTTATTAGGGTTCCCTTGCCTTAATTACTTTCCCGTTAATTAACTTGTAGAATTCGTAATTCAAATCAAACAAATCATTTAACCAATTCAAGTCCTAATCACGAAACTCAACGACTCCGTCAATTTCACACCTCGTTGGGACACGACCCGGGGAAATCACTTTCCCGGTATCACTTTTATCACACCCGTAAGGTTTGGCACGTTAACCCTTTTTCTAAAAGGTTGATTTGTCGAGTTTTACGGTTAATTTGATATTGTTGATATTTGTGTTTACTTTACACGAATCAAATTTTGGCCATGCCGGGGAGGTGTGTTGCAACAATATCGTGATTTTTGCGATTAGTGACTTGAAGATCCTTCCTCGTGAAGTTACCGTTTTTCATAAAATCCGAAAAAACCAAAAATATTCTTCTCATTCCTCTTATTCGTTGATTCTATTTCTCTTACCCTCTTTTGACGTTTAATTCTATCCTTCGTATCCTCTCGATCACTCAATTCTATCTCTTTAACCCTCTATATGTTTAATTCTTATGTCGACAACATCATCGTCACAAGTGTGTGTGAGCGGTGTGGAAGGCCTAGTTCAAGCAAATTTTGCAATTTGTGCGAATTATCCATAAAAAATTCTTTTCAAGGTTATTTTGATCACCCGCCACAACCCGAACCCGTTCAAACGTCGGAGTTACCTCAAGCACCTACCGAGGGTTACGAGGATACTTTCTTTGAAGTTAGAGCCCGTAATCTAATCGAGCAAATTCAAGCCGATGAAAAAAGGTCGAGAATTAGAATTGATTACGATGAACCCGTTCAAACACCGGAGACCATAACGGAAGTGGTGGAACTTGCTAGCTCTAAGAGCACACCACTTGTCCCAACTCCGGAATCTTCAGAACGTTTCTTCAACTTCGATTTCTTTAGGGCCGGAAATGACATGATTCAAAACTTCTTAATTGAACTTCGTCATGATTCAACTTCGGGAAATACCGCTTTATGTGATGTTGATGAACCCTCGATTCCTATTCCCGAGCCCGAAATATCTTTGTTTGATCAAAATTATTGCTACGGTTGTGGAGACTTGTTACCACAAGGTTTTCGTTGTTACAAATGTATGTGCGAGTGGTGTGGAAACTATCTTGTTAATGGATGTTGTTCGATTTGCGCCGAGAATTCATTCGCTTATGATTCTAACCCAAACTCTTTCAATTATCCTCAAAACAATTTCAACTACCCTCCGCAAAATTTATACGAACCAGAACCGTATTTTCATCATTTCAATGATCAAACGTCATTTCAAAATTTCTCTCCCCAATACCCTCATTGTGCTAAGTGTGGGGGTCCTCATGATGATTATCAATGTCAATCGTGGACTTCCGAATTTGACAACATCCAACCCCCACAGTTTCCCGTCATTGATCAATTTCCTCGTATAATTCTTGAAGAACTTTCCGAGGAACAAGCTTCGCAACGAAATTACTAGGTGATGAGGCGAGCAGCTCAAAAGCTGCTCCTCTTTAACGAAGCTTGCCGTCTCGATGACGAGGATGAGGAAGATTGGGAGATGACAAGGGACAAGGTGCATATCTCAAGCCCACAAAGTACCGCACATGTCCACTCTCCACCCTTATCTTGCCTATCTACCTTAGAACCGTCGGATAATCTTTTAATGGGGGACGAAAATCTTAGCACTATTCGGAAACGGAACGTCTTGTGTTGAGAAACTTGTCCCAACCCCAAGTGAGTCCGAGGTTATCTCCGGTAATATGTTTGATGAGCCTCTTGATGATGATTCTTCCCCTCCTCTTGACATCCCAAACGATCATGTCGAGATGTTCTCCGATTCTGACAACGATTGTACTTCGTTTGACGATTCTTTATCTTATGGAGACATCGATTATGTCGAGGAGTTACCTTCTGAGCTAGTTAGCTTAGAGGAGGTGAGAGATTCTGATGATCTGGAAATTGAGGACGAGATACTTCGTGAAAAATTGTTCAATGTAAATCTCCTCGTTTCTAAGATCGAATCATTATGTGCTAAGCTAGCTTCATCTCCTATCCCCGTTGTGGATAGTGACTCTATCTTGGAAAAGCCCGAAACATTTCCTGAACTTGAGGCTTTTTCCAATGATTCTCTCCCGGAATTTGATGTATTCCGCTTTGATGACGATCATGCTGAAAAGGAGAGTAGTGGCATTCCCACTTTTCATCTTTCTCTTCCCGAGTATGAGTCGTCCACATTTGAATTGCTTCCTCCTTCCGAAAGGAGTAGACTTTTCCATGAGGAGTTCGCCGTGAACTCGCACATCGATCCTCTTTCTCCGGGAATTGAGGATGAGCTTTTTGAGCAAAATGCTCTACATCCCCTTTCATCCATGAGTAACTCATCCACCCTTGAGGATTTTACCATGGTTGATACTTGCGTTTCATTCCTCTCCGAGGACAAAGTTTTCAAACCGGTATCTTACCTTTTAAGGAGTTCACTCGGATATTTCTTAAGTCCAACACGGATGTTGTGACTTCTCTTGTGGTGGATAAGATTTCTGAACATTCCGTTAATGTTCATCAATCTAATCTTTTGCCCACCCGTTGTCAAGAAATTGACATTTTACTTTCTCATCCCGTGACTTCTCCATGTCTTAACTCCTACGGGAGTGAAGATACCATCTTTGATCCTGGCATTTCTCATTCTTTTGAGCCGGTTTTATCTCATCGGAGTGGAACTTTCATCACATTCAATGTTTATCCAAACATCTTGAATGAAAGTCCGATGGAGATTTTCTCTTCCACTTGCTTCCCCAAGGACAAATGAATGCGGGGATCGAGTCAAGCTAGCGACTCGGGAAACAAAAACAGTAGCACACTATATGGGTTTTCACCCGTATTTCTGATTTCTTTCTACTTTCTACCACCCTAGTGTGGGGGGGTTGCCCCACATGTTGTGTATATAAGTCTTCCAAAAAAAATCTTCTTTCTAAATAATGGCCGTAGTATTTCGCTTTTACGTTCTCAGTTTTCGGCATAACCGCCGGTACTTTGAATATTGAGGGCAATATTCATTTCTAGTGTGGGGGGGAATTCTCACGAATTTTATCATATAATTATATTAATTCCCCCGTTTTTGGCCAAAATTTTTTTTTTTGGAGTAAGTGTTTTACACTTTCTCATTCGGTTATCAGTCCGCCATGTCTAAAAAACAAAAGGATTGGCTAATCCAGGAGCAAACGGCTCTTGGTAAAGATATATCAAATCCGTTGACGGCTTGCAATTTGCCCAAAATTGTATGGTGTTCAGCTCACCATATCTTTAATTAGTAAAGAGTTGGCTAGCCCGCGAGTTTATGGCTTGTGGTAAAGGCAGTTGGAAATCCATAATTGGTAATCGACTCACCAAAGATAATATTGATAATTTATCTAAGAGTTGGCTAGTCCAGAGCAAACGGCTTCTGGTAAAGACAAATCAAAACCGTTGAAAGCTGGTGGTTTGCTCAAAATCACATGGTTATCGGTGTACCATAGTTCTCTCTTGAACTGAAACATTTGGCTACTCCAGAAGTAATGGCTTTTGGTAAAGAGATTCAAATCCATTAAGTTTTCTCAAAAGATTGCTAGGGACTAGCAATGTTTTAGTGTGGGGATTTGATGAGTGCTTATTCACTCATCATTTTAGGTCAAAACTGAATCGCAAAACATCTAAAACACTCGAAATGCATCAAAAAACTAAAAATATCTCAAAATTGTGTTTTATATGTTTCAGATGCAAAACAAATGAACAAAGTTTGCAAAATTGGCAGTTTCAGTCCCCCGACTTTCAAAAATTGACAGAAATAGTCCCTGAGCACGTATTTTAAAAAGAAAAGTCACCAAAGGTCCTTTTGAAATCATAAGTTGTCATAATTAGTCCTTTGGTGAAAAATTTCAAAAGTTTGAGAAATTACAGTTTTGATCCTTGGAATTTTCAGAATTGTCTTGATTAGTCCTTGGGATTTCAGTTTTGGCAAATTTGATCCTTACACTTTTAAAGATTGTCAAGATTGACTCTTGGAAAAACATTTTCAGAATTTCATAAGTGGTCCTTGGAATTTCAGATTTTACATCTATGGTCCCTAAATGTTAAATGGGTTTCAATATCCATCCTAAGCCTAACTTAAACCAAAGCCCAATTACAACCTGGTCCAACCCATTATCTACCCGGTCAAACCCAACACCTAGACCCGAATTAATAAACAACCCACCCAGCCTCTCTCTTCTTCCCCTTCCCGCCTAAACACCACAGAACCCTAGACCCTGCTTTCCCACAAACCCAAGTACCCCAAATCTCTTCTTTCTCTCCTCCCCAAACACTCCACCACCCATCACTCCTTTAACCACCTTCATCAAAACCCAAACTCACCTTCATCTCCTTTAACCGGATACACCCAAATCCCAAACCCACTTCCATTTTCTACCCCTTCCCAAGACACTGCCTGGCAATCCATGTTCAAAAACACTCACCAATGGCTCTGATGATATTCAA
Source organism: Chrysanthemum makinoi (assembly GCA_910596185.1). NCBI lineage: Eukaryota > Viridiplantae > Streptophyta > Magnoliopsida > Asterales > Asteraceae > Chrysanthemum > Chrysanthemum makinoi. The sequence continues at coordinate 101,221,320 of OU343220.1, read as the reverse complement.
ATGGTACCTAACTATTCAATGGTTGAGATTGACTTCAAGAAGCACAAAGTAGCATCCTTGTCTGTTTCCACTCTCAAAAACAAGCACAAGATTGAAGTGAAGATGCATTGAAGACCAGTAGACTTAGTAGTATAAATAGGACTTTATTGTAGCCAAGTGAAGGCACCCCTTAGTTTTTTAGCTTTAAAATCAGTTGCTTCTTTTTAATTGTAACCTCATCTTTTATTAATGAAAAGTTGTTTTAGATTTATTTAAACTGTTATTTCAGCATTTTAGTTTTACTTTTTGACAAGTAAGAATTTTAGAAAAAGCCTTTTTAAAGTTGCCTCAGTTTGATTGGAATTCAGTTTTAAGTTCATACTCCCTATAAGGGAGTGTTTGGTTTAAGCAGATTTTGGTCTCAAAAACACATATTACCCTGTTTGACTCTCTCAGTCAAAGTCCAATTAGGTTGTAGGAAGAGTTGTTTTAATATGTGGAAGTAGTTTAGCAAATATTGCAAAAATCAGTTGCCAAAATGAAACTCCTTATCGTTTCTGTATCTGCAGCCAAAAACAGTAGAGAGCTGTTGTTCATGAGCTTAATTGGTTGTTTAATTTAAGTCCCAAAGATGTCAAATTTGCTTTTCTTGAATCCTTAGGTCTCAAACTCCATTTGTGTCAAATTTTATTTGCAAAACTTAAGTCTTTAAGAAGGAAGGGTGGAAAATTTTAAAACTGCAATTTCACACTTTTTTTATCTCAGCAAGCTCAAGGGGCCTGCACAAATGAACTTAGCTTATTTATAAGCTAATAAAAGTTTTTTCAGGGTCTTATTTGTTAATCTAAACATCTATGCTAGCTTATCTTCAATTGTGCAGCTTTCCTTTGCCTCAAGAACCAGCTTTTCAGCTTAAAAATAAGCACCAAAATACCTCCAGGACTATGAGGAGACTGCAGTTCAGCCAAGCTTCCTCAACTTATTCTAAGTACTTATCAGTTTGTTTTACAGCCACTACAAGCTGTTCTTTTTGAGACTAATGTAACCAGCTTAACAGGTCACCCTTTTGTTTTCTTTTGCTTATCAGTGCTTATCAATCCTATAGTTAGCTTAGTTTAGGATTCCCATATTTTTAACCAACTGTTTTTCCCCTTATTTTAGTTTAGGATTTTCCTTAGAATAGCTTCATTTTCCAACTTATGTCCCCCTTCATTTAATTAATCTAAGCTTATTTTAGATAGATAATCTCATGAGTTTAGCTTTTTGGTTCATAAATCTTGCTTCCCAATTGCTTTTCATGCTATTTTAGTGCTTATAAGTTCAATAAGTGGGGTTTGTTCTGCCAGTCAGTAGGAATAAGCTACGTTTATACTGACTTATTTCTAGCTCAAAAAAAGGGAGAAAAACTTTTACAAAACAAATCTTTGTTCTGATCTTAGGAATAAGTTGAAAAAAAAATACAAAAAAAAATAAAGTTTCAAAAAAACTGGCATGGTGGGACTCGAACCCACGCCATCCAGTTCACACACAACACCTCTACCGTTTGCCCTTGGGACTTGTCTCAGTCACATGTTGCATTATTAAATACATAAGGGGTGTTTGACAGTTTTGCTTATAAGTTGTTTTTAGCTTATTTCTTGCTTATTTTCAATAGCAACCACCATTTTTTTTATTTTTCCTAGAATCTGCAATATCTAAAGTACTTTTAGTGAAATTTTCAGATTTTTCTTAATTAATTTAGTATTTTTAATCATTTAATTAGTGTTAGTTAGTTTTTAATTCATATAAATTATTTTAAAAGTCGAAAAAATACCCGGTCTTTTTCAAAAATTATTTTTAGTCAATTAGGATGTAGGAAAATTGATTTCACACCCGTAGCTCTTAAATTGCAAAATTTTCACGTTTATGGCTCGGGTTGTTTTCCCGTTTTTACGTTTTTGCGTTTTAGCACCCTAGGACTTAGTGTAGCTTAGTTTTATCATTCCTTAGGCTTAGTGATAGTTTATTTTTAGTTTATTAGGGTTCCCTTGCCTTAATTACTTTCCCGTTAATTAACTTGTAGAATTCGTAATTCAAATCAAACAAATCATTTAACCAATTCAAGTCCTAATCACGAAACTCAACGACTCCGTCAATTTCACACCTCGTTGGGACACGACCCGGGGAAATCACTTTCCCGGTATCACTTTTATCACACCCGTAAGGTTTGGCACGTTAACCCTTTTTCTAAAAGGTTGATTTGTCGAGTTTTACGGTTAATTTGATATTGTTGATATTTGTGTTTACTTTACACGAATCAAATCTGTTTTTAAAATGACTATACATGTTAAGATTGATGATATGATGATTTTATTTCAGGCTTGCTACGCATAAAACTCATAATCAAGGTCCTTGTTATTCTACGCATAAGGATCACCTTACGCGTAGAAAGTTATGCGTAAGAGAAATCTTACGCGTAACTATTACGCGTAAGGTTCTACAAAGGGACTACGCGTATCCTGTGAAGGATATGAGTAAACAGTGACTCTACGCATAAGGTCTACTCTTACGAGTAAGCCTTACGCGTAAGGTCTTATATACGCCTACGCGTAAGCTCTACGCTTAAGGTCCCCTTTTTCCTACGCGTAAGTAAGGATCCTACGCATAAGCTTGCGCCTACGCATATACCACTCCTGTTTACGCGTAACTTTGCCATATCTACGCCTAAGCCTTGATTGACCTTCATCATGAATTGTTACGCGTGCAAACTTGTATATAAATGAATCATAACGTCACGAAACCAATAATGTCACTAATAAGCTTAAAACGTTCAATATGTTGTGATTAATAAGTGATAACATAAACTTTAAAATTTAAAGTTAACTAACTCACGAAACTCTTCACGGCGTCATTGGACTATTAGACATACAAGTGACTTTGGACTCGTAACAACCATTGACATTATCGTTCAATAATTAGACAATAAAACCTTCTGTTGACTAACATTATGTCTCTCGATATGTTGGTTCTTTTGGCTAATGTTATTTCATCAAGACATGGTCGCTCAAATGAATGTGGATGCACCAGAAGTTCTCACAATTCTGATATCTTCCTAATGGCTATCAAGAAAGATTGTTAAGAACAATCTCGAGTTGACTTTGAAACCCTCACATGCTCGAATCTTCTTGCCGATTCTGTGGATATTCTTAAGAATCATCCATACCAGAACATGCTCTCACAGTCTGCTACTGTTCCAGAGATCTACATTCAACAATTCTAGAATTCAATGCAAAGGATCAAAGGTCAAAGTGCGGTGACTGTAACACTCAATCACAAACAGATCACCATCACACATGCAGATCTACGGGCTGTTCTTCTTATTCCTGATATCGAGCCAACCGACTTCTATGCCACACCTACGAAGAGGCAGTTCGCAATTCCTAATGGATATTGACTATGATGAAGCTTCAGGAATTATCACTAAGCATTCTCATGTGGAGCTTAAGAACATTCCTCAACCGTGGAAAACCCTCTACATCATCATCACCAAGTCAGGTCTCGGTCGTGGACAGTGGCTATGAGCATCCCAAGCTCATGGAGCTGCAAATATTTTGGTCATTAATCAACAAGAAGGACATCAAAATTGAAGCTCTGATATGGGATGACATGATGTCATTTCTCAAAAAGCTTGGCTCAAAGATTCCCTATGTCAGATACACAAAACTGTTGATCCAGAGAGCACTTGGACTTCATCCCGATATTCCCAAGAGGCTCAATGACCCGACAATCATGACATGTTGATGAACCCATCCTATCGTCGAATCAAGGAATCGTCAACAAAGAAACGGTGCTGTGTTACACTGATCACTGCCGACTACTTAAATCAAAAAGCTCGAGACATACAAAAGGTATCTGGTAGCGGTAAAAGAAGGCAAAGTTGGTCATCTCGATGAGAAGTCTTCTGGAACACCTATAAGGAAAACCAGAAGAGGAAGTGCTGCAAGCACTGAGAGTCAGAGGATGTTTCCCAGGAGGAATCCTCCACGAAAGGGGACAGTTCCCGCCAAGGAAGCTGTTCCTATTCCCGTATCTAAGCCTGAACCGCAAAGAAAGCTAACAGACGAGGACTTTGAGGGTACTGCATCAGATGAAGAGACTTTCTACTCTGAAACTGCTAAAGATGACACTACAACTGTATCTAAACCTCCTAGTCCTCCAGCTGATCAAGGAAAAGGGAAGACTCCAGTACTTGTGCCTTATGAAGAAAGCTCAAGCTCAAATGAAGAGCAACTGGATAAATCATACAGGAAGAAGTTCAAATTTGTTAGACTTCAACACGTGGCACAACAATTTGCTCAAGAACAAATGGGTGGCCCCGGAGGGTCGAGTGGTGGAGCTCAACCTTCACCAGGTCCTTGTCACACCCTCGCCGGAGGCGGAAACACGAGGTGTAACAGAAAGGAACATAAGCACAAGATAATAGAACATACCAACGTTAAGATTCAAAAGAAAGAGTACACCATTACAAAACCAGTTTAGCCGACATCGGTAAATATATTACAAAGTTTAGATCCCAAAATATTGTGTTTTATTACATAACGATTTGTAGTGACAAGTGAAAACTTCATTATGCAAGACCTGGTAGAAAAGCTTACTAACGATCACCTGAAATGCATGAGAGAAAAACGGGTCAACTATTAAAATAGTTGGTGAGTATACACGTTTCGTAAAATAAGAAACTCGTAAGAGAGATTCAAAGGTTTCGGTCATCAGAAATGGTCCACAAAGCAAAGGCATGGTAAATCCACTCAGTTCCAAGTTCCGCCCATACAAAACTTGCAACCTGTGTGTTCACAACCCATTGCACAAAATATAGCGTGTCAAGTAGTCAAGTATAAATGGTCATAATAGTTCACAATATAGTACCACGTATATAATAATGTATGCCAGGCAAAGCCCCTAGAATAAATAATATGCGTCCCGTAACATAGTGGACGAGAGGTTGGCCGACCTCTAATAGCGCTATCCATACTACCTACTAATAGGAGACTAACAATGCGAATGTACGAACAGTACATCATACAACTATTAATATACAATTAAGAACACTCCGAACATGGGAGAATTTGCACTGCTCCGAACAAGGGAGACTTAGATTGAAAATGCTCCGTTCCCATAGGGAGACATTCTGCTCCGGACCGGGGAGGCTTAAGATTGCTCCGAACAAGGGAGACTTTGTACGCTCCACCAATAAGGCGAGACTTTATAGTGATGCTCCGAACATGGGAGACTTTATAGTGATGCTCCGATCATGGGAGACTTTAGGTCGAGGTCATCGCACGTACGGTTTAATAAGTTCAAACAAGTCATAAGTCCGTATTTAAGTTCAAGCGTTTAAGTCGAGTTTAAAAGTTCAAAATAGTCAAAGGTACAATATTAAGTCAAACAAGTTCAAAATAGTCAAAAGATTCAATATTAAGTCAAACAAGTTAATAAAAGTAGTAATCAATTTAGCTCAAGAATGGTTCATGCATTTCGCCCCAAAATATAGTAAAAACGGTAAAAAGGGGGATGTGATTACTCACCTGTGGCAATAGTTATTATGACAGAGTGGATGCACAGAAATGAGACGCAACACTCTAACCGCGACCTATTATGAATAATATGCTCTAATATAAGTCATGAAACAATGTCGTGTGATTCAGTGTCCAAAACAATCCCCGGCAGCGGCGCCAAAAATTGATATCAGTGAACAAAACAATCCCCGGCAACGGCGCCAAAAATTGATTTCAGTTTCCAAACAACGTCAAGCTTGCTCACACAAGCTAGCCACTTGTGAATGACTAACCGTAAGAAACTTAAAACGGCTTGGACACTGATCAATAATAGATGAGAAGTGTAGTATATGGGTAACTCAAACGTGTTAGGTTTGAGCACCGAGATCGTTCCGAACGAGGGTTGAATGGAATTTCCAACTCACGTCTCGATAATCGGGATTTGAATAACAGAAAGGGGTAAAATGATGTTATCTAAACTACGGGATAAGGAAAGCATGAGGAACTAAAATCTATAGGGAAAACCTAAGAACTAAGGCAAACTACGCAAATCTACACTAAAACGCAAAACGGGATTAAAACGAAACGCGAATAAAAAGCAACTACGACTAATCTAAATCCTAAAAATATCCTAAAATTATTTTTACTCTAAAAATGATATTAGAAAACTATTTATGAATTAAAACTATTTTTTAGGATTTTTCTTGATTTTATTCTAATTAAAAACTAATTTTTAACTTTAAAAATAAAACTAATTAACTAAAAATTATGAAAAAGAGAGAAAATTATGGAATTACTTTTCAAAAATCTAAAATAACATAAAAGACTTTTCAAAACTATTTTTGTAATTTTCTGATTAATTTTCTATTTTCTATGAATTTAATACTATTTAAATCTAATTAAAATTGAGAAAAATACCAAATAAAAAGGGAAAAATAGGGAAAAATATTTTTTTTGCTTTTTATATTTTTCTTAAACTGATAAAATTGAAAAATTATTTTTGGAACTTTTCTCAATTAATTGCAATTAAAGCTAATTAAAAATGATTAAAAACTATTTTAAATCTAGAAAAATAGTGAACAGTAGCCAAAAATCATGAAAATTGCAGGGAAATTCTAAAATGATATCCTAAAACTATAAAAAATATAAAAACAAGAGCTTATGTGGAAGAAACAAGGGCTGTAGTACAAACTGTTAGGAATTAAGCACTTGAAAATAAGCTATTAAGCACTATCTTGCACCAATCTAAAGCAGAAGCTAGAATATACTAAAACTAACCTAGAGCAACTATTGCAAGCTAATTCTAACACCTAATGAGTAGTCTACTGATGAGTGTGTAAATACTCATCATTTTTATACAAAATAAACTGCAAAATCATCTGAAAACACTCAGAAACACATCAAAATGATCAAAATATCACAAATCAGTGTTTTATGTGTTTCAAATGCAAAATTATCAAAATCAGATGAAAAACATATCAAATTTGCAAAAATTGCAGTTTTAGTCCCCCAAGTTTATAAAATTGTCAAAATTAGTCCCTGAGCCAAAATTTCAAAAGAAAAGTCACCAAAGGTCCTTTTGTAATCACAAATTATCATATTTAGTCCTTTGGTGGAAAATCTAAAAGTTTTGAGAAAGTTACAATTTAGTCCCTGAAAAATCCAAAATGTTCAAAATTAGTCCTTGGGATTTTCAAAATGTCAAAAATCAACCCCTGGACTATTTAAAGTTGGCAACACCAACCCTTGACTACTCTTCATAATTTACAGTTCTGGTCCTTTGGTTTTGAGAAGTTGCAATTTTGGTCCCTATGTTAACATATCTACAAATCCAATCCGGACCCTTGTTTAAAACCCCAAGCCCAAACAGTTACCCTTGGCCCAAATACTTTACCCGGCCTTTTCCCACAACCCGACCAACCCAACCATTTAAACAATAAACAAACCCGCCCCCCAGTTGTCTCCCCCGACACCTATGTCTGCTACTTCCCCCCTCCTCAACCTTCACTAGCCACCTCTACACAACCCTTTGTCTCCCCCACCTCACCTACCCATCCCACCACATTAAATGCTTGCCCTTTCCTGTCCCAGATATCCAAAACAGAAAATGGCGCCAAAATCAGTTGAATGGCCAAGATGGGTCAAACACAATCCAATGGCTCTTATTGTTGCTGGGATTTGACCAGAAGAGAGAGAGAAAGACTTTTGAGCATAAAAGAGTCCAAGTGGAAGCAAAAGCAAGAGTCTTCTAGTTTTTATTTTTCTTTCTTAAGTCGTTTTTTATGTAAAATTGTTAATTCAGCATTAGACTTGTAATTTCTGGTTAAAATGTATCAACTTTAAGCTTTTAAGTGTATTAAAACTCAATTTAAGTATTAATATCAGTTTGTGCTTCACATTCTCATTTTATGTTTACTGTTGAAAATCTCTAAGTCAAAACCTTGTGTACAAGCTTTTGTAAACTGATCTTTAAGCTTAAAAAGGCTTATATAAGTTAATTATAGCTTTGTATAAGCTATTATTCAAAGTTTAAGTGATTATGGTTCTTGGTCAACAGAAGTCAACCAGGAGCATAAATGGCATGGACATGGTCAATGGGTTGATGCAGACATAGATATGGGTTGGTTTTGATTCACTTGGGTTGATATTTAGTTAGTGGTTCTCTGGTACTTGGATTCAAGCCACAGTGGCTATGGACTATTGTAAGTGATTTTTCAAGTAGTTGTGCATAATCTGCTCTTGTATTTTAAACCTGTTAAAATCTGGTCAAACAGTAGTAACTCAGTTATAGTAAGTTGGATTGGTCATAGTAACTAATTGGATCATGATTTAAATCTGTTTGTGCTCATAACAGTTAGGCTAAGGGGTGTTTGGTTTATCAGTTAAACCTGTTTTAGAGGTGTGTTTGTGAGTTAGTTTCTGGTTGTTCATGCTTGTTAGACTCATTTGAGTCTCTAGCTGTCTTACTTTTGTGTTTATTACTCAAAAAAGTCAAAATCCAATTTAAACAATCTCAACAGTCCACTGTTGAGATTTTTAAAAGAGCAAATCATCATTTTGTGTTTTAAAGTCAATAACAAAGGTTGTCAAAGCTTCATTACATCATTTAACAACATTATCAGTCCTCAAATTGGATCTAAACTTCACAAAAGTCAACTTTCCATGTTCTTTCAAAAAGTCAAAAATGGTGAAAAACTTGTTTTGTGCCAGAAAATGCAGCAGATTGCATAGGTCTCATTAAAGGGTTTCAAGGTCTGATTTTTGGAATATAAGTAGTCCTCTTGGTTGTCTTTAAGCTTCCATATCTGTTTTTGCTTTAAGCTCTCTGGGCGAGCTTGTGCAGGGGCTTAAAGTAAGCTCCATTTGCCCTGCACCAAACTCAGTAGAGCTGAGTATTTGCTCAGCTTTTGTGCAGCTTGCACAGGATTCATTTTGGCTTGTTAGAAGCTGGTATTTTGGTTACAAGTAGTCACTTAGGTCTAGTTGAAGTATCAATAATTGGATTTTAGCTTGTAGCTTATTTGGTTGCTTATTTCTAGCCTGCAAGTTAGTACCATTTTTTTTTTTAGCTTAAAATCATAAACACCAAATCTGTGTTAACTTGTATAACAGTGATTGTAGCTTGTTGATTTTAGTTGGATTTTGGTTAATATAGCTTATTAGAACTTCTGTGATCAATTGGTGGCTTGTCTTAATCTTTTGGCTTATTTTAGTGCTTATTTATAAGCACTTGTGAGATCAGTTGCTTATTTCTCTACACAAGCACTTGTTTTTCTAATTTTCATAGCTTCTTAATATTATTTTGGAGTTTCCCTGAAATTTTCAGATTTTTCTCAGCTGTTTTACTATTTTTCTTGATTTTTATTAGTTTTTAGTACTTTTTAATTAGCTTTTAACACAAAAAATTAAGAAAAGCTTCAAAAAAATAAGTTTTCAATTTTCTTAGACTTAGATAAATATAAGAAGTGAAAAAAGTAATTTTCCATATTTTTCATAGTTCATTTGGTAATTTTTAGTAATTTAATTAGATTTTAATAGTTTAAAATTCCTAGAAAATAGATAAATAGTCATAAAAATACAAAAATAGTTTTGAAAAGTCTATTTTGATATTTTAGACTTTTCCATTTCATAATTTTATTTTTCTAGCTTTATTTCACATTTTCTTGTATTTTAGGTAATTAATTAATAGTTAAAGATAGTTTTTAATTAGATAATTAGTTTTAAAAATAATTTTATTTTTCTAAATATTTTCTTATATCATTAGCTTTATAAAAACTTCATTTTCATATTTTTAGGGTTAATATTGATTTAGTTTCACTTTTTATTTTGTACGTTTACGTTATTTTTAATTTAAACGTACGTTTTAGGTTTTAAACGTTCATCACTTTAAATATAGTGATAGCGTTTATTTAATATTTTTAATCTTTTTTATTTCCTTTAATTTTCATTTTAGCCCTTGTAGTTTATGTCCTTTTTCCGTAGTTATAATAATTCCAAATCTCCTTTTTCGTCCAAATTCCTCGATCACTATACGTGAGGTGATCCATTGCACAGCTCGCTGGGACATAACGACCCGGGGAGACTCTATACTCCTCTGATCTTCATTGATTTCGTGCTTGAGCTGTTTTAAGTTTTCTTACGCTTGCGTGAGGGAACTTGACGGTTTTGCGCGCATCAAATTTTGGCGCCGCTGCCGGGGAGCTGTGCGGCTTATCTTACGTCTAGCAGATTAGTGATTCGGATATTCACTCTTTGTTCATACCATCCATCTGTATATGTTCATAGTTTCTTATCCAAAAAATCCAAAAATACTCTTCTCATTCCTCTTATCCGTATGATTCTATTTCTCTTACCCCCTCGTACCATTTGATTCTACTCTTCTTTAACCTCAAAACCGTTTAATTCTATTTCTTCAACCCTCTAAATGTTTAATTCTCATGGCGACGATCGGTTATCCTCGTTGTTTCCACTGCAAAAGCCGTATGGAAGAGGATCAGCTCGATTGTCAGAATCCGGATTGTTTATGCAAGCGATGTGGAAGGATGGGTGCAAGCAAATATTGTTATTGGTGCGAATTATCTGATAACTCTCTCGATGATTCTCCAAGTTTTTCCGACCATCCGCCACAACCCGATGAACCCATTCAAGAACCGGAGACCATAACGGAAGTGGTGGAAATTGCTAGCTCTCAGAGCACACCACTTGTCCCACCTCCTGATTTTTCTGAATGTTCTTCGAGACTTGATAGTCATTCGGATCACCATGTTGGTTTTGATGATTCTTTGAATAAACCGATTCCTCTTCATAACTCTCAAATGCAATCGTTTATTCCTTGTGTCGGTTGTGGTGAGCCTCTTTATGGTTCACCCTGTCGTCGGTGTACTTGTGTGCAATGTGGTAATGATATCCATAATGGGAGTTGTTTGTTTTGTGGTTCGAGGAATTCATTTGATTATGATCCTTATCAGAACTCATTTAACGACCCCTCAAATTTTTCCAGATTACCCACACCCCGACTTATCTTCATACAACCAACAGTTTTACTGTTGTGAATTTTGTGGAGGTCCTCACCAAGGATTTGAGTGTCAAGCCGGAAACACGTTTGTCTATGAACAGTTTTCCGGTGATGCTCAGAACTTTGGCTATGACCAAATTCCATATTATTCACCAGTCCAGACTCAACAGTTTTACTGTTGTGAGTACTGTGGAGGGCCCCATTTCAGCTCTGATTGTCAAGTAGGGAACCCAGTTCCTTGTAACAATCATGACTCTTACATGTTTGACAAATTCCAACCTCCACAACACTATACGGTTCAAACTCCACCTGAGCCGTTGTCTCAAGAAATCTCCCATGATTTTGAAACCGCAATGAAAACACTTGAGGATATGATGATTAACTTTAAGAATCAAGTGAGTGGTGAAAAGACCATAGGAGAATTGTTAGCCGAAGAGCGTGAGGCCCGCCAATCGAGGGAAGAACTATTAGCCCTAGAGCATGCAGCTCTAAGGCGTTCCCAATTTCTTAAGGCAGCTCTATATGATGATGACGAGGAGGGTTTTTATCCTTTTAGAAATAATATTTCTCAACCTCCCCAGTCAGTTGATATCCCAGCAGTTGAGATTCCATCTCAAACAACTGCTATCACACCCGAAGCTCCCACTCACTCTCTGAACATGGGGGACGAGCATCTCGACACTGTTCCTGAAAAGGAATCGGACGACTTCATAAAGTCTAGTGTTGAGAACCTTGTCCCAATCCCGAGAGAGTCACAGGGAATTTCTGATCATATGTGTGATTCTTCTTCTCCTCTTGAGTGTTCTCAAGATCATTTTGAAACTTTCTCTGATCTTAGCGAAGATTGTGCTTCATATGGAGACATCGAGTACGTTGAGGCATCACTTCCACAATCGATGATCCCTTTCTTGAGGAGGTCTCCGGTGAACTCACTCACATCAATCCACTCTTTGATTTCGAAGCCGATCCGGGAGAAACTGAAGTCTCATTGATAATGATCGTTCACTCACTTCTCATCCCAACAATCCAAATGAGAATGTTGATCACTTTGTTCCCGAAACATTCAAAGCTACTTTCACCAATCCTCTATTTGAATTCGACTCTGAATTCACGTCAATTTCTGAGAATCCACTTTTTGATACTCAGATTGAGGATAGTGATGAGTCCACAATGGAACAAGAGTTCACAAATTCACATCATGTGAATGATTCTCTTCATGAGGAGTTCGCCGGTGAACTCACTCATATCATATCTCCGTTGGAGTATGATTGCTTGGATGGCAAAAATCATGATCGGGGGGAGAGAATCTCAATTTGCATAGTTATGACAAATCTTCCCACCCTCCCAACCGAGATGCCTTCCAACCCTAAGAGCTCAACCAATAAAATCCAAATAAGTGCAACTGCACTTAATCCCGAGGAAGAAGATCTAGTTATGATTGTTATCATGATCTTCCTTCTTTTCTTCGCCTACTCGGTGACTTCCTCTCTTCTTCACTCCTTCGGGAGTGAAGACACTATCTTTGACCCCGGCATTTTCATTTACCATTTTTGAGCCGGTTCTATGTATATCTCATCGGTGTGGAACTTTCACGTGCTTCAAATGTTTGTCCAAACATCTTGAATGAAAGTCCGATGGAGATTGTTTCTTCCACTTTACTTCCCCATGAACAAATTAATTCGGGGTCGAGTCAAGCTAGCGACTCGGTAATCAAAAACAGTAGCATGCCATATGGGTTTTCACCCATATTTCGGACTTCTTTCTATTTTCTACCACCCTAGTGTGGGGGAGTTGCCCACATGTTAAAAAAAAATCTTCTTTCTAAATAATGGCCGTAGTATTTCCCTTTCACGTTCTTTGTTTCGGCATAACCGCCGGTACTTTGAATATTGAGGGCAATATTCATTTCTAAGTGTGGGGGGGAATTCTCGCGAATTTTATCATATAATTATACCAATTCCCCCGTTTTTGGCCAAAATTTTTTTTTTGGAGTAAGTGTTTTACACTTACTCATTTGGTTATCAGTCCGCCATGTCTGTGAGACTAAAGGATTGGCTAATCCAGGAGCAAACGGCTCTTGGTAAAGATATATCAAATCCGTTTATATGGCTTGCAATTTGCCCAAAATTGTATGGTTCTCAGCTCACCATATCCTAAAAAGTGAAGAGTTGGCTAGCCCGCAAGATTATGGCTTGTGGTAAAGGCAGTGGAAAAACCATAATTGGTAATCGACTCACCAAAGATAATATTGATAATTTATCTAAGAGTTGGCTAGTCCAGAAGGGTACGGCTTCTGGTAAAGACAAATCAAATCCGTTGAAAGCTGGTGGTTTGCTCAAAATCACATGGTTATCGGTGTACCATGGTTCTTACTTGAACTAAAACATTTGGCTACTCCAGAAGTAATGGCTTTTGGTAAAGAGATTAAAATCCATTATGTTTTCTCAAATCATTGCTAGGGACTAGCAATATCTCAGTGTGGGGGATTGATGAGTGTGTAAATACTCATCATTTTTATACAAAATAAACTGCAAAATCATCTGAAAACACTCAGAAACACATCAAAATGATCAAAATATCACAAATCAGTGTTTTATGTGTTTCAAATGCAAAATTATCAAAATCAGATGAAAAACATATCAAATTTGCAAAAATTGCAGTTTTAGTCCCCCAAGTTTATAAAATTGTCAAAAATAGTCCCTGAGCCAAAATTTCAAAAGAAAAGTCACCAAAGGTCCTTTTGTAATCACAAATTATCATATTTAGTCCTTTGGTGGAAAATCTAAAAGTTTTGAGAAAGTTACAATTTAGTCCCTGAAAAATCCAAAATGTTCAAAATTAGTCCTTGGGATTTTCAAAATGTCAAAAATCAACCCCTGGACTATTTAAAGTTGGCAACACCAACCCTTGACTACTCTTCATAATTTACAGTTCTGGTCCTTTGGTTTTGAGAAGTTGCAATTTTGGTCCCTATGTTAACATATCTACAAATCCAATCCGGACCCTTGTTTAAAACCCCAAGCCCAAACAGTTACCCTTGGCCCAAATACTTTACCCGGCCTTTTCCCACAACCCGACCAACCCAACCATTTAAACAATAAACAAACCCGCCCCCCAGTTGTCTCCCCCGACACCTATGTCTGCTACTTCCCCCCTCCTCAACCTTCACTAGCCACCTCTACACAACCCTTTGTCTCCCCCACCTCACCTACCCATCCCACCACATTAAATGCTTGCCCTTTCCTGTCCCAGATATCCAAAACAGAAAATGGCGCCAAAATCAGTTGAATGGCCAAGATGGGTCAAACACAATCCAATGGCTCTTATTGTTGCTGGGATTTGACCAGAAGAGAGAGAGAAAGACTTTTGAGCATAAAAGAGTCCAAGTGGAAGCAAAAGGAGAGTCTTCTAGTTTTTATTTTTCTTTCTTAAGTCGTTTTTTATGTAAAATTGTTAATTCAGCATTAGACTTGTAATTTCTGGTTAAAATGTATCAACTTTAAGCTTTTAAGTGTATTAAAACTCAATTTAAGTATTAATATCAGTTTGTGCTTCACATTCTCATTTTATGTTTACTGTTGAAAATCTCTAAGTCAAAACCTTGTGTACAAGCTTTTGTAAACTGATCTTTAAGCTTAAAAAGGCTTATATAAGTTAATTATAGCTTTGTATAAGCTATTATTCAAAGTTTAAGTGATTATGGTTCTTGGTCAACGAAGTCAACCAGAGCATAAATGGCATGGACATGGTCAATGGGTTGATGCAGACATAGATATGGGTTGGTTTTGATTCACTTGGGTTGATATTTAGTTAGTGGTTCTCTGGTACTTGGATTCAAGCCACAGTGGCTATGGACTATTGTAAGTGATTTTTCAAGTAGTTGTGCATAATCTGCTCTTGTATTTTAAACCTGTTAAAATCTGTCAAACAAGTAGTAACTCGTTATAGTAAGTTGGATTGGTCATAGTAACTAATTGGATCATGATTTAAATCTGTTTGTGCTCATAACAGTTAGGCTAAGGGGTGTTTGGTTTATCAGTTAAACCTGTTTTAGAGGTGTGTTTGTGAGTTAGTTTCTGGTTGTTCATGCTTGTTAGACTCATTTGAGTCTCTAGCTGTCTTACTTTTGTGTTTATTACTCAAAAAAGTCAAAATCCAATTTAAACAATCTCAACAGTCCACTGTTGAGATTTTTAAAAGAGCAAATCATCATTTTGTGTTTTAAAGTCAATAACAAAGGTTGTCAAAGCTTCATTACATCATTTAACAACATTATCAGTCCTCAAATTGGATCTAAACTTCACAAAAGTCAACTTTCCATGTTCTTTCAAAAAGTCAAAAATGGTGAAAAACTTGTTTTGTGCAGAAAATGCAGCAGTTGCATAGGTCTCATTAAAGGGTTTCAAGGTCTGATTTTTGGAATATAAGTAGTCCTCTTGGTTGTCTTTAAGCTTCCATATCTGTTTTTGCTTTAAGCTCTTCTGGCGAAGCTTGTGCAGGGGCTTAAAGTAAGCTCCATTTGCCCTGCACCAAACTCAGATATTAGTGAGTATTTGCTCAGCTTTTGTGCAGCTTTTGCATTTCATGGATTCATTTTGGCTTGTTAGAAGCTGGTATTTTGGTTACAAGTAGTCACTTAGGTCTAGTTGAAGTATCAATAATTGGATTTTAGCTTGTAGCTTATTTGGTTGCTTATTTCTAGCCTGCAAGTTAGTACCATTTTCTGTTTTTAGCTTAAAATCATAAACACCAAATCTGTGTTAACTTGTATAACAGTGATTGTAGCTTGTTGATTTTAGTTGGATTTTGGTTAATATAGCTTATTAGAACTTCTGTGATCAATTGGTGGCTTGTCTTAATCTTTTGGCTTATTTTAGTGCTTATTTATAAGCACTTGTGAGATCAGTTGCTTATTTCTCTACACAAGCACTTGTTTTTCTAATTTTCATAGCTTCTTAATATTATTTTGGAGTTTCCCTGAAATTTTCAGATTTTTCTCACTATTTTTCTTGATTTTTATTAGTTTTTAGTACTTTTTAATTAGCTTTTAACACAAAAAATTAAGAAAAGCTTCAAAAAAATAAGTTTTCAATTTTCTTAGACTTAGATAAATATAAGAAGTGAAAAAAGTAATTTTCCATATTTTTCATAGTTCATTTGGTAATTTTTAGTAATTTAATTAGATTTTAATAGTTTAAAATTCCTAGAAAATAGATAAATAGTCATAAAAATACAAAAATAGTTTTGAAAAGTCTATTTTGATATTTTAGACTTTTCCATTTCATAATTTTATTTTTCTAGCTTTATTTCACATTTTCTTGTATTTTAGGTAATTAATTAATAGTTAAAAATAGTTTTTAATTAGATAATTAGTTTTAAAAATAATTTTATTTTTCTAAATATTTTCTTATATCATTAGCTTTATAAAAACTTCATTTTCATATTTTTAGGGTTAATATTGATTTAGTTTCACTTTTTATTTTGTACGTTTACGTTATTTTTAATTTAAACGTACGTTTTAGGTTTTAAACGTTCATCACTTTAAATATAGTGATAGCGTTTATTTAATATTTTTAATCTTTTTTATTTCCTTTAATTTTCATTTTAGCCCTTGTAGTTTATGTCCTTTTTCCGTAGTTATAATAATTCCAAATCTCCTTTTTCGTCCAAATTCCTCGATCACTATACGTGAGGTGATCCATTGCACACTCATGGGACATAACGACCTGGGGAGACTCTATACTCCTCAGATCTTCATTGATTTCGTGCTTGAGCTGTTTTAAGTTTTCTTACGCTTGCGTGAGGGAACTTGACGGTTTTGCGCGCATCAAATTTTTGGTCTACCAAGGATTAAGCTAATCTGAGATTTAAGCACAACAGTGAATATGTCCCCCACTTTAAGCAGTTACAACAGCTTATTCAGTAAGCTGAAGTGAAAACTAAAAGTGGAGATCTCAAGACCACCTAGCAGAGAGTGTTTATCCAAATTTACAGCTTATGAGGACTAGTAATGAAGAAACTAGAGAGCAAAACAAAAATGGCTAAATGGAACAAAAGCTGATGCAAAGCAAACGATAAGTAGGTACCTATGTTTGAGCTTATCTATAAGCTTATCAGAAAAGCTTAAAGGCAAATCAGATATGGGGTCTTGAAGACCACCTGGAAAACTACAAATGGACCAAGAATCAGACCCTAACTAGCTAAAATAAAGGCTAGCCACTTGCTGCAAGATCTGCAAAAACTAGTTCAAACCGGTTTTGACTTTTAAAAACAAGAATGAGATTTGACTAAAATGAGATTTGAATGCAAAGTAAGGACTGATTAACATGAAAAATGATGAAATAATACTATAGCAACCTTGTTTAACTGATTCTAAACCTATATGCTTAACAAGCTCAACTGATTCCAACAGAATTGCATATAAGAACAGATGGAAAGAGATGTTGACTTCTGAAGCTGGCAAGCACAAATCAATGACATATATGAATACTAATAACCATAACAAGCATAAACCAACTGATCTAATCTAATATATAACCTCTAAGACAGTTTCAAACATGCAATCCAAACACTCCTTTTGAAAATTCAAATTACCAAATAACAACAGAAGATTAATGAAACCTGAACTCAGCTTAAATCAACTACTCAAAATACCTTGAAACTCATCATTCTAACAATCTTAAAGCAGAATTTACACTAACATTGATTTGACTTAGACAGTTGACTTTATTTGACTTTTTTTTGTGAAATGGAATTTTGAGAGAAAACTGAAACAACTATAACTCACAGAAGCTCAGCATGTGCTTCTGAGTTTAAATGACTGGAAATAACAAGCTTCAAAACAAGTTTAACAATCAAATGAGTATTAGCATAAATTCATGGAAGAATTGAAAAGTAAATTTGCATTAATCAAGATGAAATTACATTTTAAAATAACAATTACACTACTAAAAACAATTAAAATGACAGGAAATGTAAAGGTCAAAATCTCTCTAAAACCTAAGAGATTGGACGATTGCAAATGTGAGCCAAGGGGTCCTTAAATAGCAGAGATGGAGCCTTGGGATCCTTTTCAGAAGAGCCTAGAAGGCAAATAGCAGCCACAAATTCCTTCCTGAGTCATCATATCCAATCAGAGTACTCCATTTCATTTGATGATGTGTTTTGCCAATGATTTTGTGCCATTTGTCACGTGGCATCTTCATCGACAAGTCCCGAGGTCTAGAAGCTTAGGATAGATTCTAAGGGCACGAGGTGGTGTGTTTGGGTAAATATGGTGGTGAAAGGGTGGTGTTTGGGTTTGGTTTGGGAGGAAGGGGAAGATAACCACTGTAAAGGGCGCGTTTGGTTTTTTATAATATTGTTTGACCTGGTGTGGGTATTGACCGGGTTATAGGTGAAAACGGGATGAGATATTAAAAGGTACCGGGTTGGTTATTGTTTGGTTTGGCCTGGGAAGGATTAGGTTGGGCCAAAGGGTTTATGTTTAATGGATATTGGACTAGTAGTGTGACTAGTATTGGATCCAAGATGCAACATATGGACCAAAGGTGTATAAATCTGAATTTTGAGGGACCAAACATGTAATTCAGAAAGTATCTTCTAGGGACCATCTTTGCCAATCCTCAAATAAACCAAGGTTGAATTTGCAAAATTCTGAATCTTCAAGGGCCATTTCTGACAAATGCTGAAACTTGAGGGGTCATTTCTGACATTTCTTCAAACTTTGATCAAATCTTCACAAATCATCCTCGGAGATTAGAAATCTTCATAAATGCATAATTACCTTCGGCTCAGCTTAAGCTCTCTTAATCTCTCGTGCTCGGTTTTCTTCGGTTTTGGCTTCTTTTTGCGTGTTTTTACATATCCGTACCTGCACATGCACAAACTCAAGAAAACCACAAATATTAGCAATAAACGGCTCTTTCTTGGTTATTTTGGGTCTATTTTGATAAAGAAAAGGTATGTGTTTTAGCACATACCAAAATACCCCAGACGAAACCATTGCCGTGTCCTCACGCAATGCAATCAACTCACGCTTCCAAAACCAAGGATTTCAATCTCTTTCTACTAAACCTATGAAGAAGTAGCAAAGATTCCTCAAAAGAGATTAAGAAAACCTTAATTCTAAAAACGCCCCGTTTACCTTTTAATTCACATATAGATATTACGATTAAGCACATTCCGGTTATGAATGACGGTATGTTGAACTTTCATGTCGATCAATAACTCCAACATTTTTTAAACGACATGTTAGGATCACGGAGTAGAAAACACAACACAGCGTGAAGTGACCATACGGATAGAATACATCGTCCCCGATTTTTCACAAGTCCCAAACTAAGCGTAAAACCGAAATCATTGTTAAGTATGATTCTAGATGCTAACACTACCCATGGAAGTTACTTGTGTAAATACCTTTCGTTCCCATTTTCCTATTTCCTCTAGATTTTTTTATTTTTGTGAGAAATGAATTTCTTCAAATTCTGGTTTCGATAACTTTTATTCCGATAAAGATACAAAGCTAAGTCGGTAATTAGTTATCCGTCTTCTCTCGAGAACCATTGTCGTAAAAATGAGGTCCACATCAAGGAATTTTTATTCACTAATACTTTGACTTTTCAATTTTCCATTCATTTTTTTTTTTTTTTTATTTGAAATAGAACTTAGACTTTTACGTGTATGAGCTATGAACCACGGAGCTTCACGGGTAATTCCAAGACTATAGGCTTCATGAAATGAGGATCCCGGCTGGCTAGGCTAAGACCTCACTCAATCCTGGCTAAAGATCCAAGGGTCCGATCTCGACACCGCAGCAGCTCACAACTTTACTTATTACTTTATCACATATCACTTATGACTGATTACTTATTTATTACGGATCCTTGATGTGTACCCAATTTTTAAAACAAAGATTCTTTTGAGAAGATAAAGAACTAACTATCGCCAAAAACTCGACATCTCTAATTATTTAGACAGATATGGGGTGAAACAATTTTGTGGGAACAAAAAGCCATAAGTACCTTCGATGGGCTCTAAAGAGAACCAACTACTCCACGCTTAGCATCTAAACTCATAAGTAACTCTATCATTTCTCGATCTCTGCAAATTTAAAATCCCAAATAATGAGATCCGAGAGATGCTTAGCGATAATTTTTAGATTATATATGGTTAAGGGAACAAGCTAGGGCTCAACACGCCCGGTCAAGTCAAAATTCTATTCCTACTCTCACCAAATTTCGAAAGTCAACAAGGTGTCAAAACATATATTAACTTAGCTAATGTTTCGTCTAATGAAATCAAGTTATGCATATTTAAAATCACTCAGGGAAACTTGCAAAATCTTGGCCTTGTGAACTAGAATTCGCGTTTTATAGCTTCTGATCTAAGAGACTAGCAAAACTTTTCAATCAAAAAGACTTAACAAAGCTTACAAAAAAAATTTTAATTTTTCACATTTTTGCACAATTTTTCATTTTCTAAGGAAAAACGGGGTTACGAGAGTACATGACAAAAATAAGCAATTGCGGTCAAATCAAATCGAAGATTACCCTCAAAAATTGATTCCAGTGTCCAAAACAATCCCCGGCAGCGGCGCCAAAAATTGATTAGCAGTGAGCAAAACAATCCCCGGCAGCGGCGCCAAAAATTGATTCTTGAGCAAAACAATCCCCGCAGCGGCGCCAAAAACCGACATGGTTGTCCAATACAATCCTGCAAGCACGGCGCCAAAATTGATTTGTCGAAACACGCCAAGCTTACTCACACAAGCTAGCCACTTGTGAATGACTAACCGTAAGAAGCTTAAAACGCTCGGACACCGACCAATAATAAGAAGTATAGTATGTGGGTAACTCAAACGTGTCAGGTTTGAGCACCGAGATCGTTCCGAACGAGGGTTGAATGGAATTTCCAACTCACGTCTCGATAATCGGGATTTGAATAAGAAAAGGGGATAAAATGATCTATTCTATAAACTACGGGACAAGGAAAGCATAATGAACTAAAATCTATGGGAAATCCTAAGAACTAAGACAAACTACGCAAATCTACACTAATCTAACTATTAACTACAAAACGAAAACGGATTAAAACGAAACGCGAATAAAAAGCATAATCACGACTAATCTAAATCCTAAAAATATCCTAAAATTATTTTTACTCTAAAAATGATATTAGAAAACTATTTATGAATTAAAACTATTTTTTAGGATTTTTCTTGATTTTATTCTAATTAAAAACTAATTTTTAACTTTAAAAATAAAACTAATTAACTAAAAATTATGAAAAAGAGAGAAAATTATGGAATTACTTTTCAAAAATCTAAAATAACATAAAAGACTTTTCAAAACTATTTTTGTAATTTTCTGATTAATTTTCTATTTTCTATGAATTTAATACTATTTAAATCTAATTAAAATTGAGAAAAATACCAAATAAAAAGGGAAAAATAGGGAAAAATATTTTTTTTGCTTTTTATATTTTTCTTAAACTGATAAAATTGAAAAATTATTTTTGGAACTTTTCTCAATTAATTGCAATTAAAGCTAATTAAAAATGATTAAAAACTATTTTAAATCTAGAAAAATAGTGAACAGTAGCCAAAAATCATGAAAATTGCAGGGAAATTCTAAAATGATATCCTAAAACTATAAAAAATATAAAAACAAGAGCTTATGTGGAAGAAACAAGGGCTGTAGTACAAACTGTTAGGAATTAAGCACTTGAAAATAAGCTATTAAGCACTAACTTGCACCAATCTAAAGCAGAAGCTAGAATATACTAAAACTAACCTAGAGCAACTATTGCAAGCTAATTCTAACACCTAATGAGTAGTCTACCAAGGATTAAGCTAATCTGAGATTTAAGCACAACAAAGAATATGTCCCCACTTTTAAGTACATAAATGCTTATTCAAGAAGTTGAAGTGAAAACTAAAAGTGGATATCTCAAGACCACCTAGCAGAGAGTGTTTATCCAAATTTACAGCTTATGAGGACTAGTAATGAAGAAACTAGAGAGCAAAACAAAAATGGCTAAATGGAACAAAAGTCGATGCACAAAACGTATGTTGTACCTATGTTTGAGCTTATCTATAAGCTTATCGAAAAGCTTAAAGGAAAATTCGATATGGGGTCTTGAAGACCACCTGGAAAACTACAAATGGACCAAGAATCAGACCCTAACTAGCTAAAATAAAGGCTAGCCACTTCCGCAAGATCTCAAAAACTAGTTCAAACCTCGGTTTTGACTTTTTAAAAACAAGAATGAGATTTGACTAAAATGAGATTTGAATGCAAAGTAAGGACTGATTAACATGAAAAATGATGAAATAATACTATAGCAACCTTGTTTAACTGATTATAAACCTATATGCTTAACAAGCTCAACTGATTCAAATGAATTGCATATAAGAACAGAGAAAGAGATGTTGACTTCAAGCAAGCACAAATCAATGACATATATGAATACTAATAACCATAACAAGCATAAACCAACTGATCTAATCTAATATATAACCTCTAAGACAGTTTCAAACATGCAATCCAAACACTCCTTTTGAAAATTCAAATTACCAAATAACAATGTAAGATTAATGAAAACTGAACTCACTTAAATCAACTACTCAAAATACCTTGAAACTCATCATTCTAACAATCTTAAAGGTAATTTACACTAACATTGATTTGACTTAGAGGCTTGACTTTATTTGACTTTTTTTGTGAAATGGAATTTTGAGAGAAAACTGAATAACTATAACTCACGTAAGCTCAGAGGCTTCTGAATTAAATGACTGGAAATAACAAGCTTCAAAACAAGTTTAACAATCAAATGAGAATTAGCAGAAATTCATGGAAGAGTTGAAAAGTAAATTTGCATTAATCAAGATGAAATTACATTTTAAAGTAACAATTACACTACTCAAAACAATTAAAATGACAGGAAATGTAAAGGTCAAAATCTCTCTAAAACCTAAGAGATTGGACGATTGCAAATGTGAGCCAAGGGGTCCTTAAATAGCAGAGATGGAGCCTTGGGATCCTTTTCAGAAGAGCCTAGAAGGCAAATAGCAGCCACAAATTCCTTCCACGAGTCATCATATCCAATCGAGTACTCCATTTCATTTGATGATGTTTCTACCAATGATTTTGTGCCATTGGCCACGTGGCATCTTCTTATCCGACAAGTCGAGGTCTAGAAGCTTAGGATAGATTCTAAGTACTATGTGGTGTGTTTGGGTTTGGGTAAATTGGTGGTAAAATGGTGTGTTTGGATTGGGGAAGAAACGGGTTACCGGGGCTGCTTGTTTATTTTATAGTATTTCAAAAGGTTTGACCGTCAGTGGTTTTGACCGGGTTTAAGGTGGGAACGGGTAAGTGATTTAAACCGGGTATTGGATTGGGTAGAGAGTTGGGATTTTGGACCAGGTATGGTTTTTGCATATTGGGCCTAGAGTTTGTTTAGTGGATTGGATTTAGATATATCTTGGATTGTATTTAGACTATCATTTGAACCAAAGTGTAACCAAAGGGACCGATGTTGTAAATTTGAAACCATCTTCAAAGGACTGAATTTGCCAACCTTCAAATAAACCAAGGGCCAAATTGCAATTTTTGAATCTTTAAGGACCATTCTTGCCAATTGTTGAAACTTGAGGGGCCATTTCTGACATTTCATCAAACTTGATTAAGACTTCACAAATCATCCTCAGGGATTAGAAATCTTCATAAATGCACAATCCCGACCTTCCGGTTCAGCTTAAGCTCTCTTAATCTCCCGTGCTCGGATTTACGCCCGATTTGGCACCTTTTGTGTTGTTTACATATATCCACCGCACAAGCACAAACTTCAAGAAAACCACAAATATTAGCAATAAACGGCTCTTTCTTGGTTATTTTGGGTCAGCTTTGATAACAAAAAGGTATGTGTTTTAGCACATACCAAAATACCCAGACGAAACCATTGCCGTGTCCTCACGCAATGCAATCAACTCACGCTTCTAAAACCAAGGATTTCAATCTCTTTCTACTAAACCATTGATATGTCCAAACCGTCAAATTATCTCACACAAGCTAGCCACTTGTGAATGACTAACCGTAAGAAACTTAAAACAGTTGCATAAAACCAATTAGAAGAAGTAGCCAAGGTTCCTCAAAAGAGATTAAGAAAGCCTTAATTCTAAAAATGCCCCGTTTACCTTTCAATTCTCATATAGATATTACGATTAAGCACATTCCGGTTATGAATGACGGTTTGTTGAACTTTCATGCCGATCAATAACTCCAACATTTTTCAAACGACACGTTAGGATCACAGAGTAGAAAACACAACACAGCGTGAAGTGACCATACGGATAGAATACATCGTCCCTGATTTTTCACAAGCTCCCAAACTAAGCGTAAAACCGAAATCATTGTTAAATATGATTCTAGATGCTAACACTACCCATGGAAGTTACTTGTGTAATTACTTTTTGTTCCCATTTTCCTATTTCCTCTAGATTTTTTATTTTTGTGAGAAAGAATTTCTTCAAACTCGTTTCGATAACTTTTATTCCGATAAAGATACAAAGCTAAGTCGATAATTAGTTATCCGTCTTCTCTCGAGAACCATTGTCGTAAAAATGAGGTCCACATCAAGGAATTTTTATTCACTTATACTTGATTTTTCATTTTCATTTTTCTTCATTTTTTTTTTTTTTTTTTTTTTTTTCAACATTCATTTTTATTCACTTAGACTTTTACGTGTATGAGCTATGAACCACGGAGCTTCACGGGGTAATTCCAAGACTATAGGCTTCATGAAATGAGGATCCCGACTGGCTAGGCTAAGACCTCACTCAATCCTGGCTAAAGATCCAAGGGTCCGATCTCGACACCGCAGCTCACAACTTTACTTATTACATTTCACATATTACTTATTACTGATTGCTTCAGTGTCCAAAACAATCCCCGGCAGCGGCGCCAAAAATTGATATCAGTGAACAAAACAATCCCCGGCAGCGGCGCCAAAAATTGATTCAGTGTCCAAAACAATCCCCGGCAGCGGCGCCAAAAATTGATATCAGTGAAAAAAACAATCCCCGGCAGCGGCGCCAAAAATTGATTTCAGTTTCCAAACAACGTCAAGCTTGCTCACACAAGCTAGCCACTTGTGAATGACTAACCGTAAGAAACTTAAAACGGCTCGGACACTGATCAATAATAGATGAGAAGTGTAGTATATGGGTAACTCAAACGTGTTAGGTTTGATCACCGAGATCGTTCCGAACGAGGGTTGAATGGAATTTCCAACTCACGTCTCGATAATCGGGATTTGAATAACAGAAGGGGGTAAAATGATGTTATCTAAACTACGGGATAAGGAAAGCATGAGGAACTAAAATCTATAGGGAAAACCTAAGAACTAAGGCAAACTACGCAAATCTACATAAAACGCAAACACGGGATTTAAACGAAACGCGAATAAAATGCAAGTACGACTAATCTAACTCCTAAAAATAACCTAAAATTACTTCTATACTAGAAATGATATTAGAAAACTAATTTAGAATTAAAACTATTTTTTAGGAATTTTCTTGATTTTATAAAAATTGAAAACTAATTATTAACTTTAAAAATAAAACTAAATAACTAAAAATTATAAAAACAAAGGGGAAAAATGTGAAACTAATTTTCAAAAATCTAAAATATCATAAAAGACTTTTCAAAACTATTTTTGTATTTTTCAGATTAATTTTATATTTTCTATGAATTTAATACTAATTAAATCTAATTTAAATTGTGAAAAATACCAAATAAAAGGGGAAAAATATGGAAAAATCTTTTTTATGCTTTTTATATTTATCTTAAACTGGTAAAATTGAAAAATTATTTTTTGGAACTTTTTCTCAATTATTTGCAATTAAAGCTAATTAAAAATGATTAAAAACTGATTTTAATTAAGAAAAATAGTAAACAGTAACTAAAAATTATGAAAATTTCAGGGAAATCCTAAAATAATATTCTAAAGTTATGAAAAATAAGATAACAAGGTCTTATGTGTAAGAAAGGAAGGCTGCTATGCAAACTGATGTGGAATAAGCATGAGAAAATAAACTAATAAGCACTAAACAGTACCAAATGATTATATAAGCTAAGGTATACTAAACCAATCTAAGGCAACCTTACAACCTACTCCTAACACCTAATAAGCTAGTTACCAAGAATTAAGCAAACTGATCTATTTAGCAAAACAGTAACCTGACCCTACATTTAAGCACTTGCAAACTGCTTATTCAATAAGCTAAACTGAAAACCAAAGGTAGGGTTCTCAAGACCACCTACCAGAGATCATTTACCCAAATTTACAGCTAATGAGGACAAGAGATGAAGAAGTTATTGATCAAAGAAAAATGGCATAAATGGACAGGGGCTGCTGATGCAACAGAACAGTGAACTGACCCCTACTTTGAGCTTATTTAACTGCTTATCCAATAAGCCAAAATGAAAATTAACACTTGAAATAAGTAGACCACCTAGCAAACTGCTTATAGACCAAAAATGAGACCTTAACTAGCTGAGATGAGCACTGTGCAGCATCTGCAAGATCTGCAAAAACTAGTTCAGACCTGGTGTTTTGACTTTTTAAAACAGATATGAGGTTTGACTAAAATGAGATTTAAGATCAAATGATTGACTGATTAAGCTGAGAATGGATGAAATAAGACCCAAGTAAGTTAACCTAACAGATTCTATACCTACATGTAAAATTTCAACAACTAATTCCAACCGAATAGAGATCAAAGGCAGTGATGTTGTGATTTTGACTTTACATGGACATGGATGCAAAACAAGAATAGAGATGAAAGCAATAGACCATATTAAACCTAAAGCAACTGAACTACTACTATATTTCAACCTCTAACTCAGATCTCAACACTGATCCAAACAATCCTAAATCTTATCTGTTGTGAACCTAAATGCAAATAAACATAAATCTACACCATGACTAACTGTAACTCAGATTCTAGTGATCACATAAGGTCTAACAGAAGAGACTAGGACAGCAAAATAACACAAAAAACTCAAGTATCATATGTGGCAGTCTTCAACAGTGAACTGATATGAACTGAAAACACAATGCAATAATGAAAAAACTTGAAACTTAAATTGTAATCTATCAAATCTACTCCTGAAGCTGGTTTACTCTACTTTGCTTTATTGAAAATCATTTAAACATCAGATTTCATTCAAAACCAAACACCACTTTTGAAATTCCAAAATACACTTTTACTATGAGAACTAAATGGATATTGACTAAACTGACTTCAAAGCAATTTAACTAACATAAAACTCAACATTTTATCAGATTTAAACTAGAATTAAATCTTAAAACTCTTCCACTTTCACCTTTGACTTTTATTAACTTTTTGCAAAATTTGGAGTTAAAGATAATTAAGACACCATGAAGCTCATGTAAGCTTTGTTAAGCTTATATGAGCTTAAACAAACAGTAAAGAAACAGCTTGAGAATGAATTTA
Source organism: Chrysanthemum makinoi (assembly GCA_910596185.1). Taxonomy (NCBI): domain Eukaryota; kingdom Viridiplantae; phylum Streptophyta; class Magnoliopsida; order Asterales; family Asteraceae; genus Chrysanthemum; species Chrysanthemum makinoi. Next base: position 101,193,770 of record OU343220.1, on the reverse strand, counting down.
TCAACAATCAAAAGGTTTGAATTGAAATTGAGACAAATCATAAAATCATAACATAAGATGTTTATAAAAGAAGACTGAGATTACAACTAAATTTTTCTAATAAAAACAGTAAATTACATGTAAATAAAATGGTAACATTTCTCTAAGACATGAAAAATGGACCGACTATCTATTGTGATGAGAGGTCTTTATATAGCCGAGCTGATGAGCCTTGGGATCCCTTTCAGAAGAGCCTAGAAGGCCTATTGCAGCCACTCATTCCTCCATTGTCATCACATCCAATCACAATGCCCCATTTGTTCATTTGAGGTGTCACGTCCAATGAAATTGCTTGGATTGGCCACGTGGCAACCTTATCTGACAAGTCATCTGGGGTCTAGAAGGTTTTGATAGATGCTAGTACGAGGTGGTGTGTTTGGGTAAATATGGTGGTGAAAGGGTGGTGTTTGGGTTTGGTTTGGGAGGAAGGGGAAGATAACCACTGTAAAGGGCGCGTTTGGTTTTTTTTATAATATTGTTTGACCTGGTGTGGGTATTGACCGGTTATAGGTGAAACGGATGAGATATTAAAAGGTACCGGGTTGGTTATTGTTTGGTTTGGCTGGAAGGATTAGGTTGGGCCAAAGGGTTTATGTTTAATGGATATTGGACTAGTAGTGTGACTAGTATTGGATCCAAGATGCAACATAGGGACCAAAGGTGTATAAATCTGAATTTTGAGGGACCAAACATGTAATTCAGAAAGTATCTTCTAGGGACCATCTTGTCAATCTTTAAATAAACCAAGGTTGAATTTGCAAAATTCTGAATCTTCAAGGGCCATTTCTGACAAATGCTGAAACTTGAGGGGTCATTTCTGACATTTCTTCAAACTTTGATCAAATCTTCACAAATCATCCTCAGAGATTAGAAATCTTCATAAATGCATAATTCTGACCTTCCGGCTCAGCTTAAGCTCTCTCAATCTCTCGTGCTCGGTTTTCTTCCGGTTTTGGCTTCTTTTTGCGTGTTTTTACATATCCTATAAATAATAAATGTACAAAAAAATGCCTGCACATGCACAAACTCAAGAAAACCACAAATATTAGCAATAAACGGCTCTTTCTTGGTTATTTTGGGTCTATTTTGATAAAGAAAAGGTATGTGTTTTAGCACATACCAAAATACCCCAGACGAAACCATTGCCGTGTCCTCACGCAATGCAATCAACTCACGCTTCTAAAACCAAGGATTTCAATCTCTTTTTACTAAACCTATGAAGAAGTAGCAAAGATTCCTCAAAAGAGATTAAGAAAACCTTAATTCTAAAAACGCCCCGTTTACCTTTTAATTCACATATAGATATTACGATTAAGCACATTCCGGTTATGAATGACGGTATGTTGAACTTTCATGTCGATCAATAACTCCAATATTTTTTAAACGACATGTTAGGATCACGGAGTAGAAAACACAACACAGCGTGAAGTGACCATACGGATAGAATACATCGTCCCTGATTTTTCACAAGTCCCAAACTAAGCGTAAAACCGAAATCATTGTTAAGTATGATTCTAGATGCTAACACTACCCATGAAAGTTACTTGTGTAAATACCTTTCGTTCCCATTTTCCTATTTCCTCTAGATTTTTTTTATTTTTTTGTGAGAAATGAATTTCTTCAAATTCTCGTTTCGATAACTTTTATTCCGATAAAGATACAAAGCTAAGTCGATAATTAGTTATCCGTCTTCTCTCGAGAACCATTGTCGTAAAAATGAGGTCCACATCAAGGAATTTTTATTCACTAATACTTTTGACTTTTTCAATTTTCCATTCATTTTTTTTTTTTTTTTTTTTTTATATTTGAAATAGAACTTAGACTTTTACGTGTATGAGCTATGAACCACGGAGCTTCACGGGGTAATTCCAAGACTATAGGCTTCATGAAATGAGGATCCCGGCTGGCTAGGCTAAGACCTCACTCAATCCTGGCTAAAGATCCAAGGGTCCGATCTCGACACCGCAGCTCACAACTTTACTTATTACTTTATCACATATCACTTATTACTGATTACTTATTTATTACGGATCCTTGATGTGTACCCAATTTTTAAAACAAAGATTCTTTTGAGAAGATAAAGAACTAACTATCGCCAAAAACTCGACATCTCTAATTATTTAGACAGATATGGGGTGAAACAATTTTGTGGGAACAAAAGCCATAAGTACCTTCGATGGGCTCTAAAGAGAACCAACTACTCCACGCTTAGCATCTAAACTCATAAGTAACTCTATCATTTCTCGATCTCTGCAAATTTAAAATCCCAAATAATGAGATCCGCAGATGCTTAGCCGATAATTTTTTAGATTACCTATGGTTAAGGGAACAAGCTAGGGCTCAACACGCCCGGTCAAGTCAGAATTCTATTCCTACTCTCACCAGCGGAAAGTGAACAAGGTGTCAAAACATATATTAACTTAGCTAATGTTTCGTCTAATGAAATCAAGTTATGCATATTTAAAATCACTCAGGGAAACTTGCAAAATCTTGGCCTTGTGAACTAGAATTCGCGTTTTATAGCTTCTGATCTAAGAGACTAGCAAAACTTTTCAATCAAAAAGACTTAACAAAGCTTACAAAAAAATTTTAAATTTTTCACATTTTTGCACAATTTTTCATTTTCTAAGGAAAAACGGGGTTACGAGAGTACATGACAAAAATAAGCAAGTGCGGTCAAATCAAATCGAAGATTACCCTACCCCAGACTAGAACGAAACATTGTCCTCAATGTTTAAAGCAAGGGTATTACGAAAATCTAAAAGCCGTTTATTAAGTATGCTCAAAGATAAACGTTAGTCGATAAGATTAAGGATATCGGATTTCCATCAGCATCGATCATGAAACTCGAGTAGAGAAAATGACAAACTTTGAGCACGAGAGTCTTCATATCGGGAAAATCCTACACAACATCACAAACAACCAAACATGAGAAATCGAAGAGGCAGACCCCTTCGCGTCACTTATTAGAAAATTGAAAGAAGATAGATGGATAAGCATGGGGTGCCTCCCACGAAGCGCTACTATTTTTCTTAAACGAGTCGCTAGCATGACTCGTCCCCGAATTCATTTGTCCTTGGGGAAGAAAGTGGTAGAGATACCAGGGTCAAAAACGGTGTCCTCATTCCCGAAAGAATGAGACTGGGTGGGTTGGGTGGAGAAGAAAATGTCGGGCATCAGCACATAAAGGATAATTCCTCCCAAACTCACGTAAGGCATATGAAAGAACGATCCATCATCCGGTGGTTTTGCGGGTGGACGAAAGGATGACGGATCAACATGAGAAAACTCCAAGAAAGATGGGAGCTCATGGTAAAGGATAAAAGGTTTAGGCTCACAAATGAAGGCATCCATCCGAGGATCCTTATATCCAGAAATGATTTTAACAAAAGGCTCATCAATGCATATCCCGGGTTTAAAGATTTTGTCTTCACATGCGGGCTCAACGGGATACGTGATGGTGGACTCAACAGAGGAAGGAGATTCAAGAAGTCCATCAAGAAACATCATATCCCCCTCGGGATCATGCACAGCATCCTCAATACCCGGTGGTATTGGGTCATTAATAGCATCCTCAATGATCGGGTCATTCGTCGAATTATCGGAAATATCGTTCAAAACCTTGCTCATATCAACCTCGAAGTAGAATCGCTCAAGAGTCGGAGGATAAACATCGACAATAGTGGGACTGCCACTAATCTCCTCATCAAATCGGAAAGTCTCAAGTTCGGGAGAGAAATCACTATCTTTAACGGAGATAGGAGGCGAACTCGAATTATCGTTGAGGGCTTCAATCTTAGAAATGAGAAGATAAACATTCGACAATGTTTCTCGTAATGCTTCATCCTCGATCTGAATATTATCGGGCTCAATCTCTTCTTCTTCAGGCTCAAAATCATTTACTTCTTCTATATGGACGGGCTCAGAAGGTAAATCGTCGACAAAATCGATGTCTCCATAAGAATCATCATCGGAATCGGAGAACATCTCAACATGATCATTCAAATTATCAAGAGAAGGCTCATCACAAATACCAACAACCCCAGACTCGGACTCTCTTGGGCTCGGGATAAGGATCTCAACATTAGACACTTCCGTTTCCGGAATAGTACTAAGATGCTCATCCCCCATTATGAGAGAATCAACGGGTTCAACGATGTCTGTAGAAATAGAATGATCGACCTCTTCCAAAACGTCACTTCTCTCAACCGGTGTGAGTGAAGGGGAAGGGTCGGAAATGAAAGGCTCAGAAACGAGAGAGGGATAAGAATCCGGAGGTGGGACAAGTGGTGTGCTCTTAGAGCTAGCAAGTTCCACCACTTCCGTTGTGATCTCCGGTTCTGTCTGTTTAGAAATCGTTTTAAGCTCATAAGTTCGTTCTGTTTTGTTGTAACTCGACAAACTCGTAATAGCGAATCGTGAAAGAGAAGGATCGATTCTAGAATTCTTCGGATTAGAGTCGAGAGTACAAACGGGAATCACCTCGGGTTCAGAAATATGTTCCATCTCCCTCACCGGAGAGGGAGTAGGAATCGAGGGTTCATCAAGCTTACATTTCAAAATTTTTGGTAATGCTTTAAGTTTTTCAATGTTGTTAAGAAAAGCACGATGTTCAAAGAAATCGTCTCCGTGACCCTCGGTGGGTTCTTCGGGTAGCTCTGGAATAGTGTGATCGTCTTCCATAACTTGAACGGGTTCCTCATTAACACATTGTCGAGCTTGAATGCGGCTTAATAAGGTTTGAAGCATGCTTTCAATGTGGTTTTGACGTCGCTCAAATCTTTTTTCAAAATCGATGGAATCGTCATCGATAACCCCGGTGGGTTTTTCAAAAGGTCGACACATACAAGATTCGCGATAAAATCCACACCCTTTGCAAAAACAACGTTCACAAAGTGAATCATCTCTTAATAGATCTCTACAATTAAAGCAATAGGGTTGAAAGAAATTTTGAGACTCCATGAGAATTAATCATAAAAGAGGGATAAGAGGAAAGAATTATCAAATCAGAGGGTAAAGAAGTATATTTTTGGGTTTTTAGAAAACATATTTTGAAAAGGAAAATCTTTTTGGGTTTTAGAAAAAGATATATTTACAAAAATGACGGTAACTTCACTCGGGGAAGGATCTTCAAATGCACACGATTCGAGACGGAATACGAAAACTCGCTACAAGCCCTCCCCGGCAGCGGCGCCAAAAATTGATTCCAGTGTCCAAAACAATCCCCGGCAGCGGTGCCAAAAATTGATTCCAGTGTCCAAAACAATCCCCGGCAGCGGCGCCAAAAATTGATTAGCAGTGAGCAAAACAATCCCCGGCAGCGGCGCCAAAAATTGATTCAGTGAGCAAAACAATCCCCGGCAGCGGCGCCAAAAATTGATTACAGTGTCCAATACAATCCCCGGCAGCGGCGCCAAAAATTGATTCGATGTCGAAACACGTCAAGCTTAACTCACACAAGCTAGCCACTTGTGAATGACTAACCGTAAGAAGCTTAAAACGGCTCGGACACTGACCAATAATAAGAAGTGTAGTATGTGGGTAACTCAAACGTGTCAGGTTTGAGCACCGAGATCGTTCCGAACGAGGGTTGAATGGAATTTCCAACTCACGTCTCGATAATCGGGATTTGAATAAGAAAAGGGGATAAAATGATCTATTCTATAAACTACGGGACAAGGAAAGCATAATGAACTAAAATCTATGGGAAATCCTAAGAACTAAGACAAACTACGCAAATCTACACTAAAACGCAAAACGGGATTAAAACGAAACGCGAATAAAAAGCAACTACGACTAATCTAAATCCTAAAAATATCCTAAAATTATTTTTACTCTAAAAATGATATTAGAAAACTATTTATGAATTAAAACTATTTTTTAGGATTTTTCTTGATTTTATTCTAATTAAAAACTAATTTTTAACTTTAAAAATAAAACTAATTAACTAAAAATTATGAAAAAGAGAGAGAAAATTATGGAATTACTTTTCAAAAATCTAAAATAACATAAAAGACTTTTCAAAACTATTTTTGTAATTTTCTGATTAATTTTCTATTTTCTATGAATTTAATACTATTTAAATCTAATTAAAATTGAGAAAAATACCAAATAAAAAGGGAAAAATAGGGAAAAATATTTTTTTTGCTTTTTATATTTTTCTTAAACTGATAAAATTGAAAAATTATTTTTTGGAACTTTTTCTCAATTATTTGCAATTAAAGCTAATTAAAAATGATTAAAAACTATTTTAAATCTAGAAAAAATAGTGAACAGTAGCCAAAAATCATGAAAATTGCAGGGAAATTCTAAAATGATATCCTAAAGCTATAAAAAATATAAAAACATGAGCTTATGTGGAAGAAACAAGGGCTGTAGTACAAACTGTTAGGAATTAAGCACTTGAAAATAAGCTATTAAACACTATCTTGCACCAATCTAAAGCAGAAGCTAGAATATACTAAAACTAACCTAGAGCAACTATTGCAAGCTAATTCTAACACCTAATGAGTAGTCTACCAAGGATTAAGCTAATCTGAGATTTAAGCACAACAGTGAATATGTCCCCCACTTTAAGCAGTTACAACAGCTTATTCAGTAAGCTGAAGTGAAAACTAAAAGTGGATATCTCAAGACCACCTAGCAGAGAGTGTTTATCCAAATTTACAGCTTATGAGGACTAGTAATGAAGAAACTAGAGAGCAAAACAAAAATGGCTAAATGGAACAAAAGCTGATGCAGCAAAACAGATAAGCAGGTACCTATGTTTGAGCTTATCTATAAGCTTATCAGAAAAGCTTAAAGGCAAATCAGATATGGGGTCTTGAAGACCACCTGGAAAACTACAAATGGACCAAGAATCAGACCCTAACTAGCTAAAATAAAGGCTAGCCACTTGCTGCAAGATCTGCAAAAACTAGTTCAAACCTGGTTTTGACTTTTTAAAAACAGTAATGAGATTTGACTAAAATGAGATTTGAATGCAAAGTAAGGACTGATTAACATGAAAAATGATGAAATAAGACTATAGCAACCTTGTTTAACTGATTCTAAACCTATATGCTTAACAAGCTCAACTGATTCCAACAGAATTGCATATAAGAACAGATGGAAAGAGATGTTGACTTCTGAAGCAGGCAAGCACAAATCAATGACATATATGAATACTAATAACCATAACAAGCATAAACCAACTGATCTAATCTAATATATAACCTCTAAGACAGTTTCAAACATGCAATCCAAACACTCCTTTTGAAAATTCAAATTACCAAATAACAACAGAAGATTAATGAAACCTGAACTCAGCTTAAATCAACTACTCAAAATACCTTGAAACTCATCATTCTAACAATCTTAAAGCAGAATTTACACTAACATTGATTTGACTTAGACAGTTGACTTTATTTGACTTTTTTTGTGAAATGGAATTTTGAGAGAAAACTGAAACAACTATAACTCACGAAGCTCAGACATGCTTCGTGAGTTTAAATGACTGGAAATAACAAGCTTCAAAACAAGTTTAACAATCAAATGAGTATTAGCAGAAATTCATGGAAGAATTGAAAAGTAAATTTGCATTAATCAAGATGAAATTACATTTTAAAATAACAATTACACTACTAAAAACAATTAAAATGACAGGAAATGTAAAGGTCAAAATCTCTCTAAAACCTAAGAGATTGGACAATTGCAAATGTGAGCCAAGGGGTCCTTAAATAGCAGAGATGGAGCCTTGGGATCCTTTTCAGAAGAGCCTAGAAGGCAAATAGCAGCCACAAATTCCTTCCTGAGTCATCATATCCAATCAGAGTACTCCATTTCATTTGATGATGTGTTTCGGCCAATGATTTTGTGCCATTTGACCACGTGGCATCTTCATCTGACAAGTCAGAGGTCTAGAAGCTTAGGATAGATTCTAAGTACGAGGTGGTGTGTTTGGGTAAATATGGTGGTGAAAGGGTGGTGTTTGGGTTTGGTTTGGGAGGAAGGGGAAGATAACCACTGTAAAGGGCGCGTTTGGTTTTTTTTATAATATTGTTTGACCTGGTGTGGGTATTGACCGGGTTATAGGTGAAAACGGGATGAGATATTAAAAGGTACCGGGTTGGTTATTGTTTGGTTTGGGCTGGGAAGGATTAGGTTGGGCCAAAGGGTTTATGTTTAATGGATATTGGACTAGTAGTGTGACTAGTATTGGATCCAAGATGAAACATAGGGACCAAAGGTGTATAAATCTGAATTTTGAGGGACCAAACATGTAATTCAGAAAGTATCTTCTAGGGACCATCTTGTCAATCTTTAAATAAACCAAGGTTGAATTTGCAAAATTCTGAATCTTCAAGGGCCATTTCTGACAAATGCTGAAACTTGAGGGTCATTTCGACATTTCTTCAAACTATGATCAAATCTTCACAAATCATCCTCAGAGATTAGAAATCTTCATAAATGCATAATTCTGACCTTCCGGCTCAGCTTAAGCTCTCTCAATCTCTCGTGCTCGGTTTTCTTCCGGTTTTGGCTTCTTTTTGCGTGTTTTTACATATCCGTACCTGCACATGCACAAACTCAAGAAAACCACAAATATTAGCAATAAACGGCTCTTTCTTGGTTATTTTGGGTCTATTTTGATAAAGAAAAGGTATGTGTTTTAGCACATACCATCGTGCACGCAAACTCATACGATATCCATACCACTTGTACACTTTTGAAAATAAAGTTTATCGTCGAAAAATAATCTTATAAAGTCTTGACAGCTTATAAATTACTTTACAAGTATTTACGTTGAAATGATATCCTACGATAATCATTTAGTGATTTATTATGAAATTATAACCTTTCGTCGTAAAATAATGTCGTTGAAATTTTCATGAAAGTGACTAAATATCCTCGAAAAGCTAGTCGTAAAATGGTGCACATCGAGTGTTAGGAAACAAACTCAACGGTTTTTGGAAACTTATATCATTATCTCAAAGTTTTAGCATTTAAGTTTTCATCCTAGAGGTCTCGATCATGGAGAAAAATATAGGTAAAGTATGGTACTTGTGTCCAAAATATGGTTTAAGGGTGGTTTTCGGCGAAGTTTGAGTGACTATATTTTATTTATTACAACTCCACTTGACAAACGGTTGGACATTTTGGAAAATAGGCTAGGCGAACTTACTTTTACTAGTAGACATCATTTTATAAAAAGTACTACATCCATGTTAAAAACGACCCTCAACATGGTCCTTCGTTGCCGTAGTATGTGTCTAATAGAAATATATTAATTTTGCTTATATAATAAAGTTACGGCAACTTTGTTTAACGCGTGTAATTTAATCATTACAAGTCCGTTTTCTACGTTTTCTACATCCTTAGATTCGTATTAAGGTATACTAATATATTTTTGATAAGTCGACACATTTAATAACGCTTAAGCCTCATATTTGACTCGTAAAAAGTGATAGTAACATGCTGAAATTTCTGAAATTAATAGTTTTCGTCGTCAAACTTGAAAATAGCATAACTTTTTCGTTATAGCTCCGTTTTAACCCGTTCAAGCGGCCACGTTTTCGTTTTAAAGTATATTTTCCAAATATCTAGCCCAAAAATTTTTACCTACTGTCGAGAATTCCAGAATTCGAAAATAAGATCAGACCTCTAAATAAATTTGTCGAAATGAGTTTTTCTCGCGCAAAACCTATTCTAACCAATTCAAATCAACGCCAAAGCTATTCTAAACCTACCATACACCTTCTTAGGGTGTCATGGGTTCCTAGAAAACATCAAAAATGATAAGTTTCAAGGGATAATTATAGGAGGATATATACTAATTATAAGTAATAAAAACAATAAAAGTGGTATAGATTCATATGCAACATGCATGTTATCTTGCAAGAATGATGAAATAACATAAATATGAATATGAAAGAGTTATAAAGATCATGGAATGCTTACTTGAATGATTATGTGAAAGAAAATGATGAAAACCTTATTAATCTATAGGTTTATTATTTCAAAACCTTGACATAGATCACTACTAGAACATGATGAACACTTGAGCTAGAAAATTTTTGGTTTCTCTTGTGTTTCTTGCCTTGGACGATTTGTATGAGAGAAAAAGAGAATATGTTTTGATCTTCACCTTGATATTATGTTGGTATGTGTTATCAACTAGAATATATTAAACATATGTAAGTCTTAGTGTATCTTGAAGATATTTGGTACACAAATTGTGTGTGTCATCCTATTTGTGTCGACAAGGTTGAATGGAAAGGGACATGTTACATTTTTTTTTTGATTCAATGTTTTATATGTCAAGTATAATATATATATTGTATATATAATTAAGTATTAAATGTAGCGTTAGCTAGAAATCGATTTTAACGGGACAAAATAAAATATAACGATGTCATAAAAATTATAGAAATACATTTCTCACAAGCATTGAGTGAATAAATATTTATCGAGTTGAATTTACGAAAACCGTCGTAAATATATAAATATAACAATTTATATACAAAATAAATTTAAAAAACCGGGTAAACTCGTAATATTATTTTTATAATCTTAATATGAGTATAAAAATATATCGGGATAATTTTTGGAAGTGTCGGATCAAATGTTCAAAATAATTAATTACGCAATAGCGTTTATTTAATAAGAAATTATGCGTTTAATGTGAAATGCAAAACCATGCATGAACTAATATGATGAATATTGAGTTTGAGAAATGACCGAAAATTGAGAATTGTGACAGTCCTGATGCGGTTAATCAACCCGATAAGGGATCTGGTGCCACCACTTTGGTACAACAACAAACACGTGTGGAGGACACTCTTGAGCATGACTTTGAGGAACCTGATAAAGATAAGTCCGAGAAAGATGAGGGTGACAAAGAAAAGACTGAGACAGAAAAGACTGAAGAGAAAGAAAAGTCTGGAGATGATACTGATTATGATAAGTTTCTGCTAGACAGTCCTGCTCACTCAGAGGAGAAAACCTCTGCACCTCCAAAGGATCCAGAGTCTCCTCATGTCTCTTCATCATCAGATTCGTCTTCTCATTCTTCACCACCACCATCAAAAAGATCAACCAAATCAACATCCAAATCAGTAAAGAAGCCACCTCGATCTTGGATTTCTCATACTCATAAAAGAATTGTGAATGCGGTCAAACAGCGGTTAGAAGAAAGACATGCTTTACAAAAAGCTAAATTTTATTGTTGACCGGTTAACGACCTTCATGATGAGAATGACAAGATGCAAGTTGAAAGGGAGTATGTACGAGCTTATGAAGGATGATCTTCAAGGGAGCATGGACGAGATGATAAAAGTATACACTCACAAGTTCTTAATGGAGGTCGTTCCGAAACTGACAAAGGAGATGTATACCAGACAACTTTATCCGAATCTCTTACACTTAGCCAAGCAAGCCATGAAGTCAACTCCAATGAATTTGAGCATCAATCCAGTTGAAACTACAATCTTCTCAGATGATGAATTGGTGAACCGGCTAGTAGCCCAAATGTCGAAACGCTCTGTAACGTTTGCCTCCCACGAAGCTAAGTTGTTTGAAGCATTGCTGGAATACCAACTCAAGTCCTCATTCAAAGAAGAAGCTGTAAGGCCTAAGCGTTCAAGAGAAGATGAAGACAAAGATCAGGATAAGGATAAAGAGCCCAAACGCACAAAGAAGTCTGGTGAAACATCCTCCATTCAGTACTCGATGCAACCTCCACCACAAAGGACTCCTGCTCAACAAAGATCTCCTCCTCGCTCTTTTGCTGATAAACCTCAGGATTCCGAGACACCACCCCAGACTCAGTAAACCGGTGATCATTTTGAGTATACGGGGGGTGACGATGAGGAATACCATGAGCCCCAACAACAACCCGCCTCTCCCGACAAAGTACAGAAACCATAATCCTCATCTAGGCCTAAGAAAAAGAAGAAGAAGGCGCCCAAGCCTGACGTCCTATCCTGGCTAGATGAAGATAACACAGAGGAATTTGAATGGTTTTCTACACTTGTTAATTCCACTCCCTACCCAGCTGAAGGTCAAGAGGTTACAGAATGTAGTACATTGGAGCATGCGAAATTTCTACAAGAAAAATTCCGTGTGAAGAAGATGACGAAATTCGAGTTAAAGCGAATCAAGAATGAAGCATTTCAACTTCTAAAAGACAGCTCGGAAAGTGCCATCAGGGTCGAATATCACCTTGATAATATTGCACGAGCCATGTCTAACAACATGGATTGGCTCAACCCAGAAGCAAACATCGACTTCACTCAACGGGACAATCCTCCATATTACACAGACTGGTCTAAACCTCTCCCTACAATTGGCCAACCTGATCAGCCTAGGATTCCATTCAGACATTTCTTCAACAAAGACTTGGAATTTCTTCTACACGGTGGCGATGGTTCAAGGAAATATGCTACATCTCTGACACTTCCATTCCCGGCAGCCGAATACTCAAACTGCATAGCCATCGAGGAACGAGCTAATCACTTGTTCTCCAACAAAGTGGAAGCATACGACCGAGATGCAATGTACGGGATTCACCATTGGCCGGAACACCGACGAATCTACTACAGAAGCTACCAGGTTCAGAAGTCTCAACATGCAGTGTTCAGTACTAAGAGTATCGTTGCCATCAAACACATTGATCTTTCGTCCAAATGGGACTACACTTTTCTCAAAAAGATTGTGGTCAAAAGGCAAGACGAAAGGGATTATGCATTCTCTGAAGCTGACTTTGAGAATTTGTCTATCAACGACATCGAAGACATGTACCTTGCCAAAGTACAGGGTCGTATGAGACAATTCTCCACTGAAGTACAACGTGAATTCATTAAGTCATTGCTCATCTTTATCAGACGCATAGTCATCAAAGAACGTGTAGAAGATCTCCAGCTTGCAGTTGAATCATATCAAACCCGTGTCAACTTCACTCCACCTAAACTTGATCTTCCTGACATCAACCAGCTCTCACAATATACACTCATCAGCAAACCATTCGGCGTCGTTTACCGCAGTGAACTACAACGAAATTGCTTAATGGCGTGTAAAGATCTTCACAAATTTGGAGATCACACTTTGAAGTTGGTCAGGGACGGATTGCCTTATCGGTTGAAGGCTATACATGAAGGCATTGGGTCTCCAAAGCGACAGAATTCTCAGGAAAGAAGGGACGTGAAGAGGATCATCACCATGATTGATGAACGGTTGTATCGAAGGGATCAGTTCAGATGATTGGAAATCTTTGTTGGTGGTCGACCCAGAATCAACATCACCAGCTATCAACGCCCTGTGCGCATTCCTGGGAACATCACTGGACTACCTGGTACCCCTTGAACTGCTTCTTTCATTATAACTTTGGATGTATGATTTACTATATCTATGGCTTGTGCACACATTACAGTGTACAACCCGTTCTTGTCAAGAAAGGACCCTGTGGTACGCTTCAGTGCCACAATCCTTATAGAAGGAGCAAAAGCTTCTTACTTTTGAGTAAAACCTATCAAACCTTTCACTTTTTCAAGGTTTTGCTCAAAAGAACAAGTACTTTCCCTTATGATTTTCAAAACCTCAACCGTTTATATCACTCGTTGAGGGGGAGTACTTGACTAAAATCTTTGTTCACTAATTGTTCACAGTGGTCATTTTTCCCGCAACACTCGAAATGGTCATATTTATTCTCAACTTTTCAAAAATAACATTTTATATGCCATTTTTAGGGGGAGAAAATACGTGATAAGAAATATGTTGTGCTTTTGCTATATGAACTCTCGTGTAAAAAGACTTTAACCCACGAATTGACGAGATCTTAACTGTTAGTAACTCAAAAAGACTTGTCCGGGACGGGTAATAATTTCAAGCTAGTTCGCTAGTGATGTAAACGTGTCTCGCAAAGGACTTGTCCGAGTAGAATGTACCATTCGAGAAACTCTTGGTAGATATGAACCTTGACGGGTTTGACAACCTTTTGGGGTTGTCCACACCTTCAAGATAGTTATTAGAGCTAGTTGTCACCTAAAAGCTGACAATGCAACTCTTTAACTATGCCACGTAACCGTGTCTCGCGGGGGAATGTCTATCTTGAGTCGATCAGTTCAAAAGTGTGCACTCTTTCCTCACTGTGCAGATTTCTGTCAAAACTCTTGAGCACATGTGGAGGGGGAGTATTTATGCTAAAAGATAAAACTCTCACAGTGGTTCGAACATGTTTTCATTTACAAACCCGTTGAGAGATTTTCTTGAAAATGGTTTTATGGCAATGGAGTTATAAGGTGATTAAGGTTAGGAATAACCGTCCTATGATCCGCCAGAGCCGGAGGGATCTACCCAAGGACACTACCAATAGTTAGAATTTAGAAGTCCTTAGGTATGATTATAAAAAGGAGAAAATAAGAATCGGAGAAAGAAGGAGTTGAAGAATTAAAAAGAAATGCAAAGAAAAGGGTGAAAAGAAATAGCCCTCCAGATTATTCAACTTAGGGCAGACACCGGGTTCAATTCATATGCTACTGGTTGTCACTAGATGACGCTGGTATTGAAGACTAAAAGTCGTCATGGACCCAGTGACGCATGCACTAAACCTTCTTAGCCACTCAAGTTTCTCTCAACAGAAGCTTATTTCATTCTCACAGGGAACCCTACGTAAACTATCGGCTTTCTCTTAGAGATTGCTGGTATTGAAGAAGGAGACCCTCTCTCTATTCTCCGCTCAGGAAAACCAAAACACACTATTGAGTCTAGAGCCACGAGATTCATCAAAAGATCTCTTAGGTACACTTGACATTTCATCACTTGACGTTCAACAATAAGAATTTCAGTGGTACATTATCGAGTCCTTCACAGATCTTAGCAATCTGTCGAGAACATTTATGAGAGGTTCACATTTGTGATCTTCAGTGATTGAATGGAAACTCCTGCCAGGGTCAACATCAAACAACCCTGATAGCAGGTCGCCTTCGTAACTCCCCGTGGATCACGCTTAGTGGTCTCAAACGGTCTACAGTCGTGAGGTGATGCTTCGGTGTACCTCAGCGACTCATCTGAATCGTAGGTGTACTTCGGTACATCGTGTTATCTCACTTGTGGGACTCCAATTCAAGAACGGCCTTTGTAAGAATTAGAGTTGTGTTTTCACACTATGCTGTTAACACTCTCGAATTTCAAACTTGTAAGTGCCGGAATCCTCTTATTACTAACCGTTTTAATGTTTACTTCTTATGGAAGCTCTGGAGCGGAATGATCGTGCAGATTCTCCACTTGTTCACACCAACAACATCATCAAAGAAGTTCTATATTAAAGCAACACAAAAGTCAGAATGATTCTTCGTCAAATCAAAGAGTCTACAAAGTTAAAGACTTAAAAAACTTCATCAGTACCATAACCCAACGTTAAAGAGTGTGTGAGCATGTTGGAGAAAGACGTGGAGACACTGAAGCAGTGAAGCAGACTTGAGGCAGACTAGATGCAGACAACCACATACTAACACTTTAACCACAAAGAACAAAGAACAAAAGAACAAAGATAAAGATGACGTCAAAGCTGAACTGCTCAAAGAAAAACTATCTCTCTACACTGGAGAGATTGTTCGAATCAAGACAATTCTTCTCACAAGAAATAAGAATGTCAGAAGACGTCAAAGCTACTATTACTACTGCACCTTCACCGTTTATTCATCACTAACACTTAGGGGGAGATTGTTGGAATCACTCCTAAACCTTAATCAAGTGTTAGTAATTCACATGTAATAGTTAGCTTAATTATGGCCTTTATGTTTGTTATTAGCCTTAGGCTTATGTAGAAGGCCCATAAGCCTAGGCCTAGCCCAATAAGGAAAAGGAAGGGAACTAGGAGTGTTGCCCTAGCTTCCCTCCTATAAATAATCATGTATAACCCTCACTTGAGGGTTGGTTGTTCAATTTATTCCTTTCACTCACATCTACACATAACCGGTCATAGCATAATGTGTGTGTGTGTTTGGTTCATTGTTCAATCGCCTTTATCTCTTTCTATTAAGCTTGTGTTGTAAATCTAGTGACCTAACACCCTTTGCTGCAGAATTTCGGATGCATCACCAATTACGGCGTAATTCCATCTCAGTGGTTACGCCGTAGCTACACTCTTGCAGCGTATGCCAGGTTTTGCCTAGTTACGGCGTAACTCCTTCTAAGAGTTACGACGTAACTATCCTCTTTTTTACTTCTTTCATTTTAAACACAATAACCTTGTATTAGTATTTTAAATGAACTTTGTGGGTGTGCTCCCTGTAAACCCTTACGAGACTTCACTCGTCCACTTGGGACACTAAGTGGTTTAAAAGGCTTGTTGCATATGCTAAATTCAACCGTGATTCCTACGAAAGTGAGTTAGGTTTGTTTTTCATTTTAAATTTTTTCTTTTTTAGAATTATGCTTGTCGGTAGTGTGATATCAGGGATTGAAGTTTGCTCGTGGATGCTTATACGAAGGCAAGACTCTTTTTCGTGGGCCTTCTTTCTTTTTGGAGCAAATTGCAGGGAAGTTCTCGCTCTAATTCTACTTTTCTCTTCACCTTTATTTAAATCTTAGTACAAAAGGGACTTTGTACAATTCAAGTGGGGGGACGGGAGTAGAATTGTCTCTTGAACTTTATTTTGCCCTCGTTTTTCTAGTTTATTTTGAAAAATTATGCCATTTTTAAATTTTGACATGTTTTTCTTAACCTAACTAGATTAGACCTTAGCCGAGCACATACAACCCTTGATATTATATGGTGAGATTAGCCTTATCCGTTTCCAATATTTTACCCCAAATCCACCAAATTATGAGTGTGCCGGTAGCTTGTAAACTTTAGAACTTGGCCTTTGCATCATTTCGAGACCATATACAAGGTATGTTGAGTTAGCTCGATGTATTTGGACTTTTCAGTTTAAGAAGGCAGTATTATAGGATTATCACCCAAATAGCCTACCATTGTGTGTCTATCGATTAGTCACCTCGACTTCTCGACCCCCATGTGAAACCCTTTTGCTGCACTCACCTTTAGTGCAAGATACCCCTAGATACACCCATCTGAGTCATTCCTTTCATTTTGTTAACCCAATATATTGTTTTGATACACCTTAGCCTACCATGTAGTCTTTATTTGTGATTGGGAAGTCATCATTTGCCTAAGTTCAAGGTTCAAGTGGAAAGGTTCGGGAATCACGCTTTCGTCGACGAAATATTCTTAAAGATCATTGAAGACCCCCCGAATTCCCGTTCATCTCAAGTGGGGGGATGTTATGTTTAGTTGTTATGTTTATGTTGAAAAAAAAAAGTGATTCGAAAATATATATATATATATATATATATATATATATATATATATATATATATATATATATATATATATATATATATATATATATATATATATATATATATATATATATATATATATATATATATATATATATTATTTAGTTTATTGTAAAGTGCGATGTTATAAGCACTATGTTATGAGCTTCATAGAGGCCACCTCGGTCACACTTGAAGATTGGAGTTGGTAATTGCACCAATAGTTGAAGAAAAGGTAGTGTGCCCATCATGACGTCCTCTAATGACACATCTACCTAGTATTACATGATCCGGTTTCTTAACTTCAAAGCTTGAACTTTGGGCGGACGGTAAGTGGTACTGACTTGGTTACAGATTTAGACTATCTGTCTGATTTTTATTTTACACCATTTATATATCCCATGTCTTATCCTACCCTTTAGTCATGAAGCGCGTCTAGGTGATGTAGCGAGCAATATTTGGTGTCTTGGCCATGGATTTGGTCATGTATCATTGATTTTGTCCACTTCGCCGTGACATGTTAGTAATGACGAGTCACCCTTAACCTTTGTCGTGTCTACCCATATTGCCTTCGAAAATTGTTTAGCCCTTAACTCTAGTGGTGGAGATTTGCGTAACCGCCAAGCTTATGATAGAATACATGCTATGACTGTGCGATTGAGTGATCACCCCGAAATTGACACTTAGAATATTTGAGAGATTTGAGTGTTTCGTTCCCATTTCGTGAGGTGTTCGGCTTTGTTTTATTCTAGCATAAGGGATTTGTAAACTTATATTTTCCAGGTTATGGGAGATATCTTTTTAGGAATCTATCTAATAAGGTCTACTTGAGGGCAAGTAGAGTTCAAGTGGGGGATATTCGAAAACATCAAATTATCCTGAATATTAAGTGTCAATTTCCCCCGATAATGCTTGTAATTTATATCATTTATATGGATTTACGCTTGTTTTCCATTATATTCCACTTTCAGGTAAATTACGAGCATTGGAGTTAAAGAGACGCGGAATTGGAGAATTATTAAAGATTTATCATAGCATGCTCACTTTGAAGAAGTTACGACGTAACCCATCTCTCACATTACGCCGTAACTAAAGCGTGACTCAAAAAGCCATCTTATCAGAAGATTACGGCGTAACTCTCCCAAAAGATTACGACGTAACTATATTAGGTCAAATCAGAGGGGGCTCGGAAGGGTGTGCAATAGGTGCCATCGCACAGGGCCTCAACTTAAAAAGGGCCACATTTTTATTAGTTTTGCATATAAATACGTATAATATTAAACATATATGAGTCATATAATTCAAGTTTATATACAATTTCTCTTTAGTTTACAACTGTATTAGGGCCTCTTTCTTGTTATTGCCTAGGGCCACCGAAAACCACGAGACGGCCCTGGGTCAAATGAGGATCTGCGCCGCTGATAACTACGCCGTAACTCGTGCATAAACTACGGCGTAACCAAGAATTATTGAAGATACGGCGTAACCACTTCTTAGGTTACACCGTAACCAGCAGATCTAGTGCAAATTACGAAGAAATAGATGATTACGGCGTAACTATTTTATTAGTTACACCGTAACCCAGATCTGGCCTATAAATACCCCACGATTTCCAGCATTTCAAAGCATCCCATTTCACACACCACAACCAAAGAATGTGGGAAGAAGCCAAAGGCAGGTATAGAGGAGCATACGGAGCTATCTCTAAGGGAGAAATCACTCCCCTATGATAAGCATTAGCATTTTATCTTTTCTTTACTTTTGATTCATGTATTTCGTAACATTAAATATTGAATTGATTTGTATGGTTAATATGAGCGGCTAAGCACCTCTTGGTGTTGGCCTAGTTATGATTCCTTAATTGTTTTGTTTATGTTTACATTACTTCCGTATATCTATTTCTAAGTGTATGCATAGTTTATTGGTAGCTACCCTTGTTTCGGTAGTTTTTAATGGCGGTAGAGGCTAGTTGCTTAGGAGATATGACCAACTGACCCTAAGTGAGTAGACTGAGACGGGAAGGGTAAGATATGACCAACTGACGACCCTTTCTACTTGTGCGATTTGACCAACTGATCACCTACCGTTTGGATGAACTTAAGAATTAGGGGGTGAGTGTTTAAGTTGCTAACGCCCGGGCACTCACTATTATAAGTCTAGCATGTAGCGGAACTTAATGACTCGGTTTAGGGGACCATGAACAACTGGACTTATGAGGGGACACCTGACTTCTCCAGTGGTGGAATCTTTGCTGATAAGTTAGGGCGAATTGACCAAATGTTGTCCTCTCGACTTTGACCCCACCTGAAGTAATTGGAAGTAATTAGACGTAGACATTACTAGCTAGGATGAATAACTAGGTTAGCACCACTCTCCTTTATTGATCTCAACCTTTGCCTTTATTTACTTTTATCTTATCTAAATCATATTAAAATATGTGACACCTAGACTTAGTATTAATCCAACACACATAGCTCTTGGGACGACCTCGGTTTTACTGAATACTACACTACACATGACCGGGTACACTGCCCGTTAGTGCATTAGGGTAGACCATAGGTATAGCGAGACTTTATAAATATTAAAACCTGGTCAGTAAATCCTGCATCAAAAACACTCATTTAGTCTTCCTAATTACTTGACGCCCTCTACAAAGGAAAGCACCCATCAAGGGGGAGCTAAGACGAGAATTCTTCTCCTCTCTTACTCTCTACTTTTCATATTATTACTTTATACACGATTTTCTTAAAACAATGTGTTAATTTCTTTTCGACGCTCTTTTTGTTTCGACAAAAAAGGGGAGAAGAGAGTAAAAACTCCAATTCAAACTTTTACGAATTTTGGTTTTTCCTTAAAATAATCTTATGCTTTGTCATCAACAAAAAGAGGGAGATTGTTAATACAAATAAGCCGTAAAAACATTTATTTATATTTTACGATCTTCTAATATTTTGTCGATAACAAACGTAAAATCATTTTAACGAAACAAATAAAATACATAAATGGTTTGAGCCAATAGTTTACTAACACACTTACATTTTCATATAAAACACTAAACAAGTAATATTGTTTACATATCTTATAGAAATGCATATGTATAACAACTAGTGTTTACATAATATGGAAATGTATATATATATATATATATATATATATATATATATATGAGAATATATTAGCTACAATTTATTATAGCTAATTGGCTACAATTTTAATCTAAAAAATGTGGGTCCTGATTCTTTTTGTGGGTCCCTGATTTTTTTCTGCGGGTCCCTGATTCATTGTATGTGTATTTATTATGAAGAGTTGTAGCTAATTGGCTACAAAAATTGTAGCAATAAGATATATATATATATATATATATATATATATATATATATATATATATATATATATATGTACTTGCTATATATTGTAATGGGTAAAAATCTAAGTCCTTAACCCATTGTCTAGATACATTGAATATTGTTAGATAAAACCCAAAGTCCATGACCCATACCCATAGAGCTTGATCCATAACCCATGACCCATTGCATGACATCATGCATGAAGTCATGTTGGGTATTATCCATGATCCATGACCCAAGACCCATGACCAAATGTCTAGATACATTGCATCTTGTTGGGTATCCATAACCCATGGTTCATAACCCATAACCCATAACCCGGTTTTCAGCCCAAAATCCGGACTTAAGCTGACCCAGCTGCCGGATCCCTTGGATTACACTATCCAGATCCCTCTGGGGAGGGATCCGTGGGAACCGTGGAACAGTAGAGAAATTTGCTTATAAATAGTGAGCAATTTCTCTCTTGCAACTCACCCCTTTTACACATACTCTATCTTAGTATTGTAATATCTCTAACCTCAGATCCAAAGGATCTTTCTATGTAGTTTTGTGTTTGTGTGATTCTCTAGGTTCCTCTTAAAGGCGAGATCACCACCTCTTGAAGTCGAGCAAGCTCAAGTCCATAAGTTGCCAAGCTTCGTCATCATCAAGACTACTGAAGTTATCTTGTTGATAGTTATTTCCTCCTTCCTTAGAAGTGTTGTGTTGAAGGCATTAGTGAAAGGTGCCAAAGGGTCAAGACGAAGGCATTAGTGAAAGGTGCTAAAGGGTCAAGTAGAAGGCATTAGTGAAGGGTGCCAAAGAGTCGTGTCGAAGGCATTAGTGAAAGGTGCCAAGGGAGTACATTCGATATGGTGAATCGATGTACAAGATAGATAGTTTGGGTTAAAGGATATTGATATCCTTATGATGTTGTAATAAGGAGTGTGTCTCCTTTGAGGTAGTCGTGTATTAATTTTGTGTTGGGTAGTAGTTTCTCCTTTGTAATGGAACTCAGTATCTAGCCTTGTACCGGATAAAGTATAGGCGACGTTGTGATAGGTTTGGTTCTACCTCATGGAAGAACCAAATGTCTAGCCTTGTACTGGATAAAGAGTAGCACTACAAAAAAAGGGGCTTTTTGGGACGAACCATTTTGGAACTGTAATAAAAGAGTGCCAAATACACGTATTTGGCATTGTCTGAATAGCCGTACCAAAAAAATAGGTATTTGGAACAGCTATTGTAAAACCGTTCCAAATACTTATGCATTTGGAACATTGTCTAATAGTGGTGCCAAATGCATGTGTATTTGGAACGGTTTCCATTAGCGGTGCCAAATACTTATGTATTTGGGACAACCGGTACCACCAGTGCCAAATACATATATGTATTTAGAACGGTTTCTAGTACTTGTGCCAAATTCTTGTGTATTTGGAACGAGTTTTTTTTTAAGTGTGTAAAATTTCAATGTATTTGGAACGTTTTTTATAAACTGTTTTGAATGCATACATATTTGGAATATCTTTTAAAACCTTATTCAAATGCCCATTTCGTCTCACACGTGTTGACAATATTTTTATTTTTGTTGAAATCTATAATCGATTTTATTTACTTTAATATTCAAGTGCCCTTCATTATCAACTTTTTAAGATAATAATTCATTTTATTAAAAATGAATTAATATCTATCAATAACCTTCGTCATCATTTAACATAACTCATATTACTTAATACGGGTTTCTTCTACTTCTTGACTAGTTACCATTGTTGTTTATTAAATAAGAATATTTCCTTTCAAGATATAGTTCAAAATATTCATATTATACGTACAAACGGCTAACAAATGAGGTCGTTTATGTACTGGTTACTGTGGAGGGCAAGTGTCTAACCCATATATACATCGCCGTCTAACTGAGGTATCCTTTGACCATTTTCAACCCTCCTTTCATTGACCATTCCCAAATCTGTAACTAGTGAGTTTGAACTGTAACCTCTTATGACAAAGTCATTGGCATGCAATTAAGACATTTGATGATTGTCACTAATTTGATATTTAGATAGTTACCAAATTATAACATATATCTTTAGTTTAATGTAGGAATTTTTGTCAACAACCTTCGTTGATCGTATATTATTCATTACTCAAGCATTAGCTGAATGAATACCTATTGCGCATGTGTATTTATTAGTCTTTTCAAGATATAAGACAAGTAAGACATGGCTCAGGTTGGATCGATTATTAAACAAGGCTAGATGATGCATTACACGCACTATTATAACATGTATAATGATGATTTTATGAATGATGGGAAAATCCAAAAATATTTTAACCATAACTTCAAACTTGAGAAAAGCTCAAACTGACACTACTAGAAAAATGGCAACACTGACGGATTTACTCGAGAAATAATCCGTCGGTAATTACTGGCGAAATTACTGACGGATTACCGATAGAGAGTGTTGCTGACGGAATACTGATAGATTTATGACGGATTACTGCACGCAAATCCATTAGTGATATGTCACTGAATACCGACAGATTTCTGACGCACTAATGACGGATGGGAGATGCTATCAGTATTCTGTCACAAATTAGCGACGGATGAAGATCTGCTGGTAATCCGTGATTAATTCCCGACATATTAGTGATAGGTTAGTGACGTAACGGTATTTGTTTGCAATCTACCAGAGCCATCGATGGATTACCAATGAATTTAAAAATAATTTTTTGCTGCTACACTTGTATTTAGGTTTTTTAGTTTAGTTATACCTAAAATATAAAAGACACGATGTTACTATTAGCACCTACCCAATGTATCCTTGTCATTGGTTTGTTAGTTTGTTTAATAAATTTAAATTAACAAATCAACTTCTTCATTTTCGCGCACTTCGATTACAATCTTATTTAAAATTCAAAGCTTGTAATTTTATTCAAACTGGTTCTAGAACACTAAACCAATTATTTGACATTATTTACCACACTGTTAGACTAAGATATTATGAATCAAGTTCAAGTCTGTGGAAAACTAGAAGGAGGGGTTGAATAGTTTTACCAATTAAAACTTCGTTTTAAAATATTTAGATCGACTTATGTCAATCTATTTAGATGTGTATGTTGGACATTGATAGATAGATATATAAAAGTGTAATGAAAGATAAAGAGTAAGAAGCACATAACCACGACACGAGTATTTATAGTGGTTCGGCTACAACGACACCTTCCTTGCCCTACTTCACTACCCGAGTCACCTACTCGAGAGTTCGTAATCACTACACGACACCAACTCCTTATGGCGGAGAAGCCTTCACAACGTCACCTACTCTTTTTCTGGTACTAGGCTAACCACCCGGTTCTTTCACCAAGGTGAACCACACCTACCACAACGTCGTCTACCCTTTATCCGGTACTAGGCTAAGTACCGAGTTCCATTTCAATGGAGGAACTACTACCCAACACTACACAACACTTAATCCCAAAAGAGACCCACTCCTTATTACAACATCATCAAGGATATCAACATCCTTGGAAACTAACTATCACTATTTGTATAACGATGCACCTCATCGATTATACGACCTTGGCATCCTTCACTAATGCCACTTGATTTGACTTCTAGGCATCTTTCACTATTGCCCTTGACATGAACGCTTGGAATCTTTCACTAATGCCTTCGTCTTGACTCCTTTAGCATTCTTCACTAATGCTTTTGACACGGACGTTAAGCACCTTTCACTAATGCTTTCGTCTTGACTCTTTCGGCATCCCTTACTAATGCCTTCGACACAACACTTCTATGGAGGAAGAAAGAAGTATCAACAAGAGAACCTCAGTAGTCTTGATGATGACGAAGCATGGCAACTCATGGACTTGAGCTTGCTCGACTTCAAGAAGTGGTGATCTCGCCTTTAAGAGGAACCTAGAGAATCACACAAAAACAAAATACAAACTACATAGAAAGATCCCTTAGGATCAGTGGTTAGAGAGTTACAATACTTGGGGAAAGTATGTGTGGGAGTGGCAACCCAAAAGGAAAAAAGGGCTCACTATTTATAGAGAAGAAACAACTATTGTTCCACGGATCCCACGGATCCCACCTTTAAGGGATCCGTCTAGTGTAATGTTAGGGATCCGTGGGACGCTCCTCTTTGCCCATGGATATTTTGGTTATAGGTCATGGGTTATAGGTTGGTCTGTGGGTATTTCATTAGATACAATGCATCTAGTTAAATGGGTATGGGTCAATACCATGGTTTATGGATATGCTCCATGGGTTGTAGTTTTTACCCATTATAATACATACTAGTTATGTATATATTTGCCCAATATGTAAACACTAGTTGTTGTACATATGTATTACTAAATCATAAAATCACTTTTACTTGTTTTAGTGTTTTATGTGAAAATGTAAGTGTGTTAGAAAACTATTGGCTCAAACCATTTACGTATTTTATTTGTTTTGTTAAAATGATTTTACGTTTATTATCGACAAAACATTAGAAGATCGTAAAATACAAATAAACGTTTTTACGGCTTATTTGTATTAACAATGTCGTTGCTAAAAGTAAATAGCATCAAAAAGGCTTGGTACATTCCATAGCAGGAGAATCAAGTAGTTGTCATAGCCTATTTATCGTGTGTTTGAGAAAAAGTATAAGTTCGAGTGAGTTTGTTGGTTTGTTAGTTGATTCATTGTTGTCTTGGACAACTTAAGGATATATCATGGGTTGTCCTCCGTGCGTCATTGTTACATATACCATTTTCTCTTTTTATTTTAACGAAAATTTTCAAGATAAACTCTTTATCCAAAACAACTTTGTTCACCGCAATGATTTTCTTTTATTAACCATGTTAACAAATTAACAAAATTAGATAAAACAAACACATTTAATCTCATATCATCTACACAAAACTAATACGGAGTAATATTTTTACAAACGAATTTCTTTGTAAATCAATTTGTGATCATAATTAATTTTAAAAAATTTCCTCAAAATTTAGTCTTCCCCCAAAATATTTTCATCCGCCCCATTTTTCACCCAAAATCAAAATCACTTTTTTAGATCCCTCCATATTTTTTTCACCCAAAATCAAAATCACTTTTTTAGATCCCTCAATCTTTTTGTTCCCTCCAACCTTTCAATAATTCAGTCACACTCATCCTTTTCCCCCAAAATCAAAATCACAGAAAGAATATGGTGTGGTTGCCCGGCTTCACCACGCACTAGTCCTCGAAGTCTCGAACCCATCTTTACAAACCAAAAGCCAACGCCATTCACCATCATTGCTAGTGGTATTAAGGCTATTAATATAGAAATCAAGTAATATAACACGTTATACATTCAATTTAGAAAGCAATTTAAGGTGTTCATGGGTCAATTTCTTATTTTTTTGATTTTCGAATTTAGGGGTTTTTGTGAACCCGAATTATAAACTTGTAACATTGAATTTAAGGTTCTGTTGAAACTGATTTGGGTTTTGTTTAGTCACTTAATGAATGTTTTATGAGGCTTTTTTGTTGAAAATGAATTCTTATAGTCATGGCAGCCCTTTTCAACTGTGTTCATGTTTTTGGCTATTGGAATAGGGGTTTTTAGTTGGTTTTATGTATCTTAATGGATGCGTTTAGTTCTCATTACATGTTGAATTATAGGAGTGTTTGTTCATGGCTATAAATAGTTCTCATTTTAGTTTGTTTGGTTAAGGTTTTAAAGGGCATTGTATGAATAATCTTATGGTGGAAGTAATACACGAAAAAACTGTGCATTGAACTAAATTATAGGAGTATTTAGTTACTCGCAACAATGTGTGCTCTAAGTGGGTTACGTTAAATGAGAATGTGTCTTGAGTGAAGTAGTACTCATGAATCATGACAGTTGTTTATATGTTATATTTTGAAATATTTCGATATTTGTTTTACTTGTAAGTTACTTGCTATGTAGCCTAGTACTCATCCTTAGAAGTTAGAACATAAGACCTTACTTAATCATTTGTGTGGCTCATGCATAGTTTTTTGTTTGCAGACATGGGTATTTTTTTTGCTGGTAAAGAGGTTTCTTTGCTTGATGAACGAAGCCAAAGAAAACAAAGCATTGTTCAACTTGAACAGGTTAAGTTGGTTTTTCACTTTTTCTTCTAATTAGACATATATCTTCGATCACGAGTTGCCGCATATACTAATTTCTTCTTGTTTTATGTTTCAGGAGTTTTTTTTATAAAGCCAATTCCAACACGAGAACACAGTTTGGTATCTTGGGACTGATACGGTAGCCATTCTTCTCTAAGATTTTTTTTCTTAACTTTGAAGTAGAATAGATTTTTGTTTTTAGAGAGATGCATACAAAAATGCCATCAATTAGATATGAGGGATAAGGCTTCAAGAAGTTATAAGTTTAGAAAATGTAACATATGCGAGTGTGTTAGATCTTGTTTATCATACTGTCATCTTACTTGGGGCCGAGCATTAGTAAATGTATAAAGATTATGGTCAAAAGTTAGTTTCATTTTTTTAAAAAGTAGACGTTACTAATCTTTGATATGTGTTAACTGTTGTTTATTAACTGGTGTTTCAGAGTGATGGCAAACTATACATTTTCCTTGAGCTGTAACTAAAGGTTCGGTAGCAAGTCTTTAAGTATCACCTAGGAGATTCCTAAGTTTCTGCTTACACCAGGCAGATTTTGAGTGGTCTGAACTACCTCCATGAGCCTAATGTCATTCATAGGTACAAGCTGTTACGTTGAGTTAAATCTTGGTAATCGCCATCAGTCTATTAGTTCTCCGAATCTAAGCATTTCATATATCTTCTAGGGATATCAAATGTGATAATATATTGGTTGATGTAAGCGGATCTGTGAAGCTTGCAGATTTCGGGTTGGCAAAGGTAAAGATGGGACATTGTTTTTTTTTTGCAGATTTTGTGTTTTCTACCTTTTTCAATTTTTATTTCTTATGTTTGATTTCTGTGTCCCAAAACCTGTTGTTACATGACTTGTTCCTGTAGCTACGGAAATGTACTCGTTAATACATGTTATTTTAAGACAGTCTTTTATCTCTTTATTTGTATTTGTTATAGCCAAAGTTTATTGCTTGACGTTTTTCAGTTATAAATTATCATTATAACATAGGCAGATATGAAAAGGGAATTGGAGAGGAAAGAGCAAAAGAAAAAGAATAATCAAAAGATTGATTTTCTTTCTGGCGAAACCCAATCAGTAGCTTTTCCAACGCCAAAAATCATGCCAATTCCAGGTAAACATACTATGTATTAATGGGGTGATTTAAGTTGACCCTCATTTTTTTTGTCATGTCTTAATTGTTTTTTAATATTGACATATCTACAGCTGCTGTTGATACTGGCACTAGCACTCGAGAAGGGAGACTAAACAAGAAATCAAAGTGGGATAAGGTATCTTTTGAGCTTTTTGCATGTTACATCTCTTTTGGGTGAGTTGCAACTTATATACATAGTAGATGATTCGCTAAGCTAATTTGTATCATTCTATTACTATCATTTACTCAGGCAGATGGGGACCGGAACCACAAGCTCACAGGACTCTTATGTCAAGTGTTGGGTCACACGCAGCACTTCTAACTGCTGCTAATGTTGGGAGTGGGTACACATAGTTTGCGTAAGTCTTCTGTGCTCTCTTATAAATAATCATCCTATCCGTTCCCATGGGTTGAAGCTTCTTTTCATGGAGCACCTCCGAACTAAATGTTATCGTCCTATTTTTCACTGGTAGTTTCAGTTTCTGTTAAGGCTCTTTTTAATTGATTAAGTTTATCTGTAAATAAATAACGTGTTAATTATGATTTTAAAAATACTACTACGGTATTATTACAATAGTGATCTAAATTTATGGATAAAACAATTTGACAACATTAGGATTTTGGGTGGCTTTGTACTCGTTTGACGTGTTCCCTTAAAGCTAATTTTTTCATTGGCCTCTTTTAGATTAGGCACAATGTGAATTGACCCATTTGTAAATTTTATTATTATTATTATTTTAATGAAGTCCCATTTGAAAATTAATTGGTCAAAATTGCCTCTTATTAGATGCGGTTTGAAGCGGGTCATATGAGGTTGACCCGAAACATTTTATCAAAAAAGTTGTCATTTTATTATAGATAATTGGCGTGCATAGTATGCTTAGTAATTTTTTTTGGAATCTCAATAATAATATAATAAAATATAATTTGATATAACGAAATGAATAGGATGTTACATATGAAATTAATATGGACCAGGACTTTAGACACATTTGATTCGTTGCCTTCAAGGCCGTTTTTCTTTGAATTTGACCTGTTTTAGACATTAGAGATACCAATTTATAAGCAAGTTATTAGAAATGCCTACAACCCCTTTCTATTGCTATTTTCTATATGGAACTTTTTTCTTGTTTCATATATATTTTTTTAATGTTGAAATATTATATTATGCAGGGTTTATGAAGATGACGTGATCCGATGAGCTTTATTCATTTCCGTTAGTAATAAACCGTCTTAGTAATTTATATTGAGTTCTAGTTATGACTTTTTCATTCTAAAGATCATGTTTTACAAAGATGTTGGACGTATTGTTTTTTACTTTATGGTATTCAAGTGACCATGTTGACTTGATTTTATTGATGATTACTAAAAATTGAGTTCAATTTATTTTTGGCTTCGATTGAATTATATTTGCGAAAAATTGAGATATTTGG
Organism: Chrysanthemum makinoi; assembly: GCA_910596185.1. NCBI lineage: Eukaryota > Viridiplantae > Streptophyta > Magnoliopsida > Asterales > Asteraceae > Chrysanthemum > Chrysanthemum makinoi. The sequence goes on along the minus strand of OU343220.1, from coordinate 101,164,381 downwards.
TTGCTACAATGACTAACTAATTGACGAATGCAAAAATGTGCAAAATGACTTCTATAACAAACACAAAAACGTGCCAAATGTTTTTTTTGAAAGGCGGATAAAAATGTGCCAATTACGTTTGGCACAACAACGAAAATCGTGCCAAATACGTTTGTCACGGTAGATAAAACCGTCCTAGATAATTTTGGCACGGTAAATAAAAACTGTACCAAATAAGCATTCGGCACGGGAAATGAATTGGTACCAAATGCGCATTTGGCACGGGATATAAAAGTGTGACGAATGCCCATTTGGAACGCAAGATTCTCAACCGTACCAAATACCTCACTCATGGTACACCAAAGTTAAACCGTCCCAAGAACCGTGCCAAATACTATTTAGCACGGTTTTAACCTGGCCCAAATGTATTTGGCACCCTCATGTTTAGGACGGAACCAAAAGTGTGCCAAAGTCGTGCCAAATAGCATTTGGCACCGCTTTTTGAGTATTTGGCACAATTTTCCCCCTCCCAAATACCCCTTTTTCTTGTAGTGGAGGCGATGTTGTGAGGGCTTCTCCGCCACATTAAGGAGCTTGTGTTGTGTAGTGCTTACGAACTCTCGAGTGGGGAACTCGGGGAGTGGAGTAGGGCAAGGAAGGTGTCCTTGTAGCCGAACCACTATAAATACTCATGTTGTGGTTTTGTGTTTCTTACTCTTTATCTTTGCATTACTTATTTATATGCTTATCTATCATCATCCAACACACACATTAAATAGATTGACATAAGTCGATCTAAATATTTTAAAACGAAGTTTTAATCGGGAAAACTATTCAACCCCCTTCTAGTTTTCCACAGTATATACTTTAACTATATTTTCACTACTAAAACTTTATGCAAACGTGTACGGGTGGTATAACATTTTATAAAATTGCATACACGACATTATTACACGACCTAAGACATATTTTTAATTTAGGTTGCGGTTAGAGCTATCGTGCCTCAATTTTCATGTACACTATTCCGTATTGTATCACTTTGCTTGAGGTGAGTCTCATAGCCCCGCCATTGTTTATACTTATTTTGAAATACTCAGGGTGAGAATACATTGTTTGTTTTTACATATGGACAAAAGTACATAACTTACGAATTGCCTAAGTTACTGTATTTTCCTTTAAAGTCCACATATCATGAACCGTTATTACTTTGTAAGCGAGAATGTTGTGAATAGATCTATTGGGAGTAAACTCCCCCGTCCGGGTTGGTCGCTCCAACTGATCAAACGGACACATTTCATTTGATGTCGTACATGTGTTTGGCAAAGCACCTGTTTGGGGTGATTACATAAACTAACTGTTAAGGCTTCGGTGTCATGAGCTTAGTGCAACAGTATCTCTTTTTATATTTGGAATACAATTGTTGTAGAAATCTTGTGGTCCACACTGCTTTTATATACTTAAACCTATGAACTCACCAACTTAATGTTGACCCTTTAGCGTGTATTTCTCAAGTAATTAGCATGGATTACATCACGATGACATTCACGGAGTCTTTTGCACGACATCTCATTTTAAAGACTTTGTCTTACCATCGTACATTCAGTGGGACTATTTTCACGTGTGACATATAACTTAAGACTTTGTTGTTGAACTTATGATTCCTTAAACCTGAATGTACCTTTTCAAAATGTCTCATATAGAGAGCGTTTAATATAACTTGTAACTTTGTTTTCATGAAAGTCACGCCATAGTTACTATTTCGATGCGACCCATTTTGGGGGTGTGACAGTGTCCCATGAGTGGGGTTCGGCCGAATGGGGACCAAAAGGAGGGGAACAAAATTTAAAACTTCCAAATTTTGTTAATATTATGTGTGTAGTGTTGTTTAACGCATGAGGGTTGGGTCGGTTGAGTGTTTTTCGTGCTTACGCGAGCCAAAATGTGAAAATATGCGTTTTCATGTAAAAATAGTAAATTTAATTACCTGACTAATAAAGTAAGCTTATAAATGTCAAAACATGCTAATTTGATGTAAACCATGATTTGTTTGATGTCGGTACGCGTTAAATGTCGTTTTTCACGTTACGCGGGTTTATCTCCAGGTTTTGGGTTTAAGTGGTCGCGTAAATGTTAAAAGTGAATGTTTTGAGTTTTTGGTCAAATATTGACCTAGAAAAATGCCAGTTTACAACAAATGCCATTTTCGGGTTTACGTGGTTTAGTTTACAGTTACGCATAGAGGTAAATAAGTGAATTTCCAAGGTAATAGTTTTGAGTAAAAAGGTAAATAATGACCTAAAAAATTATGATTTGTCACATTGACCGTTTAGTGAGAAACTCATCATAAAGAGTAGGGTCAACATCAACTACGGTCGATCCTTGCGCATGAGCAGTGGAGGCTGATCCTTTATTCTTTGCCTTATCTCGTCCAATAAGTCGAACCTCATAAACATCAACATCATCTGAATCACCTGCTACGTCGTTAAGATCAAACCAAAGTGTGCTGAGTCACATGGTTCGTGTGAGGTATTTTTCGATGCCCTAGATATTTTAAAACTAGTTAATTTGGTTTTTAAAAAAAAGTTCCATTTTTACCTGTTGCCATTTGGGGTTCAAAATCTTCCAGCACTCGATCAGTGTGAAGGCCGCATCATAAGCAACACGATACTCTTTATGTGCTAAAGCAATATAGTCCTCTTCAGATGCACCGCTCATTGGCCTCGATTTCACGGAATTGTAAATCTCATAAAATTGAGAAACTTTAGGACGAAGCCTACGTTTCCATTCGTAGTTGCGGGCATCGTATGAACATTTCGCCTCCTTCAATTCATTCGCAAGGTATGTAGTTACTTCCGTCAAAAACCCATTAGCCTTTCTAGCATTTACTTTAGCTCTACTCTTAGACATATCTACCAAGCTTTACAAAAAGTTACCTCTTCCTCTTCGTCTATGATTTAAAGCTTACCTCACACAAGCTAGCCACTTGTGAATGGCTAACCGTAAGAAGCTTAAAACTGCTTATAACACAAATACAATGAAGTCCTGGAGAATATAATGAATTACCGGGTTGTTATGTCCCACGGCTTTCAATGGTGCGTTAAAACAAACTCAGAGGATAGAATGATCACTAAGGATAGTGATCAGTAAAGGTTTTGGATGAGAAATTACACTATGATTGATTGGAATGGTGGAATCTGGGGTGGAAAGCCAATGTCGAGATGAAACAAACGTAAAACTTTTACGTTTTAAAAACTACTATGGCACAAAATAAAAAGTGAAAACTAAGAAAAAAAAGACCTAAAAATATAAAAATGACATTTTTGGAATCCTAAAATAAAGAAAATTATCAGAAAAAATTATTTTACCACTATTTAATTAGTATTATTAATTAAAAACTATTTTAACTATTTAAAATAACTTAAAATAAAAGAAAAATATGAAATAAGGCTAGAAAAATAAGATTATGATTCAGAAAAATCTAAAATATTATAAAACTAATTTTAAAACTGAAAAGATATTTTTCATGCTTTTTAATTATTTATTACTAATTAATTACTATTTTCAACTAATTAAAATTATAATAAATACTAAAAAGATTAGGAAAATTATGAAACTTTTCTAAAAATACATATGACAGAAAACTAAGAAAAATAGAAAAACAAGATTTGCTTATTAATAAGCTGAAAAGAAAAATCAAAAAGCTAAAACTATTAAATAAACACTATCAGCGATTTTAACTTGTATTTTTTCGGATTTTCTTTTGAAAACTACTTAACTACTGATATAATGAAACTTTAACAAAAACAAAAATTTTACAAATTACAAATAATTTGCATTTTGACAAGCTTATGGTTCAACAGTATTTCTTATGAGCTTATTTTGGTGAAATAAGCTCAAACAAGCACTAATAGGCAGTTGAGCTTAAAATAGATGCAAACAAGCTAGATGATGCTAAATGAGCTAAAAGAGACAGTAAGCACACTGATAAACTAGGAATAAGCTAATAAGCACTTGGCTTAAACACGAAATGGAATGAGACAAAAGGCACTTGCATTACATCAAACAAGCTAGAAGAAACTTATTGGGACTCAAGAGATGACGGTTGGCTTTCCAAAGAACCAAGTATCAAAAGCTATGGACAACTATAGAGCTTATGGCAAAGCTTATGAAAGGTGGTACTGAGACCACGCTTTAACATTTCAATTTGAGTGGAGTTAGTCTTGAGTTTTGGGACAAAGTTTGAACTTACTAATGACCCTAGCAAACAAGTTAGAAAATGAAAAACAAGAACTTGAGACCTCAAGGCTGACTAGATCATTCAAAGAACCAATAATCACAAGATAAGACCAACTAATAAGCTGTGCAAATGCTTTTCAAAATGGTTGCCATTCAACGTACGCAGGCATGGTTTTGAGAACAAGTATCATAAAAGGCTAGAAAATAAGCATAAGTGATTCAAAGAGATCTATTATTTTTCTAATTTTTGTTAAGCAGCGAACTTTAATACCTAAGAGCTTTTAGCTAAAACTTATTATTAAACACAGGTAAAATATCTATTTTATTCAAAAGCGACCCCAAGAAAATTTGACTTTTGACTTAAACTAAAAGTTTGACTTATATGAACTTTTCATCGTTAAATCAGATATGTTGTTTTGAGGTGATATAAGTGAATTTGATCAACAACAACTTTCTAACACAAAATCATTGATCCTAACTTTTAAAATCCAACGGTGGCTACTGTATTTGATTGAAAATTTTTGACTTTTGCTTATGAGAGCAGTTTTCTTGCACGATATGAGTTATTTAGACCAAGTTAAACAGATTTCCAACAAGTCCAATGACGAGAAGGGAACTAAAACATAAAAACCAAACACTACTTATGATGACTGTTTGAAGTTTTCAAGCAAATCTCAAATTTAGACCATGAACTTAATTTCAAACCTTGTATTATTATTAAATAAGACTAAATAAGCTTAAACCAATAGTGATAACAACATAAAACTAAGACTTGATGATAATGCAACTTTAACTGTTAAAACTAAATTTTTATGAAACTACAACTTTAAAAGAACAACCAACTGATTTAATTGTTTACTTATGCTCAATTATAACTAAGAAACATAGAAAACCAGAAATTTCAACTAATGAACAACTAAAACAAAGAAATCCAAATATGAACAAAAACACTCAAGCTTCCAAGCTCAGTGAGATCAAGGAACCAAGAACAATCCTAAAGGCTTACATTAAGCCACTAACCCAAGGCCATCATTGTTTTACCTTTCGGTATACACCATTTCAACGTTTCTGAATTTTTAAACTATTTAATTTGTATTTTTGGTGATTTTTGATTTTAACTTCTAAACTTGTTTTAAATGTTTCTAAAAGCTTGAATGAGCTTTCACAGAGACTTATGTTCTTTGATCCACATCAAACACCTAACAACAACATTTGATTCATATGAGATTTTTGAAATAAAACCGCATAAATAAAATTTGCAACTTAAAACTTGATATTGAAACTGAAAAGAGTTCTCAAATACTTTAAATAACTTAAACAAAGTACTTGGGAAGATTAATTTACACTAAATTTTATAATTAAAAACGATGGAAAATTAAAAATTACTCTAGATACTTGATACATTGCTTCACTCTCCTTTATAATGACTTTGTGACTTCTCTTTGACCTCTTTGAATCTTTCCCACCAAATGCGAGCCCTTGGATCACTCTAATTCATCGAGAACCATACACTTTGTGTTTTTGGCGCCATTTTTCTCATTAGCGGGTTTTGTTATTAATGAGGGTGGGTTTCAATCAATTAAAGGTTTTGGAGTTTAGAGGAGGTAGAGGGAACAAAGTATGGAGAGGGGGGTTGAAAAGGTTGGAAAACCATGCCAGGTTTTGGTGTTTTGATGGTGGGAGAGGGAGAGAGCTTCTGATAGTTACGGTTTTAAGCGTACCGGTGGGTTTGACTTTCTTTGAGGGGCTTAATAATACCGGGGGTTCACAATTGGCTTTTAATTTGGGGTCTTTTTGGTTTTGACCTAGCTCAAGGGTCAGGGTGGGGTCAAGTGGAGTTGGGCTAATTGGATTTGGGCCGGTTGGTAAGGATTGGATATGGATTACAAAGATTAGGTTTGGTTTTAGCTAGATAACAAAAGGACCAAAATGTAATTTCACCAAACTTCAAGGACTGATCATGATACTTTTCTAAACTTCTCACAAGGACCAAACATGACAAACATTGATAGCACCAGGGCCCAGCACATAAAATCCCATTTTAGAAATCAGACCATTTTGCAAATTTTCAAAGTTTAGGGACCTTTCTTTGCCACTTGACAAAAGATCACAGGACCATTTTGACATTTTAGAATATTTTAGGGACCTTGAATGATAAAATTCCATTTTGATATTCGGGGACTAGATTTGACAACTTTTAAAACTTGGGGATTAGCGCCAATTTTGCAAACTTGAATCATTTTCATCGATTTTTTGATATTTTGCATTTAAAACACATAAACATTCGTATTTATGAACATTTCGCCTCCTTCAATTCATTCGCAAGGTATGTAGTTACTTCCGTCAAAAACCCATTAGCCTTTCTAGCATTTACTTTAGCTCTACTCTTAGACATATCTACCAAGCTTTACAAAAAGTTACCTCTTCCTCTTCGGTCTATGATTCATTATTCTCTTTGTCTTTTTCTTGAATTGTGTTGACCTTTTTGTATACTTCCTTTTGACGGGCGCCGCCACCTCCTCGACGGGAGAGTCGGAACGAACGGGTTGTGATGGACCTTCCGAAGCTTGAGCTGAAAAGGGTTCAAAAGGTTGAAAAGGGGCACCTCATAACGGATCGAGATCATCATCATCAAGATTAAACGACGGAATCCGAGAAGATTGAGAAGGTTGGTTATACGGTGGTGATGCCATGTGTGGATAATATAATTGACTTTGTGTTTGTTGGTGACAAAATTGAGCCGAATACAAATTCGGTGGGTACAATTGATTTTTAAAGGTATTGATTGGTTACAGAAATTAATTGGTGGCAAATGGCCGTGTAAAATGAAATTGAGATTATTTGTTATCGGAGCGTTTGCTTGTCGTCGGGTTTTTGGTATTTTGTTTTTGGGAGTTTTTTGAGACACTGTTTGAGTTTATATGAAAAAAATGAAGAAGATAAGTGAAGAAGTATGAAAAAATGAAGATAAGTGGAGTTTTATGAAGCGAAAAAGTGAGTTTAAAAAAAATGTTTTTTTTTTAAATCATGCAATGATCAAAAAGTGGTGGATTTGTGTCACATCTTTGGTTGGCAGACGAATCGAAACAATTAAAATGTTGAGGTGGGACACGTCGTGCTCGGTTGAGCTAATGGAGGCGACGCGGTCGAGTGTTACTTTCGGTTGGAGGGCAACTGACCATTACCTGGTAATAGTTTTACAAAATTGCTTTTTTACAGAAATTTTGTAATATTCCTTTGAACACACCTAAATTTTAAAATATTAAAAAAAAAAAAAAAAAAAAAAAAAAAAAACGTTACTCTCTACACTTACAATTCCTTAGAATTTCTATTTATTTCAACCCATTCATACACACACAGAAACAAACAAACACACAACAAATAGAGATATTCGAGCATAGAATTCACTTTCCTTTGTTTTTAATTTGATAAATGGAGGAGCATACTCCAATTCCTGTTATAACAACCTCAAATCAAAATCAAAATCAAAACAACTTAACAAAAACAAATTCATCCAAAATTAGAGAAGAAGGCGAACTTACTGCTTCCGAAAACGACGTAACCGTTTTCTATTTTATAAAACCCTAACCAACTTTATAATTTTAGATTTTTTATTTAGCTTAGCATTAATGTGATTGTATTTCTTTCCTGTTAGGTTTATTCGCATTATTAGTTAAATAAAATCCCTAGGTGTTTTTATGATCGTTTTTAGGTGTGTTTGGAGTTGTGTTTTGAAGGTGAAATATATTCGAGATGTTAAATCTATTGTTTTAGATGTTTAATCACCTTATGTTTAATGCCATTATATCCGAGTTTATTTAGTTTTATTCGCATTATTTGTTAAATTAGGGCTTATTAAAGGCCTAGGTGTTTATTTGACCGTTTTAGGTGTTTTTGGAAGTGAAATAATGCGATTCTCGAATCTATTGTTTAATGCGATTTTATCCGATATCTTGTTGCATAATGTTCGTTAGGTTTTGGTTGTATTTGTTTCTTGTTTGGTTTTGATTGTGTTGTTAGTTGAATTAAGGCTTGTAAAGGACATACGTTGTATGGTGATTATTGAGGTTTACGTGTTTAGTGTTGTGATTGTTTCGTCGCGGCTTTAGGTGTGTTTGGAATTGTCTTGGGAAAGTGAAATAATGTGAGTCTCGAATCTATAGTTTATTGCGATTCTATTCGAGTTATTGTTTGGCTAACTCTTCGTTAGGTTTTTTGTATTATTTGTTTCCTGTTTAGTTTTGTTAGTTAAATTAGGGCGTGTATGAAACGTACGGTGTATTATGATTATAGGAGCTCTACTTGAATATGGTGTTTGTATCGTTTCGCTGTGGCTTTAGGTGTGTAACTGTGTTTTGAAAGTAAAATAATGCGGTTAAATTCTAGATGTTGAATCTTTTGTTCTAGATGTCTTAGTTAGCTTATGTTTAATAATTAATACGATTATATTAGATACGTTGTTTGGCTAAATCGTCAGTAGGATTTTCGTATCATTTATTCCTAGTTTAGTTTTATTTGTGTATTCGAGGAGTTATATCTATTTTTTTAGATGTTTTAATTAGCTTACATTTAATGTGAATTATATTTGGGACGTTGTTTGGTTAAATCGTCATTAGGTTTTTTGTATTTCCGTTGGTTTTCTTTCCAGTTAGGGCTGTATGAAGCTTTTGTTGTATGGTAATTGAATGTTTTGATCGTATTTTTGGGCTATAGAGATGTTTGGAATTGTGTGTTGAAAGTGATTATCTTATTAATGTCTTTTATAAATTAGTTTTAGCGCTTAGGTATAGTGAAACTGATCATGCTTATTTTGATTATTAAGCTATCAAGTAACAAGTTTTGGGTGGTAAGTTGGAGGAGTAGGTGAAAAAAAACCTATTCTGATTGGTTGATCATTTAGGCGGCATTTTATATGTAAATTTCTGGATACTTAAAATTTGTTTAATACCTGAACAGCTGATTATTTAGTTATCATACTGATCATTCCATATCACATAAATTACTTTTGAAACTCAATGCCACATGCCAACTATTTGAGGCTTATAAGAAACTTAATTAATCAGCGGACTGTTTCACCAGCTTCTCAAAAGTATATATCTTCTGAAGTATTTTGGACTAGTTAAAAAAAAAAAAAAAAATTGGTATTACAACAGCGTGGTTTCGGCGCTTTGTTAAGGTGTATATGGATATGATCTATTTATGGTATCTTCAGTTGGTTATTAATACAGCCAGAAGTTTGTTGAAAAGATTTGTAGGCTTATGAAGCTCAATTGAGCAGTTGGAGACCTACATGCTGGAAGATGTATTTAGTCATCTTCGTGCTCGTTGGGTTATTTTATGACCATCCTGCTGCTAGTTGAATTAGAGTTTTTGACGCTATAATTGTATTCTCTTTGTTTAGTGTTGTCGTTATGTGCTTAACTGCAATTAATGCATATCTGGTTCAGTTGTTTCGGTATTGGGAAACCCTGTTTCGAGGGGACCTTGCATGTTTCTTGCCTATTTTCCGTAACTTGAACTGATGTAGTGAGTTTCTTACAGGAGGCTGCTGGTCCCGAGCTTCGTAGTAGCACAATTCTTCCAGGGGTACCATTCAACAGGGACACCAGCGTTGCTGAGACAGGTAGGTTTTGGTACCCATTTAAATTGTGTGTGTATAAATGATTTATAGCTTATTCTAAGGTGGAAGAGTTACAGATAAGGACCTGTACATTACCTGATGAAAGGCAAGTGATACTTACACCATTTATATTTATTCACACACCACACTTGTGCATATGTCATGTTGTACCATATGCATTAGTGTTGGTACATTGTGGTGAAAGAATAAAAAAAATGGTGTGAGTATCAACTCCCCTGATGAAAGGATAAAACATTGTGAAGTAATATATGACCATCTAAAACATTAGAAGTGTGTTAAGGCATTGTCATATTAAAAGGAACTTTAGCTCAAAGTCACACGGAACGCGGTTCGCTTCGGTACGGGAACGCGAAACGGGAACGCGGTTCGCTAGGTCCCTAAAATTTGGTACGAGGGAGGGTAGGCTCATTTCCGAACGCTAGGGTTCGCTTTGGTACGATGTACCATAAAATTTGGTACGATGTACCCGATTTGGTACAATGTACCCGATTTGGTACAATGTACCATATTAATAATAATAGTATTATATTTCTAAATTAGTATCTAAGCCAAATATCCATGTGATATATCAATACTCAAAAAGATTGTTTAGGAGAGATCTGTGAATGTTTGAATTCTGAAACACATTCTCAAAAGATCAGATTATCAGATCATCATAAACAATACATACTACATTAGATACTAAAATCGTTTAAGTTTAATATGAGTGGGTAATTAAATAATTGTACCTTGGGAGTATATGTACAATGAGTGGATGTAAAATTTAGTTGAGTAATGGTTTAAGTTTAATATGAATGGGTAATTAACTGTACCGGTTCACTTTGGTATGCCGTACCGGTTCACTTTGGTACGCCGTACCGGTTCACTTTGGTACGTCGTACCGTTTCACTTTGGTACGCTGTACCGATCCATTTTGGTACATCGAACCAATAGACTTGGGTACGCTGATTGATGTTGTTTGGGAACGCCGAATATAGCGATCCAGATCGCGATCCCGAGCGATCCGAGTCGCGATCGTACCGCGTTTGTGTACGAACGATCCGAAACGCGAAACGCGGCCGAGTCAGCGTTTCCTGTGACTTTGCTTTAGCTTGTTTATTGAATTCGAGTAGCAAATATACTCTCACACAAATATAGATTAGATGCAAAGAAATACAAAATGAAGCATAATTGATCACTCGGATTTATTAGTACTTGCTCGTTATGAGGAGTTCCTAGAAAAGAAAAGGAGGAAAAAGTCAATTAGTTTGACCAACAATTCAAACCTATTAAATGCGTGGACGATAATAAAAGCGTATATGAAGAGTAAAGGTAGTGGCTGGAGCCGAGGTGGATAACTTTATGCTACTTCCTTGTTTCCAGCTGTCCTCTTAGTCTCTTACGTTTCTCTTGGTGCCAGTATTTGTCTAAATACTATTATTCGCTGTAATTTTTATTTATGACTACCTTGTGGTATGGGCGCACACACATATTTATTAAATGCATGCAAGTAATCTATGACCGACATATATATCTATTTTGAATCACAGAATTTTTTGACACCAAATGCCATTTCACAACATATTCTACACTACCATATGTAAATTTTCCATATCTATTACCTGTTTAACTGCATATGTAATGCACAACTATGTAAGCAAGTTATTCTCATGTTTCCTGCATATTTGATAGGGACGTCTGCTCTGACTCACAATCCTACACCCACCACTGCGACTTCAAGAAGCTCTGTGCATTTAAACAACCGTAAAAGTAGTGAGAAGAAGCGGGTGCCATTTCTGATCAGTTTCTCAGACGAGGACAGTGATAGTGACTCTGAAGAATACATAGAAGGAAACGAAAGTGATGAAATGACAAAAAGAGTTGTGCAGAATAGAAAATTTCCCACTATATTTGGGAACTTTCAGAAAGGAAAACAACCTGTCAAAACCAACAGTAAGATACCCAAAAAAGTATCTACGAGTCGAACATTTGTCTCAGCAGTGAACAGAGCTAATGGAACCTCGTCCAAGAATGGTGGAAATACATCTATTGGGCCTAAATCTCATATTAGCAAATCTAATGCCCCTAGCAAAGTTCAATTCGGCCAAAATGTTCATGTCAACAGCAATAAACTCCAAGATTTAAGGCAATTGATTGCAATTCGTGAAAGTGAGTTGAAGAGTAAAGCTGGAAAACTTGACAAGGACGTAGCTTTAAGTTCGTTGAAGAATGTTACAAATATGAATCCGAAGAGTAGTGGTGTTAGGATCAGGGATTCGACTGAACGCATACTTATTGAAGCAAAGGAGCCAGATAATAAGCGTCTCAAAGTTAGTGAGCCTCTCACATCGACTCTAATCTCTGTTGGTCATCATGAGACGCCTCCTTCAGAATCCACATTAGCAGCCAAATATATAGGAACAGGAAGTGATGGTTTGAAGAGTAGATATGAAGGTGGCTATTGTGACAAGGAAATTTTAGGCGAGACAGGGCAGTCCAGTGCAATGCAGGAGATGAAGGAAGTGAAAAATCATGACATTCCTTTGATGATTCCACCATCAGGTTGAAAAGGAAGATATGAACTGTTTAATGCTATATTTTTTGTTCCACAAGAGGAGGCATAAAATAACATAACAAGTGTTTGTGTAGGTACTGACATAATCATGAATAGTAGGCAGCATAACATCACAAATGTGGCTGGGCCTTCTGTCCCATCAACTGCTCAAATTGTTCAAGCTTCTCCACCTAGACAGGTACATATAATATTTTACTATGTGGAGAAGTTGGAATCAGCTCTAAGCTTACCCTTCTAGTGGCAGTCTTATGTGTTTGTTTGTTCTGAATTCTGGCTTCACTTGTTATACATGTCTGGAAGGAGATTTTTTCATTAGTTATTTATGTCTACCCTCTAGAGCCAAGTATGTTCTTACTGATGTGAATATGTTCACACTTCAGCGAATATACTGATACATAGGGGCACTGACATACATGAAAGAACGAAATTAAGTGAAGTTATGTATCTTCACTATAGGCTGAAGAACAGAAGAAGCACCCAGTGCCCTCAACCAAACCTAATATCATAATACGAAAAAAGGTTGTTTATAACTATGCTACGTAGTTTATGCCTTAGATTATTAATATTTATTTATTTGTTTTCTTTATCCAAGTAGGAACCTAAAGTATATCTATGTAATGGTCAAAACTAGGCATCACTTTACCATTATGTGGTTCATCTAACTTTTGTTTGTTTCATGGCTCCATAGTTTGACTTCTATAACTATAAAATTTTCTGCTTCTAATCCGTCAATTTGATCCTCACCAAAAGAAAAAGAGTACTGGCATACTACTCTAAGTTGTCAGGCCTAAGCCAAAGATGCAAATCCTACAGCCTACTCACATGGTTATCTGCAATGACATGGTGCAATTAACATTTTAATGCTATCCAGTAACCAAAAACTCACATACAATGAAGATGGGCCAATTTCAGGCAATATACATACTAAACTTATCAAAATTAGGCAGTCTAAGCCATATGCTTTTATTATTATTAACATCATTTTCTAATTGTAAATGTGAAATGACTATTCTAATAGTACTAACAATGTTCGCCTTTCAAACAACATGTATTGTTTTATTTACTACTTTTATTTTTTGACAAACCACATCAACACTTTGGGCTACATTACTAAACACCAATGCATCACTTCTTAAAACCATTAACACTGTGTTCTTGAGTTAAAGTTAAAGAAGAAAAAGAAAGAAAATGAAAAGAAAACATAAGAAGTTGTGTTCTTGAGTAGCACTTAAGGAGGAAAAGAAAAGAAAATGAAATGAAAGTTAGTGTGATTTTGTTGATTATTAAAGTAAAGTGTTTCCTCCCAATTTTGGGAGGAAAATGTTTACTTTACAATTCCTTACTTTTCTTTAATAACAAAACATAAGAACACAGTGTAAGAATGATTATAATATAATATCATAATTATTATATTCTTATTATTTTCCAGAACATCTCAATCATATGATGAACTCCCATTCTGAGTATGCTTTTTAGATACTAGTTTTTAATAAATGTAGTTGGTAATTATTGCATATGTGCTCAGTATATGACTTACTAAATACTAAAATAAAGTATGTAAAAAGTTTATATAACTAGCGGCAACTCTTTGGGGTCAACAGCTCGATAATCCAGTTTGTGGACGGTTGGTGATTTGCCTCGTTCTATGGATCTTGCAGGGTGGTCGTGGAGTCCGGGGTTTACCTGCCATGTAACTAAAGGTGGCTTGGATGTGGTTTCCCTTGTATAAGAAAGCTAACAAAGATATCATAGGATGTCATTACGAATAATCTGTATAATTTGATTTTTAATTCGATATTCACTAGCTTTTAAGGGGTCCTAAGTTCACATTTTTCATAAGCATAGAGAAATTGTCCTCTATTTCTGGGAAAATCTGTACTCTCTTAAGTCACATTAAGTAGTCAATAAAAGCATCTTTGGTGTGGAGAAAGTTAATCAGAGATATGACATTAATTCTGTTTCTTATTTGTTAGAGGATGAGAAATGAAAATAAGGAATACTTGAATCGTAATTTATTTTTTTAGAGAAATTGGTTATTTGCTTTATAAAAGTAGTATAAATATGACGTATCATGTGTATCTCAAATGCCGCCGTGTATTTAGTTTTATTTGAAACCCAATCCCCGTTCTTTGTCTTTCGCCTCTGCGGTTCTTGTGATTTGGATACCAAAATTCATCAGCTGCCATCACCATTAGCGGCTGGTGTTTCTGCTTACTGGCGGTAACATAATAGTAATTTCTCCTCCCCCTCACATTTCTGCATATTAATTTTTTGTTATTTGTTAGATCTGTATAAGTTTTAGGTATTCAAGTCCTGGATATCATTGTCACTGATAACATCGCTTTCCACATCTATCACATCTATTCATGCTTCATATACACAGTTTTTCAGATCCGTGCCTTCCAAAATCTGTTTATTTATTTTTACATATTACATGAATTAAGAAAACATAACAAAACACAATTAATAATGGCATTGTGTTAAATACTATTTCCAACTCTATGCTTTTAAACATATTATTTCTTACTTTACTCATGTGTCTTGTTGCCAAACATTCTTGAGCCCTCTTTCATATTATCTGCATTTCTTGTTTCTGCAATTCTCCCTACCAAATGCACTCTCAAGGGTTGGGGAAGAATAATCTTTCGTATAGTCATCTCCATTGGCAAAAAATGAATCTATATTTGATGTCATATTACTTAGAAATTGCAATTGTGCTTTCGCTATGTATAATTTGAGTTGATTATTATGTATAGACTACATTTTGTAGTTTTGCTGATCAATCAAATGTTTGGAGGATATAATTTATCTTTATAACATAATTGAACTAATTCGAATCCAATATCAATATTCCCTACTCCTACGAATTATTGAATATTAGACAAGAATCTAGTGAACCACTTGACAGTTACAAACCTCTAAATACTTATATAGATGAATAAACTGCTTATTGTTGATCAGACCATGACCAACCTATATTCTTAACTAATGCCAGGGATCTCTGAACAGTTCAAGTTTTTTAAATCATTTTGGCGACACAAACATATCTGCAACTGGTGAGATGGATATGAAATCACTACTTGAGATTGAAGAATTGCACGACAAGGAGCTTGATGAAGCGCAAGAGCATAGGCGCAGATGTGAAATTGAAGAAAGAAACGCTCTAAAAGCTTATCGCAAGGCCCAACGGGCTTTAGCTGAGGCTAACAAGAGATGTTCCTATCTTTATAACAAAAGGGATGTTTTCGCAGCTAAACTTTCCTCTCATGTAATGGAGGGCTCTAGTATGTTATGGTCGAATACCCCACAGCAGCTTACCATAGCTAATGTGAATTCTGTAACTAAAATGTCTGAAAAGAATCAAGTGAAGAATGTGTTTCATCTTCAGTCTACTGATGATGTCCGTGAAGATGGAAAAAAATTGATATCTGAATCATCCAGTGAACCTGATAATAGTGGATCAGAACCTCAGGAGGATGAGAGAACGAATGATGTATGTTCGTCACTTCATGAGAATGATAATTTAGCTGAAGATGATTACAGTCTAGATAGTCATGGGGGAGGAATAAGCAGGGTAAAGACTAAAGAAACAACAAACGATTCAGTTGCAGTCCCCACAGAGGACTCATTGCTTCTTGAAGCAACATTGAGGTCTCAACTGTTTGCAAGGTTAGGAGTTAGAACTTCTAAGAAGTACGAATCGGGTCAACGCATGGAGCTGGCTACTGATGAAATAGAGGATGGGGAAATAATGGAAGATTCTGGAAACATACCATCTTCTGAGGCCGAGAAGGATCAACCTTATGATTTTGGAGGTACTTCTTATTTGGAATGCACTTCCAACCTACTTCTTAAATTTGATCTCAATAAGCTTGTTTTGACTCTACATTGTTTTCATTTACTCTCTATGTATAACAAACTGTATTTATCAAAATATTGTCATTCTACATTTGCTATCGCTATTTGTAGCAGCAAATAAGATTCCTCAAAAGTATAAATCTTGATTAATATCTTATTATCTCATGACTGAAGCAAATCAAAAAATAAAATGTGAAAAAAAGAACATGCAACTTTCAAATCCAGCCCTTTAATTCGAAAATAGTGACCAAAGTACATAAAAACAATCAATCAGTATTCTGGCTCATGCATATTCTTCATGGTTTCTAATTCATTATTTTCTTCATGCAACGAAAAGATATAGGGAGACCAGAGAAACGTATATCCGAAGACCCCATGAGTATTGATGACCAGTTAAATGCTGAGAATGATTTCGTCATTTATGGATCTTCTTTAGCTGAGCCAGTTATAAGGAGTGCTTTTGGTCATGTAAAGTCCACAGCCATGATGAATTATGTGCAGTCACACACTGATGATATAGGCTTTGATGGGGTGTGTGGGGCCCAGCCTACTGATTTAGTTTCTAGTTCAAAGACATTCTCTTCATTAGACATGTACGATAATGACGTCGGTTCTTACTCCAGCAACTTAGCAATTAACCCCTTTTGGCCTCTTTGCATGTTTGAACTACGAGGCAAATGCAATGACGACGAGTGCTCGTGGCAACATGCTAGAGATTATTCAGGTATGGACTTTTTTTCCCCCAATATATAAACTTACATTTGTAACATTTTATTGTCCTGTATTATTTGCAGCTAGTACAGTTGGTGGTGCGACTAGTGTTTCTAACAAGTGCCTTGGTTCTCTTTCTTTGGCCCCACCTACTTATCTTGTGCTCTTAGACATTCTGAAAGCTGATTCACATCCATATAAATATCTTCTAGCTCAACCTGTTGAACAACGTTGGCAGAAGTACTTTAGTGCTTCCTTGGTTGTTTCAAGTTCAATTCTTGCAGATTTGCACTCAGATGAGCCAAGTCTGCATGGGCCTGAAACACGCATTGAGGTCCATGGGCTTTGGAATAGGCAATCATCATACTTTCATGGTAAAAATGTCAGAGAGGTTTGTCCACTTACCCTATCACACTCACTCTCATTATTTCTCTCATCTCTTTGTTGCATTCTTCTTGTGTATATGGTGTTAGTTTGTATAGTATTGCGCAAGTCTTTTTACATCCTTGTCTTTGAATCGCTTCTAGGTGGTCTGTGCAAAATATGTTGTTTCGGTTTGCTGCTTGAATATCTTGTAAAATGCTTATTCTTAGCAGAAGAATTTTATTCCAGTGATTTTACACTTAGCTGAATGATCCCAATCACATATCATTTGAAGCCCTAGTGATTTGCTCACGTTAAATAAAATATGATTTGGATGGCATATACTGTTTTGCTTTGTATATGTCTTGTAAGCATAGATTTTCTCATTTAAGCTGATAGTATCTTGTTGTCAATGATTTATGTTAAAGAACTTGACTAAAAGTCGGCCGAGAAGGATATAGATGATAGGACGATGAAAGTGTAATTATCTCTTTAATAATTTTTTGTTCAAGTATTAAAGACAAAATGTGTAAGAACAAAGCTGTATATATTATTTATTTTTTTACTAATACAACCGATTTAAACATTTAACATTTGGTCATCTAACGTCTTTGTATATACTATGTTTATATAGGGTCTGCCAGATCAACAGATGGATGATGCTTATCAGCCCCTTGAAATGGCTCTTCTTAATCTCAGTAGGGAGGTTAACAAGCAGAAGGGACGTACAGAGGTAAATGTGATACTTGTGATTCTTACATGTATAAGTATATTCCGTGCTTGACTTACAAAACAATATGCAGGCTCTTATAGTTCTTGCACGGGCCCTTGAGGAACATCCGAAATCTGTACTTCTCTGGATTGTCTATTTGTACATCTACTACAGCAATCAAAAGTCGATTGGAAAAGATGACATGTATCGTTATGCGGTACGTAATTGGATGTCTCTCTCCTTTTCAGTATTACATCATTAAGGACCGAACCCTCATACTTTGCGGTCTTATATATTAACTGGACTCCATACTACTTTGTCATCTATGAAGTAGCTGTCAATGGAGGTGGTAGTTTTAATCCCTATTCATATAAAATGAAGGTAGCAGTTTCACCTGTAGGATTAAAACAAATTAGCTATAAAGAAAACTAGTCAAATTGGCTGGATGATGTGTAATGAATAATGTCTCCCAAAAGTCTTAAGATATGATATACAGTATTTTTTCTTTTTTTAATGGAGAACATTCACGCGGCCTTATCCCTGTTGGTACTTAAATATGATAAAATTCTTATATATCCTAAAACTCTAAAAATATGGCAATAACCTGATATGCGGTGTATGAACTGTTTTCATTATAAACTTCTGACTTCTCTGTGTGAACAAACATACATACATGTGTATGGTTTCTATTTAAGCTTTATACTATTTCAAGATTCTTTACAGATTACCCAAGCTCTTTCTGTCAGGGTATTCTCTAATTATCCGAAAGATGTTCTCAAACTATTTAAGAAAAATGCTACAGTATTTAAATATATAAGCTGCATTGCATCATTTTATGATATCAGTTCATTCATCTATTCTACTTATTTTGTTACTATTGTAATACATGTTGAATTTTGTTACTCAGATTGAACATAATGAATCATCTTATGAACTGTGGCTGATGTTCATCAATAGTCGTGATAAACTTGATGACCGACTGCTTGCATATAAGAATGCAATAACTGCACTCTGTAGTCATGCATCTACTCCTAACTGGAATCCAGAGCTTGATAGTGAATACATCTTGGATCTCTTCCTGCAACTGGTTAATTGTTTATGCTCTTCTGGTGAAATCAACAATGCTATTGAAAAAGTATACAGCTTCTTATCCTCTACAGACAGATCGACTGATCTAAACCCTCCGTTTCTTCCCGATCTTTTTAAATCCCTCACAAATCCCGATAAACATGTCTTGTGGATATGTTGCATTTACTTAATCATGTACAAAAAGCTACCTGATACCATCGTGCAGCAATTTGAATGTCAGAAAGAATTATCTGCAATAGAATGGAATTCTGTTCAGTTAACACCTGATGTAAAACAAAAAGCAATTAGCCTCTTGGAACTGGCTACTGAGTATATTGATAGCAAATCCGATCAGGACAAAAAGACTCTTAAATCTGCGCAATTATTTGCTCTTAATCACATCAAATGTACAGCTGTACTGGAAGGCTCTGATCAATGCAAGAATGTATCGAAAAAATATATTCAGTTGTACCCATCATGCTTGGAAATCGTCCTTTTATCAATACGGGTAAATGGGTTTGATGCAGTTGAGTCAACATATGCAGCTTTTGAAGAGGCTATTTGTAATTGGGTTGGAGAAGATGGTATACAGTGTATTTGGAACCAGTATGCCGAATATGCCCTTCAGAATGGAAGAGTCGATTCTGCAAAAGAGATAATGGAAAGGTGGTTTAGCGCTATTCCTGAGGTTCATCGTCCAAAATCCGAAATCCTAAATATCAGCTCCTGGATATCGAGTTCGGCCCAAACTGACATTGTGTTTGGACTGCTTAATCTTTCCCTTCATAAACAGTTGCAAAATGAGCCTTCAGAAGCCCGCATTGCCATGGAGCAGGTTCTAGAAGTTGCCTCTTCTGATGACTATAACCATTGTGTGAGAGAGCATGCTGTGTTTTTGCTTAAAAACGGTTTCGGCTCAGGTTTTGGGAAAGCCCGTTTACATAGTTTCTTGAACATGTTGAACCGATATCTAATGGATTCACGTGCTTTGCCACCTCCTGAACCTCTTTCTAGAAGCTTTATCAAAAGCATCGGGAAGCCAAAAGTGCAGAAACTCGTTAACAATTTACTGTGTCCGATTTCATCTGATTCATCTTTATTGAACCTTGTTCTTGCTTCATGTTATGGCCCGTCTCTGTTACCTTTTCAAGCTTCAGAAAAACCAACAGATGTTGTGGATTTTGTTGAAGCTTTAATGGAGACAAGGCCCGCAAATTACCAGCTAGCGCTATCTGTTTGCAAGAACCATTCAGATGCGAACGCCAGCATGTCTTTCTGGGCGAGCGCTCAGTTGATTGATTCGCTATTTCAAGCTGTTCCGGTTGCACCAGAGTATGTATGGGTTGAGGCAGCTGGTTTGCTAAAACAGGTGGCAGGTTTCAAGTCCATGTTGGATAGTTTTCACAAAAGGGCGTTATCGGTTTACCCGTATTCATTAAGGCTATGGAAATCATATGTTGGGTTATATGTTAATGATATCGGGAAGGCAGATGGAGTGATTGAAATGGCTAGAGAAAAGGGTATCAAGCTTTGACGTTGATTTCAGGTTTGTTGTGGTTGTAGAAAACTTGAATTTTGTTACAGATATCATGTTACTAGAAGAGTAGTTGACCAGTCAAAGCCCCCTTTGGTTTCTTTGATAGTTTGTGGTACAAAAGTAAAAAGGTATAGACTAGTATACAGGGTCATGGTCATTAACTAGTGTTTCGAAAATGGTTATTGTTGTTTTAGAAGATAGTCAAAACTAGTTTCATCAGCTCGGTTACCGATTTGACGTTTGATAGTCATTGTTATATGATCATCTGTTGTTGAGTTGGTGATTACCTTTTATTCAAGAATTGTTGGAGAATGAAATAGTTTTGTTGTTGTTGATGATGATGAGTTGTGGAGATGGATGCTTGTCACATGGTTAACCTACAGCTACAAAGTGAATGTGCAATTCACTTTCGTGCTTATTTAGTTTTACATTCTCATGCTCCAGCTTAATATAATTACTGTTTTCCTTGAATTTCTCATCTCAATATTGATTGGAAAAAGAAATATCCATCTTATACACAATGTATCTATACAATTAGAGATGCATATCGCTTTTTATGTTAATCTTAATGGAGATATCACACATATAATGTGTTCTTTTTCGTTAAATTCTATATGGAAGCAAAGTCCTCCTCCCCATAATTCACTAGACTC
The DNA here is from genome assembly GCA_910596185.1 of Chrysanthemum makinoi. Lineage (NCBI taxonomy): Eukaryota > Viridiplantae > Streptophyta > Magnoliopsida > Asterales > Asteraceae > Chrysanthemum > Chrysanthemum makinoi. The sequence continues at coordinate 101,143,069 of OU343220.1, read as the reverse complement.
AAAAAAGCAAGTCCTAATAGATGCATTCAATTTATGAAAAAATCACAATCACAAATTTCATATGCATTTATAAAAATAGATGCATATCTCTCTTAGATGTATTCAATCTAAAAATAGAGTGAGGATCAAATGAAAAATATAATTAAGATGAGAAGAATGAGAAAGAACTACAACCATCAATCTTAGATGCATTCATAAAAATATATGCATAACAACAACAAACCCAATCCCGCCCGGGCGGGGTATGGGGTAGGTAAAATGTAAACAGATCTTACCCCTACCTTAGGATAAACCCGGGAGTAGAGAGATTGCTTCCAACGCATAAAAATATATGCATCTCTCAATTATTTCTCTTTGAGTTAATTTCATAAATGGTCCCCGTGATTTGTCGGGTTTAACGGAAATATTCATAAATCTTTTTTTAATGGATCCTCTCCCTGTGGTTGTGAAACGTATCGGGTTTGGTCCCTTGACTAATATTTCTGTTAGTTTGATCGTAGGAAATGACATAAATACCCTTAAAAGAAAGGTTCTTGTGGGGTATCACAAATTTAGTCTCTAATTTTTTATTATGTTTTCATGTGTTTTATACGTTTTTGTCCGTTTTTTTCGTTTTCGTCCGTTTTCATATGTTTTTATTCGTTTTCGTCCGCTTTTTTTTCATCCGTTTTTATACGTTTTCGTCCGCTTTTTACGTTTTCGTCCGATTTTATGTTTTCTTACTTTTTTATAAGTTTTCGTCCGTTTTTATATGCTTTCGTTCGTATTTATACGTTTTCATAGGTTTTTATTCGTTTTCGTCCGCTTTTTTACGTTTTCGTCCGATTTTACGTTTTCTTACTTTTTTAAAAGTTTTCGTCTGTTTTTATATGCTTTCGTTCGTATTTATACGTTTTCATAGGTTTTTATTCGTTTTCGTCCGTTTTTATACGTTTTCGTCCATTTTTATATTGTTTCGTCCATTTTCTTAAGTCTTCATACGTTTTCGTCTGCTTTTTTACGTTTTTGTCCGCTTTTTTACGTTTTCGTCCGATTTTACGTATTCTTACTTTTTTAAAAGTTTTCGTCTGTTTTTATATGCTTTCGTTCGTATTTATACATTTTCATAGGTTTTTATTCGTTTTCGTCCGCTTTTTTTTGTTTTCATCCGTGTTTGTATGTTTTCGTCCGTTTTTATACGTTTTCTTCCATTTTTATACCTTTCGTCTGTTTTTATACATTTTCGTCCGTTTTATATGTTTTCATATGTTTTTATACGTTTTCGTCCGTTTTTATACGTTTTCGTCCATTTTTATATTGTTTCGTCCATTTTCTTAAGTCTTCATACGTTTTCGTCCGCTTTTTTACGTTTTTGTCCGTTTGTCTTACGTTTTTATACATTTTCATCCTCATTATACGTTTTCATCCATTTTTAATTTTTTATACGTTTTAATCTGTTTTATACGTTTTCGTCCGTTTTTATAGGTTTTTATTCATTTTTATACGTTTTCGTCCGTTTTTCTTTTGTTTTCATACGTTTTTATAAGTTTCATCCATTTTATGCGTTTTCATATGTTTTTATACTTTTTCTTTTGTTTTTATTCGTTTTCGACCGTTTTTATAAATTTTCCTCCGTTTTTATACGTTTTCATCCGTTTTTATACAAAATATATAAAATGGAGGAAAACTTATAAAAACGTATGAAAACAAAAGAAAAACGGACAAAAACTTATCAAAACGAATAAAAACCTATAAAATGAGCGAAAACGTATAAAAACGGATGAAAACATATAAAAACGTAAGAAAACATACAAAACGTAAAAAACGGATAAAAACATAAGTGAAAAAGCAAACGAAAACTTCTAAAACCGGACGAAAACGTATTAAAACGGATGAAAACGTATAAAAACGGACGAAAACGTATACAAACGTATGAAAACGAAAAAAAGCGGACGGAAACATATAAAAGCGGACGAAAATGAATAAAAACCTATGAAAACGAAAGAAAACGTATAAATACGGATGAAAACATATAAAAACGGACGAAAGCGTATAAAAACGGACAAAAACGTATGGTAACAGAGATAAAACGTAAAAATACGGACGAAAACGGATAAAACAGTATGAAAATGAACGATAACGTAAAAAAAATTATGGACTAAATTCGTGATACCCCACAAACCATAAAGACCTTACTTTTAAGGGTATTTATTTCATTTCCAGTTAAATTAACGGTCAAACTAACAGAAATATTGGTCAAAGGACTAAACTCAATACAGGTCACAACCATAGAGAGAAGATCCGTTAAAAAAAAGATTATGGACAATTTTTGTTAAACCCAACAGACCACAAGGACCATTTATGAAAACTCTTTCTCTTCTCTTATTTGAATTTTGTGGCTAAAATTTTTTCTCGCTTTTTTCATTTAAAAAACTCTTCTCACTAAGCCAATTGTTCGAGTTCGCGTTCTTGTTCAGGACAGGACAGTATGGGACCTCTTGCCTAGATTCATTCTCATCTATTTTATTTCTCCTTTTCATTTGTAATATGTTGTTAAAAAATTATCTCACTCTTTTCATTTCAATAATTTTTCTCGCTACTAAACATCGGACATCTCGAGAATAACCAAATTTATTCAAGCAAATACTATTTAGAAGATTCAATTTTGTGGCACCTAAAATTCCTTGCAGATTGTAGTGAGAGAATCTACAAAAACATTTGATTTTTTTAAAGTTTTGATGCATTATTGCATTTAATGTAGTAGACGAATATTTGTGCAAAACGATGGTTTATAGTGGCAAATAATTATACTTGCAAACTTGTGTTTTCGTATGACCCTTGATGCAACACGTACAAGTTTAATTTGTAATCATTACGAGAAAAAAAAGCTTATCAATAGCATCATTTGGCAAAACTTGTAAACCGTGTGAAAAAAAAAAAGTTTTTATCAATATTGGTAAACCATGTAGTTATGATTAAAAATTAAAAACCGTATCTTATTAAAAAGTTTCCAATTCCATTTAAAAAGCTTTCATTTAAATTATAAACCATGTAGCCATTTATTGTAAATTTATATTGTTTGTTTAAATTGTCATTTTAGAAGTTGTCATTTAAAATTAAAGTTAAAGAAGTATTAAGTAGTATTAATAATGAGTATTTTAGGGAAACCCACTTTACTCAATTTTAAAACTTTTTAAGTTTTACAAAAATTAGGCATTTATATTTATACTACTTATAATGTACGAAGTCACTTCACTCTTAATTTTAAGACGTACACGAAATTTAGCATGGTTTACAACACTTTAATACACCCAATTTTCAGAATTACAACAAAGTAAGCATATTGTACAGCAAAATAAAGCGTGGTGTCATTTTAAGACCAAAATTCTATCAAACAACATTAATGCTATTAAAAACACTCTTTCACCAAAAATTACAACCATTTAAGCACAATGTACAATAGCTGCAACCAATTTTCAGATTTACAACAAAATAAACATAGTGTATAATAAAATAAGCATGATGTAATTTTCCGACTTACAATATTAATGCTATTAAAGTGGTTAATGTTATTAATGACTACTACTTACAAGAAAAGAAACATAGTGTACAACACTTTAATGCACATAATTTTCAGACGTACAAGACAATAAGCATAGTGTACAACAAAACACCACATTAATGCTATTTAATGTAGTCAGTTATTTAACTGATCAATAAATACAATTAATACAGTTATTAAAACACCCCTTATATAAGAAATGCAAATTATTAAACATATTGTACAACCAAATTAAACACAATTCCTGCATTAAATTTCACTACTACAAATAATAAAACACATTATACAAATATTCAAGCCCGAACGGGCAAGGGGCCAAATGGGCATGAGTCCGAACGGACGCGGACCAAACGGGCTCGAGCCGAGCAGACACGGGCCAACGGGTTCAAGCCCGAACGGGCACGGGCTATACGAAATTCTTGATATCCGTAAATTTATTGTTATAAAGAACATAATAAACTAAAATAAATTATTAATCGAAATTTTTTATTTCAGGGTACCCGTCGCTGCAACGCGCGAATACCCTGCTAGTAAACACTTTATAAGTAGTAGAGAAATTTTTTTAATCAACTTCTTTGTTTGACTATTAATGCATAACCCATTTAACGAAAATAGCTTGTTGTTTTTTCTATTTGTTTGATGCTTTATAAGTCATGCTCCAAAAAAATCATTTGCAAAGTCTTTATCCTAATGCTTCAAGTCATATTAATAGCTTTTTAAATAATAAAAATTCGTATACAAACCTAATGCGGTTTAGAGGTATTTACTATGGACATAGTTAGCTATGCTTTTATTGTATCGATGTAAGTCGAAGTTTACACTGAAAAAGTAAACTAAATATGTGGATTGTAGGACGCACTTACAGAACCAAAAATCACGCGGTTAAAAATTATTTAACAAACCTAAATTATAAATCTACATTGTAAAAGAAGTAAAAATGCTATTTAGACTTTGATAGCGTAAAAAATAAGAGAAAGGGCCCAACCGGGTTCGAACCGGTGACCTATTGATCTGCAGTCAATTGCTCTACCACTGAGCTATGGACCCTTGTTGTTTTGAAAAGAGAATTACTAACTTAAGTAGTATTCAGACAGTACATTTGATCAATATACATATCAAAAGACGAGTCATGCACTCATCATCCTTTACACATTCCTGAACAACAAATATGTCGATCTGAGACAGGGGCGGATCTAAGCATGAGCCACCTGTGGCACATGCCACATATGGTCTTAGGCGATGAAGTGTTATATTTTCTTGAGAAATTCAAGCTATTTGAAAGTGCTATACATGGTTTGGAGCTAGAGATGCACAAAATGAGTAAAAAATGTGTGGAAGAACATGGTTCTTATGTTTTGAAGAAAAAATAAAAAAAAAGATATGTAGAAGATGATGAATAGTTATGTTTTTGTCCTTTTGTTGAATTGGTTTTTGCTTTTAGTATGTTTGTTGCTTCAAAAATGAATTGGTTTTTGTGTCCTTTAACCCTATTTTAATATAAAGATATAGGGATATGTGTAGTTTTTGTTGTATGAATTTATTTAAGTTACAAAACTCAGCATAAAGAGTCTTGTTTAATACTACCAAACAATATGACTTAAAGTCACAGTTTTTCTAATCGAGTCATTTAGTTTACTTCAAAGATCAGAGGTAGCATGTGAAAATCAAATTAATCCCGAAAAATCTGATTCTGCAAACAAAAATCGTAAAACAATAAGTTTTACCCAAGTAAATGAACAACTAAAGCTAAAAATTATCTGTGAAACAAATTGAGCTAAAAATCGTGCCACACATGGTTTAAAATTCTGGATCCGCCAGACCTCAATAGTTATGTATTCGTATGATATCATGTCTTAAAACGATAATGTTGACAAATAATAAGCGAACTCATACTTGAACTCTATTCCTTGATAGAACATGTTTTGTGACTATGATTTTTTCAACATAAGTAGTCATGAACTCATGATGAATCATGACATTGGCTATTTTTGGTTTCATCTAAAACTTATAAAGATAAATAGTTTTAAGAGTTTTGATAAAATAAAAATAAAAACTCTCACAAAATGACGTGTCAAGCTACGAGTGACTTAATCAGAGAAAAAAGAGAGAAACTTTAATAAAATTCGTCAATCACTGCTTGACACGTTATTTTTTGAAGGATTTTGTGAATGTTTTTATGTAATTGTATCATTTCTCTAGTTTTAAATGTATAATTTGAATATATAGTCTTAAATTGATAACATTATAATATATGTTATGTAAGTTAGACCAAGCTCGAGTATGAGCTTAAAGACCATTATAGACTACATAGCATGGGAAACCTTAGTGGCCTCAAGCACGCAATCAAGCTTGGGCTAACTTACATTACACATTTGAGCCAACTTACGTAAGATAAAGTTGACTTTACTATATTTAGATTTAAATATTGGAATGAGGTCAGTTACTTCATTTTTATTCGTTTACTAAGAAAAAGAATATAAAAATGAGCATGATAGGAGATTAGTGGATGCAACATGCTTTCAATAGTTTGCGGACATTTAACGCCAAAACAACGCAAGTGGAATTGTAAGGACGTAACAAAAGATACTTAAAAGGAATTGTAGAAAAATCCTTGATGTTACACATTTTATACATAAGTAACCCATCACAAATAAATTGGTTGAATTTAATAAATAAACTTTAGAAATGTCCAAATAACTAAGAGTGTAAACAAACCGGACGAATATGAACTGAACCATGTTCATGTTCATTCGTTTAATTTTAACCAGACAATAAACAGACACGAACGTTTTAACGAACGCATTTTCTTGTTAATGCTCGTTTATTAAGAAAATGAGTTGTTTATGTTCATGTTTATGTTCGTTAGTTTAGTTTTGAGTTCATAAACTCAGATAAAAGTACATCAAATATGTTATTTGTAGGGCTGTAAACGAATAGTAATCGTTTAGTGAAATGTCAAAATAGTAATTGCAATAGCTATAATTGTAGTAACTATAGATATAAATGTAAACTCATACAAATCAGGATCATTGTTAGTTTTATTATCAAATGATTATTGTTAGTGAGTTGAGATCAATATTGACCACAAATTATTTACAGATCAAATAAACAAATTTTGGCACTTATTTTTTATCAAAACAAAAAAGCCATTCTCTATTTTTATTTCTTCTGAAAATAAAATAGCTTTCAAACGGTGAATTATTAAGCGGCAAAAATATACCATCGCGATGAAATTTATTTTTATTTATTTATTTATATATTTTTAGTAAACGGACATTTCGATATACTTTTAACGAGTTTTATTTTTGGAGTTATTTTTTTAATGTTAAAATTTGCGTTTGATTTTTTATTTTAGAAATCACGTGTGATTTCACAAATCACATGTGATATTAAAATAGCAAATCACATGTGACTTTTTCATGCGTAAATTTCAATGTTCCCAAAAAAACTTCGAATAAATAAATAAATAATAATAATAAATGAAACATTGTTCGTCGAGAGTATATAGAAGTGCCCCTCTATATAAAAATTATTTAATTTTCGTCGTAAAGGTATGATTCGTTCCGTGTAACAATTAACAGTTTCATCTAAATCTTTAAAAGATTTTTTATTTTTTTATTACTTTTTATTTTTTATTTTTTTAAATGACTATAGAAAACATGGGAGTTTTTTTTCAGTTTGATGAAAAAATAATCAGCCATCCTCAACCAAAGCATTCAACATGAAGATTAATTGATATCCTCATTGGTCTTTAAAGAATTTGTGTTATATATTGAAATATTTTATTAATTTTAGTTTTGTTTGTTATTTCAAAAACATATTTGTTTTCCTCTTATGGATTTAATCGCGCAAAACATTTCACAATAAGAACGTTTGTTAGTTTTTTCCTTTTACGTCAGCAGTTGTTAATGTTTGTTTATTTCTTTTTCTCTTATGTCAACAATTGCACATGTCTTTGAAAAAGCGTAGTTGTTTTAGAAGAATGATACACTAAAAAAAAACATCCACAAAATGAGATGTCATTCTTTGATTGGTGTACTTTGTGATAGTTTCTCTCTTTTATTTTTGATTCAGCCACTCACTCACTGACACGTCACACGTGCACAAACATGAATGTTTGTTTATTTATGATATAAGAAGAGGTACTTGAATTTAGAAAGGATTGGGATCCTCTCATGTTCAAGTTGAACATGAGAGGTCATGTTAGTTATTTTGTAAAGAAAAATTTATATTTTGATAAAATAGAGGTCCCACAATAGATTGTTTATTATTTTTCTCTACTCACATAACTTTTAACATGACCTCTCATGTTTAAATTGAACATGAGAAGATTTCAGGGCCCGTTTGGTTTGTAGATGAGTTTAGGATTAAGATTTGGATTTGGATTAGGATTAAGATTTGGATTTGGATTTAGATTTAATATAGGTTTTGAATTAAATAAAGAAAGGGAAAAATATAATAAAGTAATATATTATATATGATAAAAATGAATTTTATGTATAAATTTAAATATGTTATTATTGTAAAATAAAAATAAAATAGAATATGTGTATATAATACTTAGGCCCACATAAAATGAAAGTATTTTGAAAGATAGGCTAATGTGATACATTTTGCACACACCCACATATATAGGACTCAATCCTATTTGCGGGCCCACAAAAACATAACAAACAACATATTTTTCCATCATCCCCAAATCCTAACCCTACCCCCTCAAACCAAACGGACCCTCAATCCATTTAGAAACTCTTTTTAAATCTGATTATCACTTCTTTATTCACAAAGGTTTAATTTGATGATTTAAACAAAGTAAAGGGTTTTTAACACAACCAAGACTTCTTTTTATTTATTACTCCGTATTTTTTAACATTTAAAATTCCCCCTTATATAAACGGACCCAAGCAAATTCCCAAAAATAAAATTCACAAACTCTAACCCTAGATTTGCTCCTCTTCATCCTTCAAATTATGGTAACTCATCTTCCTTTATTACTTCCTTAACTAATCAATCTCTTCACTAATCACACTCACAATTTGATTGCGATCTGTACAATTACAACTAATCTTATGCATTGATAATTTTTTTTAATTATATATATATATATGTATATTTTGATGTTGATTTATGTTATATGGTTAAGTTTTAGATCAGTTGGAATGCGATTGTGCGTATAGCGCGAGTTCGTAGGATCGGATTTAGTTTTTGAATAACAGGTTGTTATTAATGTGTTTGATTCCAAAGGTAGTTGTGGTACGAACAATGGAAATGGTGTAGTTATGATTCATTCTTAGGTAGACAAGTCATGTGTAGATAGTTAAGTCGTCGTTAAGATAGGTGCTAAAAAAACTAAGCAGGAGCAACTTGAAATAAGCAACATTTGTGTGTTTTTAGGCTATCGAGGCTTTCGATGGGAATGATTTGGGACTTTTTTGGTGGAAATTAGATCCGTTACAAATATTTGTTTTGTATGATAGATCACATTTCAGTTTTTCCTTACTTTTTTTGGGAAACTTGAATTTATTATATCAGTAGTGCGATAAACGCAAATATTAGCACCCAGATTGTTTTTCAATAGATCTGTCTTGATAAGTGCTCGTGGACTTAAACTCTATTTGGAAGGTCGGTGTCATTTTGACATCAACTTTCTTCAATATTTAAAAGATCAATCGACGGAAATTGTTTTTGCATTAGGTTTGCTACTATAATTCGTGAAATTATAGCTGGAGTTGTGATGTGGCATATATGGGTGTATGGTCGTAAGGGGTTAAGGAAGTATGCAACTATGAATATATTGTATGTTTAACTAGTCTAAATCTGTTTTGCGTGATGAATTTGGCGACGTTGTGCTAAAATTAGAATTGCAAGAATATAAAAACCGAATACTTTAGTTGTCTTATGGTACTTTTTGTTACTAAAAATAATTATTTGTTTATTGTAGGCCAATGCAGCATCAGGGTTTGCTGTGCACGATGAGTGCAAGCTGAAGTTTATGGACTTGAAAGCAAAGAGGACCTTTCGCTTCATCATTTACAAGATTGAGGAGAAGCAGAAGCAAGTTATTGTGGAAAAGCTAGGAGAACCAACTGAAAGCTACGAAGATTTTACAGCTTGCCTTCCTGCTGATGAATGCCGATACGCTGTTTACGATTTTGATTTTGTGACAGCAGAGAACTGCCAAAAGAGCAGAATTTTCTTCATTGCTTGGTAATATTCTTTTCATCACTTCTGAATGAATTCGATTGTATTAAATTTTGGTATCATCTAATGTCAAACTTTATTTCTTATAGTCTTCCTTTTCCGCCATTAAAAGGGAAACATACTTTCAAAAACCTTTATAAAGCATTAAAGCGTACTTTTGACCTCCAAAAGGGTAATGTAGCTATATCAGATTTGCATAAAAGGTTAACTTAGTTATGTCAAAACACCTATTTTAAATGTTGTTACCTCCCAACGGTAAAAGAGTAGGTTTCCACAATTAGAATTTTGACACAAGTACGCTACTTATTAGCGCAATATTTCAGATTATAACTGTATTTGTTTATAAAAAAATGTAGGATACAATAATTTCAATGGGTCAAACGCTCACTGACATTTCGAGACCCATACTAGAAAATGATCTATCTCAACCTCAACATGATTTGACCCATGACTCCTTCTTATCAATCATGCGGTCTATATTTGATTTTACTTGTTTTGCTCATCTCTTTCAACTATCATCTGGTTTAAAGGTCCCCGGATACTGCAAGGGTGAGGACCAAAATGATTTACGCTAGCTCAAAGGACAGGTTCAAGAGAGAACTTGACGGTATTCAGGTAGAGTTGCAAGCTACTGATCCTACTGAAGTGGGGCTTGATATTATTAAAAGCCGAGCTAACTGAAACTGCATTTACATTCGTGCAATCTACTAATGGAGAGCTCATTTATGTTAAATTTCTAATGGTTGTGGAAACGCAGGATGAACATTTTTAGGTATGATATTGCCAGCCTTACCTGCTTTATTTTTTTTCAAGTTGCTTCCTCAAGAATTCTATGAATTCTAGTATAAGTTGTGGTGTTTTGCGTGTTATCCTACAAAAAGAGAAATATGAATCGGTATTGTAATTTTGATTTCAGTTTCATACTCCTTCATGCTTATTGAATTGACATCCTGAAGAATTATTATGTACTCCTTTGGTAACTTCTTGAGTAATATAACAGCTTTCTTCAGATCTTATTGTTTTAGTTTTTAAGACTTCATTTTCACGGGGATACAAAGTCCAATCCGGTGAGACGTTAAATTTGCTTTTACTGTAGGAGAACTTGATTAGAAATACATGTTTAGGAAGATCTGAGTTAGGAAGTATGTTCTAGATGACATTACAGCTCATTTAAGGAACATACGTGATAGTTTATAGTGTATCCTCGTACATGTATTACTGGCCATTTAGTTGATTTTTTTTTCAGAGCGGTCAATATAATTTGTAATTCATACAAAAGGGGAATTCTAGTGCATTAATCTTAGCTGATTAAACTTAGATAAAACTGGACACTGGTATGTCCCAGGCCCAGAACATGGATCATAAGGAACATAACGCAGATAAGTAGGACATGCTGAGACAGTCAAGTCATTTATTTGCAGGCTAAAAAGACTATATGGGATTACATACATTTCTTAAAGAGCACTTATATCTTCTTTAAACGGTAAAAAGACTATATGGGATACTATGTTGTGGGTAATTCTTTTCCAGTAAACATGCAATCAGAGGCTGTTTGTTAAAACATGAGGATTAATTCAAAACACCAAAATGTGTATTCTCTAGTAATTGTCAAGGCATGTGAATTCTGCTTTTGAAGAGACTAAAAACTTCCTATGGGGCACGAAGGGCCAAAGAGTGTTATGTCTGTCGGCTCAGTAGCTTAGAGACAGTGGTATAAATGACAGCTTCGGGTAGAGTTAGTCGCATAAAAAAAGTTCTCAAGAACCTTTTTTTTTTGAGTAGTCAAATATTTGCTGAAGTGAGGTAGATACATAGGTAACATCATGACATTATCAAGGCAAATTAATCAATCGAATATTTCGCAAAGTGATAAATTTCGGACACAAATATGATGAATGTTATTTTTGCTGATTAATCATTTGACCAAAAAGTCAAACATCTCAACTTCGTCATCATTTTACTCATTGACCACATCTGACGGGTTTCTATCATCAGATCCGGTCTTGCCCTCCGTCCCTCCTCTGAGCACCTTCCTCATATCCTCCCCCCCCCCCCCCCCCCCATCCCTCACATTCAAATGATGAAAACCGTGATTGGACTCCCAAATCCGTGATAATAACATGCAAGTCAACGTTGAAATGGAACATCCTAAATAAGAATTTTGAACATCAAAACAGCCTCTCTTGCAAATCATGACCCTTCATTCCTCCCATTCAGACTTTGAAACCTGTATGCATACCCAATTCAGATACGAAACCTTGGAAACATAAATCAATCTCAAACATAAGCTGACCAAATTGATTTCAAAGACAAGTCAGAAAACTAGTGTGTTGTTTTAGGGGTTTCGTGTACATTCGTTTACAGGTCAATTTAAGCCAAAAAAGATGAAATACATAACATGTCTATCAATGGTGTCATGTAATCGGATTTTTTACTGAATGCCCAAAGATGATTTGTACATCACTCAAAAGTAATTCATACGCCATTATGTATTATATTTGACAAAAAAATTCTTAGTGGTGTACTGCACGCAGTGTGAAGTAATTTTGGTCATATGCAAAAAAACTTGCTCAACTTTGAGATTATAGAAATTTGTCAAGTCATCACTCTTAACATGATAAGTCAGATAAAAAAAATACAGACAAGCTACAAAGCTGTTTTATGGCATTAATTCAAAATGAAAACCCAATAGTGATAATAAATCAGCATTAACTAAAGCATTACCAGTTATAATAGCAAATATTTATCAGCATTGATTTAATTAAAACCGACGATAGACTAGTTATTGAATTCTTATTGAAAACCATGAACTTAAAAATGCAAATTCTAACACTCATAACCATCAGAACCTAAACAGAAAAACCACTGAAGCTGATTGAAATCGTCCCGACCATGCAAAATGCAAAGCAATAAATGATGGCCTGTATTGATAATTTCATAGAACTTTTATTTGACGAAAATGACAGAGGAAAGGGTATTCCAAAGGATAAACGAGCATTCGTTTTTTGAAAACAATTATCAGATTAAAGAAGCGGCATCTGAAGATGGCGGGACTGGCTTAGGTCTCGGGATTGTCCAATCTAGTGTAAGTTTTCATCTCACTGCAGCCACATCACTACCACTACATTCTGCAAAATCCTCATTTCGTATGACCCACTTATCTGCAATGCATTACCTGCATCTGAGTCCCACTTACCTTTGTATTACTTTACATAACTATACCTTAACATGTCACTCAAAGATTACATTTCCTTGAATATATTTAACCTTGGCAACAAAACCAAATTGATATTCAACATCTACATTTGCATAATTGATAAGGGTGGCGAAAGGGGTACATGTTACAAGTTCAATGCTGTTTTTAAGGCTAGTCGAAATGACACTATTGAGGACGACAAGGCTCCATCTCGTGGCAACTTTTCCTCATGGCCAAACACTCTTTTTTCTAGTCCTAGACAACAAGACTCTCATTATTCTATAGTTGTTCTCTTCATTAGTAATGATAAAAGGCGGAGAATGACACAAGAATTTATACGATCCAATAAGATTAAACTGTTGGCCTCGGAAAACGTAGTACAACTTTCAGAAACACTCCGCAAGTATACACAAGTAGAGGATAACGTATCCTCTTAAGGATCTAATTTGAATATAAGCTTTGCGTACCTAACAAGGCTTGGATCCCGACACTCAAACACAAGCCCGAAGACATTGCTTCAAGTGCTATGGATGAAACTGATAGGTCATCAACTCGGAGGACCAACCGAGTAACTAAATGAAGGCTCATGTTGCTTGTAGTTGACACATGTCTGGCCGATTTTGACGAGCTTCCCTAGGCAGTGACTAAATCCAGATTTGAAGAAAGATGAAAACTATCTATACAACTGAGGTAATGATGGTCAAAAGACAAGATGACAACCCTTTGTTACACAACCTACAATGAAAGAGCCTATAAATAAATCTTTACATTTGAGCCACGACATCACAATGATGCTATCAAAGTTTTAGGTCTTGAATCACTTTTAACAGCTTGTTGTTGCTTAGTGGTTTGGATACATGAATATCGATACCAGCTACAAACATCTTGTTTACCTCTTCACCTTCCACATGAGCTGTTAACCCAATAATAGGTATGTGCACACCATAATCATTCTCTGTTAGCCGTATCAGTCTTGTTGCTTCACACCCGTCCATCACTGGCATCTATAGGATATATCATAATTTATAAGTTTCGTGCTTCAATGAAACTCTAAATAATAAAATTTAACTTTAAGTACATACCTGACAATCCATTAAGATAAAATCATATGGTGAAGTATGTGAAGCTCCATGGTTTTTTAGATCACTTAGCCCTTGAGAGACCATAGTCAAAGCTTCATTCCCATTTCTGCACATGTCAACCGTGAAACCATGCTTCAGAAGTATCATCTTAGTTATTTTCAGTTGCACATTATCATCTTCTGCCACCAACACTTTTTTTGCACTCAAACTAGTGATTTCATCTTGTCTATGTGGTGGAGTGCAGGGGATCATACCTCCCAAACTAGAAATTTTATCTTGTCTTCGTGGTGGTGTATGTTCGGGTGGTGGTGTGGAGGGGATCATCCCTCTTAAATTAGTGATTTCATATTGTCTTTGTGGTGTAAGTTCATGTGATGGGGTGGAGGGGATCATACCTCTAAAACCTGGGATAAGATCAAGCAACGAGTATAAACGGGTTCCATGGAGTGGCATGGATATGATGACATCAGAAGGTGGGAGTTGCTTCTCATCAAGGCCGTGGAGTTTCATGCTCCGTGAACCTAACCAAACAACTCTAAAGCAATAATTCTTAGAGTTCTTTCTGAATTTAGCCACTTCCTTACGTAGCTCATCAAAATCAGCCTGACTTGTGTCAACTACAAGCAACATGAACCTTGATTTAGCTACTCTATTAGTCCTTTGAGCTGGTGATACATCAGTTCCACCCATTGCACTCAAGGGAATGTTCTTCGGGCTTGTGTTTGAGTGTCGGGATCCAGGCCTTGTCAGATACCCGAAGCTTAAGTTCAAATCAGATCCTGATGATGATACATTTTGCTCTTCTTGTGTAAACTTTTGGAGAGTTTCTGAAAGTTGAACCACGTTTTGCACTGGTAAAACTTTGATCTTGTGGGCCCGTATGAACTTTTGTGTGATCTTCCGCCTGACATCACTAGTAATGAAGAGAACAACTGTTGAAGAATCACAGTCTTGTCGTTTAGGACTACGGAAAGGAGTGTTTGACCCTGAGGACAAGTTGCCAAGAGATGGTGTCATGTCGTCTTCACTGATGCCATTTCGACAAACCTTAAGGAAAACATTGAACTTGAAGCATGTACCCCTTTCACCATCCTTATCAACTATGCTTATATCCCCGCCCATCAATCGAACCTGTAAATATTAATGTTCAATATAAAATTAGTTGTGTGCGCAAGGTTAAAATTGTTATTTTAGTGTCTAGGTGATACGAGCATGTGTATATATATATGTATAAATAAAGTAATAAATAGATAGGGGCGACAGCATTGCAAGGAGGGGTCATAGGAAATGAGGATTGTGAGGAATGTTGATGCAGTGAGTGGCAGCGAGATGAACACTTACAATAGATTGGACAATCCCCAGGCCTAAGCCAGTCCCTTCTTTAGGTGCCGCTTCTTGAACCTGACGATAGTTTTCAAAAACAGATGCTCGTTTGTCTTTTGGAATACCGATTCCCGTGTCATTTACTTCAAATACAAATTCCATGAAATTAGTATCAAGACAGGCTCTCTCATCTATCGCTTTGCATTTTTCATCGTTTTTGAAAAAGAAACATGATAGGCAACTTGTAGGTTGATCTTGTGTAGAATCAAATGTTGAGTGCTGCAGTCTAGGATTCCTAGCATAAGCTTGAACAGAGACATAACCCTCTTTGGTAAATTTGATAGCATTGTTCACTAAGTTAGATAATATCTGTTGAAGTCTGTATTCATCGCCTTTGACTGGAGAAAATTTTGTCAGAGAAGGATCTTGGATATCCAAAATCACATCCACCTTCTTTTTTAGACCAACAGGATAGAACAAGTCAACAACATCCTCGACCACTTTTACCAAATTGAATTCTTTCTCTTCTAGTTGCATCTCCCCAGCTTCAATTTTACTTGTATCAAGAATCGAGTTAAGTATACCTGAAAACAACATCATTACTGATTTCGCAACTTCTTTTTATTTGTACATCTCTAGATATGAAACAACTAAATGCTTACGTACCGTAGAGGCGCTCTGAGCATGTATTCATGAGTCTCAAATTTTCGGCTAATTCTGATCCTTCAGGGACTAGGTTGATTGACATCTCTACCAGGCTGGTAATTCCAGCTAGTGGAGTACGAATCTCATGGCTTGCAGAAGCAAATGCAAGACTCCGATTCATGCTCTTTCTTTCTGCTTGTAGTGTTGCATCCTTTTGTCTTATAAGCGAAGATTTTAAGCACATCTCTTTTTGGGCTGCTCTTGCCATTAACACCACAAGATGGAAAATGAAGACGGCGACAATAACAAACATCACCAAAAGAAGCACCAGCACGAATAAAATATTCTTATGCATCCTGCTTTGCACTCCATCATATGGTAATACCAATACATACACCTGAAAAGTTACCTAATTAATGTAAAAACGTAAATGAAAACAGAGGACAATATAAGTAAGGCGCCTTTGTGTACTCCTTATACATTATGCCTAAGAACAAAGAGAAAATGCACTATATTGAAGTTAAGTATACCGATTGTAATCCAATAATGTCAACGGATGAAGAGTATAAGATGTAGTTTGTTCCTAGAATGTCCAAAATATATGCTTGTGGCATTTCATTGTTAAGTTGTATTGTGCCACTTGGATCTCCATTTGCTTTCATTAATTGGATGGAAATTTCCATGTTTTCTTCAATAACAACATGAGTGTTTGGGATCCCATCACTTAGTTCCTTCCCATCTTTTGTAGCCAAATACAAACCTCCACCGAAAGGTTTAATGCTGCTGGAGAACACATCTATTAACGATCTGAGTCCAAACCCGAGTGAAATGACTCCATTCTTATCCACACGGGCTGTATTCATGACAAGCATACTATTGTCGTGATCCAACGACTTCAATAATGAAGCACATCCATCTGTAGTGTTCAATGCTTTTTGAAACCATGTGTCATTGAATAAAAGTTGAGGTGGAAACACAACAGCTTCTCCATATAACTTTCCTGTATCAGAGGCCACAGGTTGTTTAAACCATGAATAATCCTTTCTGGATTTTGTGGCCCCAATAAATGAAGTGTTGGAATAGATGGCATATATCTGTTGGTGGTCTCGAGAGTATAATGCAAAGAATAAACCATCTTGTTTGACATAGGATATTTGTGATAGACGAGGGATCGTCAACAGTGCTTGAAACAATATAGGAGCCACCTTTGAGCAAAAAAGAAAAGGTATACAAGTTAGAGATGGTCTCTTATTAAAACTGTTTCGTTGTGTTTTAAAAAATATTTAAGAAGTTTAGATGGAAAAATCTGGCTACCTATTGAGAGCGAAATAAGTAAGTTTCAATAAGAAATTTCAAACATCCCCTTTAAAGAGCTTACAATAAAAGAAAAAAGGATGCAAACCTTAGATTCAATGTCAAAGTATGTAGGATCTGTTTCACCAAGAGACGCATATGCAACTTTGGCTAAATTGGTTGCAGATGAACTCATTGGAAGCAATGTACTTGTTGCATTTTGTATGACAGACCATATTTCTTGATGAGATTGATTAGTAATTGAATCCAATTCCTTTTCAATTCCCTTGATCTTTAAAACCCAAAAAGGGATCAATAAGCTAGGAAGCAACAGCCCGATTAGTGCCTGAAAATTTCGTTCATTTAACGTCATTTCTCCACAAGATCAACAGAAATAAGAACTAATACAAAGCTATTGAGTTTTTATAGAAATTTACGAGTAGGATGAAGAAAGAGAATGGCCTTAATGTGATCCTTTTGAAGTGCTTCTTAAAATTTTTGGAGATTGTAATAGGACTGCTATCCCTGCATTACAATCACACGATAAATTATATTCCAATGCATGCAACAATAATTTCAGAAATGAAAATCTGCTGTTATAAATAAAATTTGTAATCTTAAGAAGTTGATACAACACGTTCTTGAGTTTGGAGAGAAAAGTAAAGAAAGCATCATTATTTATATTTCTTTCGTGTTACCAGTTAGGGGAGAAATGGAAAGAAAGATTGTTTGACAATCTAGTGGGTTCGATCTAAGTAACTATAAATCTCATAAAGTCATAAAGTAGACTATAAATACTGTTCAAAGATATGTGAGAAGTTGATATGCTACGTTATCGAGTTTGGGGATAAATTAAAAGTAAAAGAAGCATCAGGAAACCTAAACTTTTTGTGTTAACGAGTTGGAAATAACATGAAAAAAAAGTTTGTGCTTTTTCCAGTCTTGTTCGTTCATATAAACTGTAAATCGCACAACTAGACAATAAATACAGTTCGATGTTACATGAATAGTTTTAGATTGAGATGAAACAGAGTTTTGTGATGAAATCAAGATTTTAATCTACCCGTGAGAAGCTTATACTATAACTTCTCGAGTTAGTAAAGAAAACTCACGAAAGCATCAACAGCCCTAAGTTCTTTATTGTTACTATCATGGAGAAAACTAAAGAAAGTTCTCAAGTTTTCAATCCTATTCTTCTATATTTATTTGATCAGTGATAAATAAGGATGTTTAACTCATATGGCTAAATATACGACTAATCCACTTAAAAATTTACAGATGTTCATTTCGCTGTCTTCAATCATGTTAACCTTTGTATTTGGCATGTATTGATCTTGTAGTTACTCATAGTTTTAGGCATATGTTTTAATTAACCACGGCAATCATTTTCCTATTTCTATTATTCTATATAAATAACCTATCATCTCATAACTAGACTAACATTACAAATACAAGATATGCAAGAATAGTGCAGAGATGAAAATCTGCTATTTTATACCACAGGAAGTTGATACGACACATTCTCGGCTTGTTGAGAAAATTAAAGGAAGTATCGTCAAGTAATTTTCTTTAGTGTTACAGAGTTGTAGAAATGTGATATATAAAGTTAGTAATTTTACAATCACGTCTTTTCTAAATGAATACTATATGATCTCATAACTAGACTAAAACTATGGTTCCCTCAAGAATATTAACAAAACGAACAAAAAACTAAAGTTGCTAACATGTAGTTATGACTCAGTGATACAGTAGTAACTGAGATATGATATATACATACATATTGAATTGTTGAATGTCTTGATTATCTTCCATCCTTCAGCTAGCTCTCTTTCTCAAGTTCCTGAAAAGTAAAAACCGCACCAACAAAGATCGTTTCTATATCGTTACATGTACTTATGGTATCGGCTACATGTGAATATACAAATAAGACAGCTTTACTGTAAAAACATATTACTCAATACATGTAAACCTAGTTATTATCATGTTACCTGAGTATACGAATCGATGGAGAAAATGATAACAAAGAGTTTAGAACAATGGTGAGACAATGAACTAACAATGAAGAAATGTATACAACTATATATGAAGAAACTATGATGTAAATAGTTGGAAATAAATCCTGGTAATAGGAAATCAATCAATACGATAATTATCATAAATAGAATCATGAAATGGTAATGATCATTTTTGGAATGCATTTTACTTTGAATATTGTACAACTAAGGTATTGTAAGATTAAAAGCAAGTTTAGAAAATACCTTGAAGAAAACATTTTTTTTTTCTTCTAAATGTCGAATATTTGGTAAGTAATAATTCTCATAAATTTTCGTAAGTAATATTTGCAAAAAAGGTATTAATCATGTTTGGAATGCATTTTAATTTGAATATTTTACAAGCTGGCGTTGTTAAATAAAAACCAAGTTTAGGAAAAACCTTAATGAAAACATTTTTTTTTTCATGTTATAATCAATGTCTAATATTTGGTAAGTAATATTTCTCATGAATTTTCGTAAGTATATTGCTTATTTTTCACCAAACTAGCGAATAAATACAAATTACTCTATAATGGTAGTCTAGGTTTATTGTTTTAAGTAAATTACCAAATCTATATTGATTGCTATAAACGAATTCCGCAAAAGTTATGATCTCTTCATCTCAATTTTCATATGGATTTTGAATTTAAGACATGCATATAGAAAGAACGAGTACAAATTAATGTGTACAACTGTACATACTCCATTGAGTCAACATTCTTATTAGAGTTTACAAACTTAAATTTGAAACCATTGTATGTTTGTGTTTTTTGTCCAACTATACATACTCTGCTGAGTCGAACAAAAATACTCGACTAGTAGCAAACTGCACGGTGTATAATCGAGAGAAAGGCAAAGCCTTAAAATCGAGCTAGACATTGCTCTACATGATACTTATTATGTTGTTGCACATTTCCATTATGTACTTTCTATGGGAAGCCGTTTTTGCTTTATTTGCAGGAGAGAAAGGCAAAGCGTTAAAATTAAGATCTTAACAACCACCGACGCACCTAAACACTCACTACATTAAGATTTTGTTTGCAAGACCCTTGATACGTTCTAATTAAACTAGCAACAAACCAAGCTACATGCCTACATCATGTATGCAAAAGCAAATACAAGTAAATATCCACACTACATATCCATACATGAAAATCGCAGCTTACATTGTTGCGTCAAATTATCATTTGTACCATGTTTATATTGTCTAATAGCCTGTTGATGTAAACAACAACAACAACAAGAGTACTCAATCCCCCCTTTCCACAATTGTACCTTAATCCGTTAAATTTCCCAAATCCCACTTTATAAAAAGTTACTACCGAGATATCATTACATCTAACAATGCCTTGATCAATTGTGTCTATAGCATTTAGCACATAAATTAGAATGTAGATCAGTGCCAATATTCTACCAAGTACTGATATACTGATACACTTCTTTAGGCACATTCATGTTCCATTCAATTCCTCTCTATTGTTTGAACCGAGTTTCTAAGGATGTTATTGTCTAAACTCGTGTAAGCTCATTGACAGGAAAATAAAATACCATAATCTTGTGAAGAAAGTCACCACCATTTATCTACTACAAAAATACACTTAACACACTCAATGTGCATATCTTTGGATTGTCATTCCATCCCTAAGACACTTTCAAAAGGTACATAGCCAATCACATCGCCAATCCAACGGTAGAACGGTATTTAGGAATAGATATGAACCTGGAATTACTAGGTTAACTAGCAACTTGAACTTATCATAGTTATTGAGGTCCAAGAACTTCAACAATTTCATTTGTGGGTTGTGCCCATGCTCTTAATTACTTATCTGATCACATCTACCTGTTTCCAACATTTATATTGCAATTTGCACAAAAAAAATAAAAATAAAAAATGGTATCTGCCAAAATTGCAATTGAGTAGGTGGATTTCAAGCTCGACACTGTGTTAAAAGGTTCAAGACTTCAAGCTCTGCACTATTTCCTCTCTATGGGTAAGGTGTACAGGTGTACGTAGATACCTTGCAAACATATCTTTAGATTATATTTTAGTTATTTCAAAAAAGATGATTTGTGTATAACCAATAATTAAAGTTACTTGACACTTACTAACCCATACTACATCAATACTACATCTTCACACATGTATCTTATGCATCAATACATTTTCTAAGTTATGCCAAGTTATTCTGTTCTGTCCAGAACGATTCAGCAATCACTTCCAATTCAATATATGGTCTTGGTAAATCATTCCAGAAATATCACCCATATGCAATCCACATTGGTTGAGGCTAACCATTAGCCAAGATAAAATATAGATCAAACATTTTTTGAGCAAATTTTATTTCATACATAGATATAGAATTTACAAAACTTTAGTTTTATCTTATAAACACTACATATTTATTCATTGACTGTCCCACTAACTACAGAAATGGAATCAAAATCCTGCTCGAGTCTTGGCCCGGTCGACCAACCCCTTTTAAACAAGTTGGGTCTTTTTTAAGCGAGGCCTGGTCTGGCCTGACCTAACCATGCACCCTCGATGGTGCTTTTCACTTATTTCTCACATATCCCAATTGCATCTTTAACCGAGAAGGGCCCCCACACGTAATCAGCTGCATCAAAACGTGAGAAGCTTTCATCTTTCCACTACTGTCATCTTGGCCCTTCACCATCAAATCACTATCTCTCACCTCAACCGCCTGATCAGCATATATCTCCGAGCTAGAATTTGAAGGTGGAGGAGAAGGAACCTCTTCTCTTCTAAGCGTCATGGTCTGTGTAGCTGCATCAGCCGCAAACTTTGCTGCAAGCTCTCTGCTAGATTCACATTTTACGACCAAGTACTCTTGTGGATTGTCAAATGAGCTCCATGACTGATTACGCCGTCTGATCATAGCTACTGCTGCAGGTGGTGTTGTGGTGCTGCAGTTATTGTTGCTACGGTTTGGTTCGATTGGGGTTTGAGATGGAGTTGTTTGAAGAAGCTCGGATCCTTTAAGAATGTAGTCGTGACTGTTTGTTGGTTCTACTAAATCATCATCTGTTAAATCGTGCCATACGTATCCGTTTTTGTAACTCCTGATTTTAATTCATAAAATTTCGGAACAAAATTGTGATATAAGATAACGTAATCAAGAGTCAATTGATACAGGATCAAATCGATTTTGTGGAGCAAAAAAGTGACTTTTATAATTGATTAAACCTAAAACTTTTGCAGCTTATAATGATTAAAAGATGATACCTTTTGAAAGACCATGAATACATGTTAGCCATTCCTATTCCCCTATGATAATTCAGTGTATTCATAACATCTGCAAAAAATTAAAAAATTAAAAAAAAAGCAAAACATGGTAAGAAGACATTCAAATTTCACTATGCCAAAGATTACGAAAAAATGAACTAATTAAATGTATGTTAAAATGTTATCATTTGGTACATGCATTTTACCGTAACAAAAGCTTGTTTTCGTTATCAGGTGTATGTAAATCAGTTTCTATAACAATCACTAAAAAGTCTAAAATACACATGTGGTGGCATGCCAAAAAAAATGTTTACATGCTAAAAAAATTTGCGTTACAGTGTTTTGCAACAAACCCGAAGATATAACAAGCTATATATACACCTATATCATACTTATAAAAAACAGAAATAAAATACCTCTAAGATAGAGACCATAAGGAGAAGATAGAGGAACATCAATAAGATGAGGATGTTCAATATGACCATTCCGAGTAAGGTAATACAGTACCGGTACTTTTCTTGCGGGCATTACAGCAGGCGAAGCCTGTGCTGAGTCCGTTTTAGATTCAACTGAAAGCGGGCTCATATTAGGTGCATTATTGATTACCTGATCCCTGCTTACAGTTGTGCTAACACGAGTTCGATTCCTCTTAGGCCTTCTGGAGGTGAGCATCTCCGACGTGCTCTTTCGGGCATCGGTGGCCATGAAAAGCTGTTTTTGTGTGTGTAAAGGGGAACAAGAGAATGGGAGAAAAAGAAGGTGAAAGGAACGATGGCGGGTAAATACAGTTAAGTTCCCAGGGTAGTATTTATATTGAAAAAAGAGAAACATTCTACACGCAAATTGTTGTCCATCATAACATTTTTGTCCATCATAACACTTCTTTTTTGTTTTTATTTATTACTCTCTCATCTCAACTTATATATGCTTAAACGTTCATCATAACATTTTTGTTTGCCTTAAAATGAATATCTAATTTACACTTACAAACCAATTATAAAAAGGTTAAGATGATAAATAATCGGAAACCTTATTGATGAATAATGTAACGATTGCATGTTTCTTAAAACAATGTGCATTTTCAAATTAGGCTATATTATATATTTGAGACGGATGGAGTATTTGTTAACAACAAAGCCGCTCTCATGTCCTGTTCTATTAGTTTTAATACACATTTTATTAAACATCTGAGACTTATCTCGCAAGTTCTTGGTTTGGTTATAAGCCAAATAAGTAATGTTGCAAAAGCACTTGAGCTCAGCTTGAAAACCGACCTTAATTAATAACTTTTTAACAGTAAAGACATGTTCACACTTTTTTATGTAGCCAATTTATCACTTTTTGAGTTGTGTATTCATTGTATTTTGTAATCAAAATTACTCATCCGTTTATCAACCCTTCTATTAACACGTGAATAATTATAGTAAAAAAAAAAATAATAATAAATAAAACACACAATAAACAACATTCAAAATTAAAGTTATATAAAAGCAAAAACAGCGGCTACATAAAAGTGGAAAAGTAAAAATTTTACTACATTTCTTATCCCTTTTATCAACTTATTAAAAGGATATGAAAACAATGACAAAATAATGTAAGATAATGCGCGTTCTTTTTATTTGACAAATTTGAAATATGATTCATATAAAATTTTAAGGCTAATTATTAAGGGTTTGTCCAACGATGGAAATAAGTCGAGTCGCTTGTAAAAAGCTCGTGATCGAATTGGTAAAAGCTCGAATGATCCGAGCCAAAATGAGCTCGAGCTAAAGTTGTAGCTCATTTATTAATTAAGCTCAAGCCTGAGATTTTCATATAAAGCTCGATTGGACTCGCGAGCCTAAACAACACTAGTGTCTTTTTTAAGTATTAAACATATATATAACGTTATGCATTTGTATTATAGGTGAGCTTATTAACAAGCAAAATTACAAGCTTATTAACGAGTTCAAAATAGATATATTAGTAGCTGAGCTCAACCCAAGCTTTGACTTTTCATTACCAAATCGTATAAACGAGCTGAGCTCAAGATTAAAATATAAGCCTCGAAACAAGCCAAGCTCGAGCTCTGACAGGCTCGGGCTCAGCTCGGCTTGTTTTAACCACTTGTTTGTCTAGCCATTGCACTCAAAACATTAATTTAGATGATTAAATAAAAACCTTAAGTTTTTTAAATTAAAAATCATACCTAATTAGGTAAATTATAAGCTCAATAAATGTATATTAAAATGCAATTTTAAATTTTAAAAGAAGTTTGTGATCAAATAATGCACCCCAATCGATGCCTGAAAGACACCCATAATCCCTATTATTAATGCAATGTAAACATTTTTTAACTAAAAAATGCAATTAAGAAGCATTTACTCCTTCCGGACTTCTGTCTCAAAATAATCGTTATATTTAGATTTTTTAAATTATTTTTTTACAACTTTGATCTTAATTATTTTATTTTTTGTTATATAAAACTTAATTCAAAATATATGAATGAATTGTGTTTTAAATGTATTTTTATTAGTATAATTTTTATCTAAGTATAAAAAAATACTTAAGATAAAGTTAATTAAAAAAAATTACATTACAAAATCAAAATATGATAACTATTTTAGAACGGGAGAGTATTAAACTTATAGATTATTTTGATATTATATGATTAATAAACATAACTTTTTTTTAATCATCTAAACAAAAATTAATTTTCATACCACCAGCCTTTTGTTTCATGCAAAGATACAAACAAATAACATATGGCTTATCATTATTTGAGGATACAAAACAAAATTTCCCACGTTTCCCTCTTTTCTCCGGACTCCTCTTTTTGTACTTGTGTTGTGTTTGAATAGCAAACTAATTATTAATGTTTCTAAAATAAGAATAATAAACTTTAGAACTTTTAATTTGTTTGGTTTTCTCTACGTATACATACTTGTAGCGAGGCAAATTTTGAAGGTCGGATTCTGCCTCAAAACGTGTGGTTTATACTTTTGGTCTTTATTAGATAGGGTAAACTGCAAAGATATATCTGAAATTTTGTTATTTTTGTAAAAAATGTTTTTTTTTTTTTTTTTTTTTTTAGATACCACACTTGAAATCCGATCTCCGAATTAAATCATTCAAATGGGCAAGCCTCTGGACCTGAACCACTAGGAGAGACCTGCCAAAGAAACCTCTCGAACTGCGAAAAATATGTCCTTTAATAAACTAAATAGTGAAAAATGTCCCGGTGCTTTACCATTTTTCGTGAACAATGTTCCTATGCATGGTAGTTTGTTGCAATTCGTGTACTTTTAGCTAACGAGCGTTATAAAATCCTGGTAGTGAGTCCTCACATGCGTTCTACGTGAGCGTATTTTCGTCATTTCACTTTTCCCGCCATTTTATTCACATGACACCCCACTTGCACACCTACGTTTGTGTTGAGGGACATTTTTTGCAACAAAGTTTCGCAATCTTATATTTTGCCACTCGAATACACATTTTCAATAAATATACACATTTTCGATCGAACCGCTTGCTTCTAGCTTCCCCATATTTTGCAAATCACTTAATTTAACAATAGATCCAACATGGTTGGCTGGAAAATTAGAGCTCGCAGTTCAACGATTCCGAATATTGGTGTACTATACAGTAAGATTCTTCATTATACTTTTGCTTCAAATAAACATCCACTGTATATCTAGAAATTAAAGCAGATTTCCTTTATTCATGAAAATATTATGAGTGTTTTTTGATTTTGGGTTTTTGATTATTTGTTTTATCTTTCCAGATTCATACCCAAACCTCTTCACCATTCAAATCCACCACACTGGTGAGTTTTCTGATCCACTTGAAAGAGTATACAAGTTTGCTACGGTTCATTTAGATATAATTGATTGTGAGAAGTTCTTCATTCACGAGTTGGTCGAAATGTTAGCTGAACTGGGTTTGCGTGATAATAATTAGTTGTTATTTACCCAGATTAAGGTCCCAGGACTGTCTTTAGATGATGAATTAGTTTCCTTGATGTCGGATCAGGACGTGCTGACATTGTTAAAATTTTTTCCAAGGTATAAGAAAATTGATGTTTATGTAGAGTCTGATGTACTCCGTATCTTGGTAGAAAAACATATGATGGTGGTTAGGGGTTGTCTGTCCTCAAAGGGTATAGTGATTGAAGATACTGTTGAGGATAATGTGGTCAGTGAACCTGTTAATAAAAAGAAAGAAAAATTGTTATTATTAGAGTAGAATAGAACAACCAATGTAACTGTGAAGCGGTATAATTGTAGCCATTCGTACTTTTCAGATTATTAAATTAACCTTTTATTTCTATTTAGTATTACTTTAATTTTTAAAATAAATACTTTCACGTATAATCAAGAAAGTTCAATTGCTTAATCTTAATTCGTAAACAAGACTATGATCAGTCTAAGTGTTTTACACGTTTTATTTTCTTTTTATATTTATTTTATAAGTACTATTGCTATTTTACTATTTTTATGTAAATTTTTTACTTTTTACGTATTACGCGTATTTGAACCTACGTTATTAGGTTTTAACAACATCTACGCACTCCGTGGAACTTATCACTCATCATATATACTATCTATAATAGAGAAAGGCCTTCTATAAATAGTATTACTTAAAAATTCAGCATACTATTTATAGAAACACAACACATTTATCACATTTAATACATTTAATTCCAATTAATATTATTTTTAAACATTAAACACTAATTAATAGATTTGTAAAGCACCTTTATAATAAAAAAATACATGTTATAATACACATTATACAAATAAATAAAACACACAAAGCTTTATACAAGTTACATGCTACTAAGTTGATGGTACATATGATTTTGAAAACCGGACCGGACCAACTGGTTCAACCGGAATCCAAAGTCGCTATTGGTCCGGCTAGCCAATAAAAGCCGTTCAAAAATGAAACGGAGATAACCAGTCAGAATCGGTAAAAATGAGTGAACTGTGTCGAAATGGGATCATGTTTTTATTCGGTTAATCAGTTCGCAATTGTTATTTTGTTGGCGTCTAAACTTTAATCACAGGGTTTTCGCCGCTGCAACGCGCGGGTACCCTGCTAGTCTAATATACTTAGATAGAGTATGATGAGAAGTTTTACATTTTTATAAGTATTATCTTTTTACGTTACCCGATTTTAAGTTTCGTTACTTAAGGACTTTACGTTAGTAATTACCGGAATCAAACTATATCTCTAAACTTTAAACAATCTATATTATGTAAGATAATTACAAAATTCTTGCAAAAAACTCACCCTTATGCCACGTTTAATTCACCAATGTAAACTTAGTTCTTAATACTCCACATTTTAACCACCTCATGCTTGTTACATTGATATTTATCTTTATATTTCATTTGCTACTTGATATTTATCTTTATATTTCATTTGCTACAAATTAGAACACTAAAACTCTCTTCCTTACTCCTACATTTCCGTACACCATCACAAATCCATCACCACTCATAGTTAATATTCAAGAGATAAGTTGTACAAGAAAGATGAAGGTATTGATGATCCTTACAAGGTCCTAAGGTTGTTTTAAGTTAGACATATTGGAAGTTATACAAGGCTTCAAAGGCTGAATTAGAAGGCTTAGTACAAGGGTTTGAAAGGTTAAGAGCAAGCTTGCGATAAGGATTCAAGACAAGGATGAAAGATTTAAGATGGTTGGTCCTTGTTATTCTTCTTGTCATTCATCCAAATCTTTGTAAGATTTGTGGTTAATCTTTATGTTTTTCTTTCATTTTGGTATGTTTATATCTTGTATATGTTGTATAAGTTATTATGGATTGATTATATGTTGTACATAGTTAAAACAAGAGAAAAACTAGTTTATGACATTAGTTAGTAAATGGTTTGAAACAAGAGATTTATACTAGAGTGGACTTATGAATTATTGACTTGAATATATATGTAAGAATGATAGAAGAAGATTTAACTTGAATTTGGTCTTTGAAATTGCGTAAAAAGGGGTTATGGTTTGAAAGTTGCGGCTAGTTAAAAGTTACTAAAAGAAAAATTGGTGTCGGGTTTAATAACACATTGATATGATTTTAAAACGAAGTTTGGACCTCTTTCTGGTCCGAATCAGCTAAAGTGTAAAACACGAAAGTTGTCCGAATTGATGTTTTACTAATGATAACACGTGATTTTAAGCTTGAAAGTGTAAAACAAGGGCTGAGCTAAATGGTTTCTGTGGTGACCCAAAGTTGTTTTTCCAAAAGCTTTGTCGCAATAAACCATTTTACCGAACTTGGTAACTTACCAAACTCACCATATTTTATAAAAATATAACAAACAACATTTTCATAAAACTTCATCGTTTATTTGACCTTCAGAATAATGGATTTCACAATTGATGACAAATATAACCAAAAACCATTTTGACCCATTTTTCATGACAAGTAGCTTTTACTACTTAAATATTACACTTAAGCTCATTAAAGACCATAATCATTAACGTAATATGACAAATGTTTTTATAAATATCAAGTCCCGTTTTAACTCAAAATGGGCATAAGAGAACGTTTATACAAATGACACTTTAAGTTACCTCATACTAGTTGAACTTTTGCTATGATGATTTATTTGACCACTATAAGCTCTATGTACAACATTATAATCAAAGTTAATAACTTCATATTGACTTGTACACTTTCACGTTATTATACTATATCCTAAGACATGAATACTATATTTTTGTAGGTCAATGTTAAGGCTTGTGATTTCATAATACGTTATATCATTATAATCCACTACTGATCATTACGGTGAGTTCATAGCCCCAACTTTTATTTAACTGTTTTATAAACTCTTTGGGAGAGATACATAGCCCCAATTTATTATAGACAATTATTTGCAAACTGTATGTTTACCTTGAATGTATTATTGCATGCCTAAGTACCTTTATGCCAAAAGTCCCCCTTATTATGGACCATAAATCACTTGCGA
Source organism: Chrysanthemum makinoi (assembly GCA_910596185.1). Taxonomy (NCBI): domain Eukaryota; kingdom Viridiplantae; phylum Streptophyta; class Magnoliopsida; order Asterales; family Asteraceae; genus Chrysanthemum; species Chrysanthemum makinoi. The sequence continues at coordinate 101,113,539 of OU343220.1, read as the reverse complement.
GTGAACGCGAATATTGTGGGTAGGCCTATCGGGATTGCGAATCCCGTTTGTGTTGATCAGTCGAACATCACAAACGCACTATATTTTAATTACTAGGTATATGACATGTACCTACACGAGGCCATTTTTAATGTATATATCGCACATTGATATTTTATATACAGTCAGTTTTGTGTGCCATTAGCTTAGAGAACTAATAATTATTTATTCAATAACTTAACACATCGCAATTATTACTATAACTTTGAAATTTATTGTCCATTACTATAACCCTATGAATTCACTCAACCATTTTATTGACTTTATATCATGTTTTATCTTCACATTCCGTATGCCATGCTTACTCTTTAATATATCAATGTTTTATTTATATAAAGTGTTGGATCAATCCCAGATAGATCTTATGAGCCTTAACGAACTGATAGTAAACCTATGTAATCACAAGCAAACTATAGAGAACCTCTATTAAACTTGTATCCACGCGGAATATGAACATAAGAGTTAAGAAGACAATAAACACAAAATATTTGATCCTCTATGGATCTATATTGATTCGCTAATAATGTTATTGAAAAAATGTACATAAACCCTAGCCGCAAGTTTCTTTTATACTATCAGAAACCCTAATTCTGCAGCTTACAAAACACGTAAAAGATATGCATTATCTCTTCCTAAAATAACTCATGCATATCCTAACTAATTACTAATAATACGGATACTACTATCCGCAGAAATGAACTATCTATCAGCAGTAACTGCACTATCAGCATTAACTGCACTATCAGCAGAAACGTAAATAACTATCAGCAGGAACCTTTATCAGTAGGAACCATACTGTTACAATAATTCCTAAAAATCCTCCCCTAAACTTGAATTTGACTACGTTAACTTCAAGTTTCCAGATAGATCTTGAAAGAACAAGAGGATTGAATTCCACAGCAACTGAAGCAATAGAAAGAACCAGAAGCAACACCTAGAACCACCAGTACCAGCAATGAAGATCACAGATCCATCAGCAGCTCCTATGTCAACAGCATCAGGATTCAACAGCAACAGTAACCAGAGTAGATTTGATAAGCCTTTACCAAGTAGCTACTCACTCTTGGGCTAGCTGGTTCTTTGGTGGAATCATGACATCACCCTGGTGACCCAATAACCAGTCCAACACTTAGAACGTGAATCAATGGTGTGTTGGAGAACCCTAATGGTTTTTGGCAAACCATCACAGCCATCAACGGATTTGACTTGTCTTTACCTGAAGCCGTTAACTCAGGACTAGCCATGGTATTCCACTGCCTTTACCACAAGCCATGAACTTGTGGGCTAGCCAACTCTTCATCTATGAGGACATGGTGAGTTGAGCACTATACAATTTATTGGCAAATTGTCAACCACCCAACGGATTTGATATCTCTTTACCAGAGCCGTTTGCTCATGGAGTAGCCAATGTTTGGCGTGTGAGACCAGGGTACATTGATAACCCTCTGATTTTTAGTAAATCAGCAACTATCAACGGATTTGAAAACTCTCACCAGAGCAGTACCCTCATGGTGAGTTAACTCTTTGTCACCAAAGACATGGTGAGTTAAGAACCATAGATGAGACAATACACAATGGCACAACATGATCCTCAGAGATGAAAGTTAGTAATCACACAATATATACATTTTTTTTATAACACAAAAAGAGAAAAGAAATAATGTACAATAAAAATACCATTCTCAAGATGTGGCAGCAGCATTGGCAGCACGAATTCTATCCTTGATAAGTTTGACCAACTGCTCTGCATGCAACATATCATTGCCAACAGGTTCAGTGGAAAGCACCAGCTGATGCTTTAACATTTGAGTCATAACCTGCACAGACAAAGGATACTGCAAATCCGAGAACATATATACATAATGACCACTTACAGTGTGTAACACATGCACATTAGCCAGTGGATAAAACTTCCATTCCCATACAATCCAATCACCCTGATTATCCCAAACTGGAAACCCTTTTCCATCCTGATATATGGAGTCAAACAAGACATGCAAATAACCCAGCAAGAGAAGACCAGCATCAGATGCAGGATGAGTGTCAAAATAGTTAGAGACCAATCTATACAACTTTATAAGATCCTGTCTATCCACTAGATGAAGTATCTCATTCAAAAAGGTAAAATGCTTGAATGACCCATCTCTCCTATAGATAGTATTCACCTTGCCACCCATGAATTTTGTAAGTTCCCATCTATCTAAAAGAGACCACACAACTGGTTCTTCATCAGAATCACTAGGATCAGCAACTGTGATGAATGAACTGTCAGGAACATTCAGATCAAGGACCCTAGAACTCCTCTTCTTGGCTATACTCTTTCGTCTTGCACCGGGTGTGGAGGAAGGAGAAGAAATATTAGATCTTGGAGCATCTGGAGTAGGGATCACTAGGGTAACATCTGGTGATTTAGCACCGTCCTTAGGATCAGCATCAGGGGGAACATTTTGACCAACATTAGAAGGAACAGGTGGTGTCACATCAGTGGAAACAACCTTAGGCTTATCAGAAGGATCTACACCAAGGTTGTCAGTGGGAATGCTCTCAGATTTAGTAGTAGGAACAGAAGGAACACCTTCAGAGGGAGTCCTTGATGGAACATCAGAAGGAATAGTCTGAGATGCATCAGCAGGAAGAGGTGTTGCAGTAGGTTTCTCTAAAGGTGTAGAAACTGGTGTGGAATGCTGCACAATGGACTCTTTAGAAGTCGCTTCAGGATGAACACCAACATCTGCAGTTGTGAGCAGAATCTCATCAGAAGGATCAGCAGATTTCAACCTCTTGAGTTCAGGCCCTTCCAAGGAAGACTGATGTCTCTTCATCCTTGCATATGGGTTGATACCATCCTTTTCCAACCTACTGAGAATTTTGTTATACTCTACCACCAACTGATCATCTGTCAAAGACTTCACATAGGCCATAGTCCATCCATTGGTGTATACAGCAGAACTCGTATTTTTCACAAACTCCCTCATATGTTGTCGTTGTTCAGCTTGAGTAGGAGGTCGATCCCTTTTTGCCTTAGCTTTTCTCTCTGCATCTGCTTTCTTCCTTTTATTAGCCAGTGCAATCAGATCAACAGCAAAGTTATTAGAATCAAAAGCACCCCCAAGATGGACTAAGAAAGGGATGAGTTAGTAGTAACTCCACCCACAATTGACTGCCATGTGGCATCAGTGAAGTGTAAAGTAGCCTCATCAAGTTCTTGCTTTCTTTGTGGTGTGATGTCAGGAAATGTGTGTGATTGACTTTGAAATTCTGCATCATATGTGGCTTGAACTTTCTCTGCCACCTCCTTGTCACCCTTTGCAAGTTCATGGAGTCTAAACAACCTTTCTTGTTCAGCCTTGAAAGCAGCAGGATCCATTTCTTCTTCAACCATTGTAGCCTTCCCCTTATCGACTAGAGGAATACCCACTTGAACATCTTCAAAAGTACCCTTGGGGTCAGAAGGAATAGGTACTGGTATCTCAGAAGCAATGGCTGAAGTGTCAGTATGAATAGGCTTATCAGCACCAATAAGATCAGTAGGATCAGGTACTTTGTCAGAAGCAACCTTCTCCTTATCCGCAGAAACAGGGCTATCAGAAGAATCCTTTGGACTATCAGCAGTAACAGACTTAAACCTCTCAAATGCTGATGATCCAGAGGTCTGCCTTCTTTTTCTCTGAGTCCTTCTTCTTGTAAAAACTTTGAGCTCTGAAGGAACATCAGACTCTGACACATGAGCTTGATTTTTTACAGTCTCATCCAAAGATACATAAGCCAAAACATGGAGGGCATCCAAATCAGTTTCATCCTCCTCCTCTGACTCAGAAACCATAACTTTACTCCTTCTCTTATGAAGCTTATTCTCCAATTCTTGCACCCTTCCAACCAGTTTAACCACAGCTCCACCAAGGGATTTCTTAGTCTCCTGAAGCTCATTCCTTGTTTCTTTTAACTGAGCCTCTAAGTCATCAACCTTTTAAATGTACCATTGGATCATACACATCACTTCCTTTGGCTCTTTCCAAGAATGAAACTTTATTGTGATCGACCTTGTATGCCAGTGACGCCATTAAATGATTTTAGAAGGTTGAAGACGAGCTTAGTTTGAAATAAGATGGAATTGAGCAATTAGGTTATGGGATAACTTCAATTGGTTATTTAAGTAAGTTACTTAAAATAACCTTTTAAATCGGCAAAACATTCGCATAGAATCTTTGACCAATTTTAACGATAATCAAATCCCATATTTAATTCCTAATTTTACGAAACCAGCAGTAATGAAAAGTCAATCAGCAGAAAACATATAGTCAAGCAGCAGGAACGACTGAACGTTTGACCACTGTTTCCATATCGAAGCTACCAGTAGAAACCATTGCCCCTCAGCAGAAACATTCATGTTATCAGCAGTAATAGAGAAAAGTCAACCCCTGCTTTACTTAACAGCGCATTAAAAGTCTGCAGTCTTAACCCTCATTAATTCAAATATCTACCAAGTCATTACTTTCATAAATTCTAACAACCAAAGATTGCACCTTGACCTCGCCTATTTAACCAACCCCTTACCTCATAATACACATACAAACCAAATAACCCTAACACCACAGTCGATCACCAACCTAACCACCATGAATAACTCTCCCAATCATCCCATTGAGATATCTTCAGACTCATCCTCATCTGAGGAGTAATCATCCAATGATATGGATGTACTACTTTCCTCCCCACAACAACAACCTGAGGTTCATGTCAACAAACCCTCCACCATCACCAGCACCACTTGGAAGTTCATCTGAAGATCAACCTTCCAAAACTGAAGACTCTGGTTCTGAGCTGAGTTCCATGCTGAGCTTTGTCTCAGCTTATTCAGATACAGATGAAGATTCCAAGCCTGTGAATGTTGCTCCTCTTGCCATTGTGCCACCTATGCCAGTTACAGTCCCTGCTGATCCAAGACCAGGACCCTCCAACCCAACTCCAGAGAAAAGAGCTCAAGTGGTTGGTCTTGCTGCTCCCTGAGTGTGGGACTACATTAGTAGGTGGGGAAAGGAGCATCAGAGGATGCCAGAGTGGGCTAAGAGGAGGCCTGAGTAGGTTCCCGGGAGATGAAAGCTGGAGTCTGGGGGAATCTTTTGTGAATCTTATGTCATGTCATGTGGTCGTTAGTAGCATAGAAAGTCTTGTAACAATGTACTGCATCCTATAATGCAATTTTATATAAATAAAAGACTTTCCAGTTTCATGGTTAATCTTTCCAACTGACTGTGTGTTTGTTACTTGATCTGCAAAATGGTTAGTAGAACACAAAATATACAAAACAAATATATACAAATATACATATATATATATATATGCATAATATACAACATAAATCCTCCCCTTAAACCAGAAACCTCCCCTTAGGCATAATCCTCCCCTCAAACACAACAATCAGGGGTTGATCATGCCAATGTGGACAATCGAAAATTGAAACCTAGGGCCATCAAAAGCTTTTGTTAACAAATCAGCCACATTTTCATCTGTATGAATTTTAACCACTTGAATAAGGTGTTTTTCATTAGCATCTCTGATAAAGTGGTGTCGAATTTCTATGTGCTTTGTTCTTTGATGAAAAACATGATTTTTAACAATGCAAATTGTACTTTGGTTGTTTATAAAGATCTTAGTGTTCATAAAATTGAACCCATAATCAAATAACTGATTTTGAATCCAAAGTACCTGACCACAACAACTAGCATCAGCAACATATTCAGCCTCAGTAGAAGATGTAGCCACTATGGTCTGCTTCTTGCATTGCCAGGAGATTAATCTCCTTCCCAGAAACTGACAACCCCCAGTAGTAGATTTGCGATCAAAGTTTGCACTAGCATAGTCACTATCACTATAAGCTTCCAACTCAAATGGAGACTCTCTAGGATACCAAAGACCCAACTTAGGTTAACCTTTGAGATATTTGAAGATTTTCTTGACTGCATTCAAATTGGAAGTCAAAGGAGTGACCTGATGCCTAGAACAAGTACTGACTGCAAACATAATATCAGGCCTTGAAGCAGTCAAATACATGAGTGAACCAATCATAGATCTGTATAGGTGGACATTGACAGCATGATCTGGTTCATTATTTGACTTAGGCTTTGGGGCTTCATAGGGAGTAGTTGTAGTCCTAACAAGTTCCAGATCAAACTTCTTGAGGCTGTCATGCACATATTTCTCTTGATGAATAAAAATACCATCTGACTTTTGTTGCACTTGAAGGCCCAAAAAGAAAGTAAGCTCACCCATTGCACTCATCTCAAACTCACTCTTCATCAACTCCTCAAATTCTCTACACCAAGCCTCTTTAGTGGATCCAAAAATAATATCATCCACATACACTTGGACCAAGATAATATTGCTGGAGTTCTTTTTGATAAAGAGAGTCTTATCAATAGCACCTCTCCTGTAACCATGCTTCAGTAGGAATAAGGAGAGCCTAGCATACCAAGCTCTAGGAGCCTGATGAAGTCCATAGAGTGCTTTAACCACTTTTTAAACCATATCTGGATTATGAGGGTCTACAAACCCCTTGGGCTGAGTGACATACACTTCTTCTTCAATTTCACCATATAGGAAAGCACTTTTAACATCCATCTGATATACCATGAAGCCCATATAGGAAGCAAAAGCCAAGTAGAGTCTGATAGCTTCAACTCTTGCTACTGGAGCAAAAACCTCATCATAATCAATCCCCTCTTCTTGTCTGTGACCTTGAGCAACCAACCTAGCCTTGTTCATTACCACAATCCCCCTTGCATCTCTCTTACATTTCAGAATCCACTTTGTGCCAATTGCATACTTACAAGCAGGCAACTGAACAAGCTCCCAAACATTTTGATTCAAAAACTGCTGCATTTCTTCTTGCATAGCAGCCACCCAATCTTTATCTGCTAAAGCCTGTGCAACACTCGTAGGTTCAATACGAGAGAGGAAACAAGCAAACAGACAATGATGATAGTCTATATGATTGTTCCTATGTTGATCCTGAATGTAACTCAGAAATGGAGATTCACCAAATCTTGTCTTCTTCACCTTGCTTATTGTTTGCACAGATGAAGTAGGATCACCAATAATTAGAGATTGTGGATGAATAATGTTAATCCTCTTTGTAACATTAGGACTAACATCAACTGATGTGGCCAGATTATTAATAGTAGGACCAAAGTCATCATCATAGGAAGAAGAATAAAAAATGCCTGTTCTTGACAAATGATGAATGCTGATCGCTCCCGAACCGTCAAGTTTTATCACACAAGCTAACCACTTGTGAATGGTCAACCGTAATAAACTTCAAACAGCTCAGGAACAATGCAATGAAGTCCAAGAGAGTTTAGTGTTTCCCCAGGTCGTTAATTCCCAACGAGCTGTGCACTGAATAATCAAACGAATAGTGATCGGGAGAATTTGAACGGGAAATGGGTTATGATTATGAATAATTATACCTAAAGAGAAAGTTTATAAATTACAGGGGCTTAAATGCAAATTAAAGAAAATTAAAAAGATAAATTATATTAAATAAACGCTATCACTATTTTTAAAATCTGATGTTTTTGATGTTTATAAATTTAAATTGAAAACTACGTAACGTACAAAAGAAAATGTGAAATTGAAACAGTATTAATCCTAAAAATATAAAAATGACATTTTTACAAACCTAATGATAAGAGAAAATTTTGAGAAAAAGAAAATTATTTTTATGACTATTTATTTAATTATTATTAATTAAAAACTATTTTTACTTATTTAATAATACCCTAAAATACAAGAAAATATGAAATAAAGCTAGAAAAATGAAATTATGACTTAGAAAAATCTAAAATAACTAAAGAGAATTTTCAAAACTAACTTTGTATTTTTCTGATTATTTTTCTATTTTCTATCAATTAAAAAAATTTAAACTAATTAAATTGCTAGAAATTGCAAATTTAACTAAGAAAAATTTGGAAAAATTACTTTTTTGCTTTTCATATTTATCTTAACCTAGGAAAAATGAAAACTTATTTTTTTGAAACTTTTCTGATTTAATTGCAATAAAAGGTAATTAAAAATACCTAAAACTGTTTTAAATGAGGAAAAATATCAAACAGTGCTGGAAAAATATGAAAAATTCAGGAAAAGTCTAAAATAATATTCTAAGTCTATGAAAAATATAAAAACAGTAGCTTATGTGTGAGAATATGGAACTGCAGTGACAAGTGCTTTATAAATAAGCACTCCAAATAAGCTAGAGGTACCAAATGAGCACCAACTTATCACAGAAGCTATAATAAGCTAAAACTACTAGAAATGAGCTAAATTCAACTAATCTATACTACTGAAATGCAAACTACAAAGATTTGGTGACTTAAACTTAAGTACCAAAAACAGTTTTTAGCTACTACTTTGTAGCTTGAAAATAAGCTACTCAAATAAGCTGGAAATTGAAACCAGATATTGGACTCTCAAGAAGACCTGCTAGCTACTTAAAAACCAAGAATGAGCCTGAGAGAAGCTCAGATGAGCTTTTGACAAGCTCTGCAAGAACTTGTGAAAACTGCTTTGGTGACTTATGCCCTGTCACAGGGCATATGAGGGCTTATAAAACAGCTTATTTAGAGCTTAAGAAAAATTCCAAAAATTCCCCAAAAATCATTTTTCAACACTAGACCAGTTCAAGTTGTTAAATCCAAAATACCAAAATCTCTTAACCAAGGATTAACAAATGATAAATCTACAAAGTTTTGGGAAAACTGGTTTTTATGGTTTTTGACTTTTAACTCAGAAATGGAAAATTGACTTTAATGAGATTTGAGCTTAATTTGTGAACTGATATTGATGATATGAGATATTATGAAACTTGATTAAGCTGCTCCTATGAATTATGAACACAATGTAAGCTTTTGATTTTACAAATTTCTATCAGATATGAAATTAGGACAGGTTTAGAAGGATTTTGACTTTGAGTGAGTTTTGGTGACAAGTGATGACTTAAATGGTTGTGTTTAACCTACATTAGACTGAAGCAACATATTTCAACCAATAACTAACACCCTAACTCAAATTAATTAACAGAACCAAACACAACTTATACTAACTGTTTTGAACTTTTAACTAGTCTACCTACTGAATTAGCTTAAGCTAACACTGAAACTGAATCAATGTAATCTATCAACAGCTTAATGGACAGATAGCAGCTAATCCTAACCACAGATTCAAACACAAGCAGATTATGCAAACTGAATTAGAAATGGAAAGAAGATAAAAACTCACAAGTGTCCTAGCTTATTTTGCAGCTTAAACCAGAACCAACCTACACTATTCTAATCTAATCCAACCCCAAATCAGCTCTGCATCAACCCATATCCACTTCCATGACTGCTTAACCAAAATCTCTTCACAAGTTGACTTTTGTTGACCAAATACCAAAGTTGCTTGAAACTGAATTATAAACTTACCAAAAGCTATGAGTAGCTTAAATAAGCTTATTTGAGTTAAAAATAAGCTACTTAGAGCATTGATTATAAGAGCTTGAAACTGATTTTTTTTAACAGTGAACATGAAAACATGAAATGTTGGTATAACCTTGAATTGATACTTGAAAATAGTTTCAATACACTGGAACAACTTAGTTAGATACAATAAAACTTGAAATTACAACTTAGAACCTATTTAAGACATGGAAAGTTTAAAACGACATACATATGAAATTAAAAACTAAGTACTCCTTTCTCTTGCTTCTCTTTCTTCTTTTTATACACCAAAACTGCTCCCCCTTGTATTCTGAGCAAATCCCACTTGCATTTGCAGCCATTGGATCACTTGAGGTCATATTGGCCATTGATGAGATTTTTGGCGGGAAAGCTAATATAGCAACTGGGGATTTTGAGTGCAAAGGGGGGGAAGCATTTAATGCTTTTTGGCTGTTTGGTGAGGTGGAGGGGACATGGAGAGTGGGAGTTGAGCTGGAAGGATGGTGAAGGTTGAGTGTTGCAGGCATGGTGGTTGAAGGAGAAGAAAAAGGAGGGAAGGGGGTATTTGTTTGACCGGGGTTTGACTTGGGTGATATTAGTGGACGGGGGGTAAAAAAAAAGGGGGTTCAATGGTTTGGCAGGGGTCCAAAGGTTATTGGCAGGGTCAAGGGTGCAAAGGGTTTGATATTAAAAGCAAGGACCATTTGCAATTTCAAAGTTGGAGGACCAAATCTGCCATTTTCCAAAGTTGTTCCAAGGGACCAAAAATGACAAGTTTCAATAGTACAAGGACCATAATGGACATTTTCAAACTTCCAAGGACTATTTTTGCCAATTTTAAAACTCAAAGGACTAAACTTGTAATTTCTCAAAACTTTTGACATTTTTCACCAGAGGACTAATTATGACAAGTTATGATTTTAAAAGGACCTTTGGTGACTTTTCTTTTAAAATAAGTGCTCAGGGACTATTTCTGACAAGATTTGAAAATCGGGGACTGGCTGCCAATTATGCAAACTTAGCTCATTTTTCATCCGATTTTAAACATTTTGCATCTGAAACATATAAAATGCAATTTTGAGATATTTTCAGTATTTTGATGCATTTCTCGAGCATTTTAAATGTTTTGCGATTCACTCGATTTGACCAAAATGATGAGTATTTACACACTCATCAATCCCCCACACTAAACTATTGCTAGTCCCTAGCAATCTTTTGAGAAAAACTTAATGGATTTGAATCTCTTTACCAAAAGCCATTACTTCTGGAGTAGCCAAATGTTTCATTCAAGTAAGAACTCTGGTACAACGATAACCAAATGATTTTGAGCAAATCACCAACTTTCAACGGTTTTGATTTGTCTTTACCAGAAGCCGTTTGCTCTGGACTAGCCAACTCTTAGATAAAATATCTTTGGTGAGTCGATTACCAATTATGGTTTTTCCAACTGCCTTTACCACAAGCCATAAACTTGCGGGCTAGCCAACTCTTCACTAATTAAAGATATGGTGAGTTGAATACCATACAATTTTGGGCAAATTGCAAGCCGTCAACGGATTTGAGATATCTTTACCAAGAGCCGTTTGCTCTTGGATTAGCCAATCCTTTTGTTTATTAGACATGGCGGATGATAACCATAAGTGAGTAAGTGCAAAACACTTGCTCCAAAAAAAAAATTGGCCAAAAATGGGGGAATTGGGTGGTATAATACATGATAAAATTCGTGAGAATTCCCCCACACTAGAAATGAATATTGCCCTCAATATTCAAAGTACCGGCGGTTATGCCGAAACATAGAACGTAAAAGGGAAATACTACGGCCATTTTTTTGTGATTTTTTTTTGTGATTTTTTTTTTCTTTTTTTTTTTTTGAAACTTATATACAACAGCAGGGGGCAACTCCCCCACACTTGGGTGGTAGAAAGTAGAAAGAAGTCAGAAATATGGGTGAAAACCCATATGGCATGCTACTGTTTTTGATTTCCGAGTCGCTAGCTTGACTCGATCCCCGCATTCATTGGTTCATGGGGAAAGTTTGTAGATCCGGGACAACCACAGGAGGAATGTCCTCTCCAAAATAATGCTTCAACCGATGACCATTCACTTTAAAATTTGGACCATCGGGTTGAGATAACTCAATGGTTCCATAAGGAAATACTTTAGTGATGGTGAATGGTCCAGACCAGCGGGATTTTAGTTTTCCCGAGAAAATCTTCAATCTTGAGTTGAAAAGAAGGACTCGATCACCGACGTTGAAAACGCGGTTCTTGATTTTGGAGTCATGAATCTTCTTTGTCTTTTCTTTATAGATCAAAGAGTTCTCGTATGCTTGATCACGGAGTTCATTTAATTCATTCATTTGAACTTTCCTCGTGATCACCAGTGCCTGAATATCGAAGTTGGCATGTTTCAAGGCCAAGTATGCCTTGTGCTCAAGCTCAATCGGCAGATGACATGCCTTTCCGTACACAAGCTTGTATGGAGTACACCCAATGGGTGTTTTATACTGCACGGAAGGCCAGAGGCGTCATCTAGCTTATCTGACCAGGAGGCACGGTTTTCGCCTACTGTCCTTTCCAGAATTCTTTTAATCCTCGGTTAGAAACTTCCACTTGCCCACTTGTTTGGGGGTGGTACGCAGTAGAGAGACGGTGAGTTACACCATACTTTTGCATGACTCTATCAAACTGGTCATTGCAGAAATGCGTACCACGATCACTGATTATAGCTCGTGGAGTTCCAAACCTAGCAAAAAGAGATTTTAAGAATTTCACAACAACTCGGGCATCGTTGGTAGGCAAAGCTTTCGCTTCAACCCATTTTGACAAATAGTCAACGACCACGAGTATGTATTTATTTCCTCGAGATGAAGGAAATGGCCCCATAAAGTCAATGCCCCAGATGTCAAAAATCTCACACACTTGAATGGCTTTTTGCGGCATTTCATTTCTTTGAGAGATATTCCCGTGACGTTGACAAGCGTCACAGGTTTAGACAAATTCGTGGGCATCCTTGTAAATCGTGGGCCAATAAAATCTGAATCAAACACCTTTTGGCGGTGTAGTTGGGACTATGATGTCCCCAAGAGGGTCCAGAATGGCAAGACTTGAGAATGTCATTGGCTTCCTGACCATACACACATCGCCGGATGACTTGATCCGCGCAAATTTTGAATAAGTAGGGGTCGTCCCATAAGTAATGTTTTACATCTTTAAAGAATTTGTTTTTCTGTTGGGACGACATCCCTTTCACCACAAAGTTACCCGCATGGTAATTTGCAAAGTCAGCAAACCATGGGGTAGAAGAGTCTCCACGAAAAGAAACCACATTGAGTGTTTCGAGAGGAAATGTTTCATTTATTTCCTTTCTCTCGAACACATTCTGGTGAGGGTTTTCTAGACGGGATAGGTGATCAGCAGCCAGGTTCTCAGCTCCTTTTTTATCACGTATAATGATATCAAATTCTTGTAGGAGGAGAACCCAACGGAGCAATCTCGGCTTTGCATCTTGTTTTGCAAAGAGATATTTGAGAGCCGAGTGATCTGTATACACCACGCATTTGGTCAAGATAAGGTATGACCGAAACTTCTCAAACGCATACACCACAGCTAATAATTCTTTTTCCGTAGTGGTGTAATGGGTTTGAGCTTACCATAGTCTTACTCGCGTACTGGATAGGCTGAAAATGCTTGGTTTTTCGTTGCCCCAAGACTGCACCGATAGCAAAATCACTTGCATCGCACATGAGTTCAAAGGGTAAATCCCTCGGGGCAACTAGAATGGGTGCTTTCGTAAGCTTTTTCTTTAATGTTTCAAAAGCTTCGATGCACTCAGGTGAGAAGATAAAAGGAGCATCTTTTTCAAGAAGATGGGTCATAGGCCGAGTGATTTTAGAAAAATCTTGTATGAATCTACGATAAAACCCGGCATGACCTAGAAAACTCCTAATACCTTTGACGGTAGTAGGATGAGGCAATTTAGCAATAACATCAACTTTTGCTCTATCAACCTCAATCCCATTTTTGGAAATCTTATGGCCTAGGACAATTCCTTCCTTGACCATAAAATGGCTCTTTTCCCAATTTAGACAAAGATTGGTGTCTTCACACCATTTTAGCATTCTTTCTAAATGGGAGAGACATGTGTGAAATGAGTCCCCAATGACCGAGAAATCATCCATAAACACCTCCATTGTTTCCCCGATCATGTCGTGGAAAATTGCCATCATACATCGTTGGAACGTGCCAGGAGCGTTACATAGGACAAAAGGCATACGTCTGTAGGCAAAAGTTCCGTATGGGCAGGTGAATGTGGTCTTTCTTGATCCAAATGGATCAATGGGGATCTGAAAATAACCCGAGAAACCATCAAGGAAACAATAGTACTCGTTCCTTGCTAATCTCTCAAGCATTTGGTCCATGAAGGGTAGAGGAAAATGGTCTTTACGGGTGGCTTCGTTTAACTTGCGATAGTCAATACACACACGCCATCCCGTAACCAATCGAGTTGGAATTAACTCGTTTTCTTCATTTGTGACAACAGTTATGCCACCCTTTTTGGAACATGTGGATGGGACTGACTCAAGGACTATCAGAGATCGGGTAAATTAAACCGGCATCAAGAAGTTTGAGAACCTCTTGTTTGATAACCTCATGAATCTTAGGATTCACCCTTCTCTGGTGTTGGACTGCTGGTTTGAAGTCATCCTCCATTAAGATTTTGTGAGTACAAAACTCGGGGTTGATACCCTTAATGTCGGAGAGTTTCCAAGCAATTGCTTGCTTGTGTGACTTCAAGACCTTTATGAGGGCGCTTCTCCTCCTCAGTTAACTCTTTAGCAATTATGACGGGTAATTTATCATCACCCTCCAGGAATGCATACTCGAGATGAGGTGGTAGGTCCTTAAGTTCAACCTCGGGAAATTCTTCAGTAGATGTTTGTACTGATTTGATTTCCTCAATCGTGATCTCTTTTGGAGGGAGTGAAGGTAATGGATCTTCATTTAACAATTGCTCAAGATAAAGGATATCTCCCTCCGAATCATAAACACCATCAATTCCCGGCGGAGTTGATTCATCACTAGCAAGAAACTCATCGATCTCTTCCAGAAAGAAGTCACCTCCCTCAAACGGAGTGAGAGAGGGGGAAGAGTCGGCAATAATTGGTTGAGAAGATGTGGTGGAACCCCCACTCATAGAATTATGAAAATAACCAAGAAACTCTTGAGAGTACTCCTCTGAAGCAATATCAATTACATCGACTCGATTAACTGATTCAGTATCATAATTTGAGGAGTACCTCGAAGTTTGATCAAGGTTAAAGGTGACAACTTCATTACCCACACGTAACGTGATTTCTTGCTCAAATACATCAATGAGAGCACGGCCCGTTCTCAGGAATCCTCGCCCAACAATTAGGGGAACCCGATGATCGGCATCGAAATCAACAACCACAAAGTCAGCTGGAAAATGGAACTTTCCTACTTTCACGAATACATCCTCGGCGATGCCAAGAGGACGCGATATAGAACGATCTGCAAGCTCAAGAGTCATGCAGTAGGAATAAGTTCCGGAAGAGAGAGTTTCTTCCATACTTGAATAAGGCAGCATCGATTGATGCTTGCACCAAGATCGGCGAGGGCAAAGCATTCAATCATTCCCGGAAAAACACAAGGAAGAAGAAATTTTCCAGGATCTCCAAGCTTCTCGGGAAGCTTCTTTAAAAGAACTGCTGAGCAGTTCTCGTTCAAAGGAGTTTTAGCCATTTCAAACAGCTTTTCCTTGTTGCTTAACATGTGTTTGAGAGTTGATGCAAACTTGGGCATCAACATGATGGCATCCGCAAAGCTTATGTCAAAATGTAGTTCTTGGAAAATTTGAAATTTTTTTTCCATTTGATGACTGGCTTTTTCGCAGAGTTTTTGCTCATTTAAACGTGAGGGGTAAGGAATAGAAGTTTTGGATTTGGGGTTGTCAACTGGAGGTTCAAAAACAACTCCAGGTTTGGTTTTGGGTTTCGGGACAACTTGAGGATGGACATGTGCTGTACTTTGTGAGCTAGTAGGTTGCACTTGGTCCTTGGTCGCCTCAGGTTCACTTTCCACTACCTTCGGGAGAGAAGAAGAAGAGGTAGTAGGAATAGCG
Source organism: Chrysanthemum makinoi (assembly GCA_910596185.1). Lineage (NCBI taxonomy): Eukaryota > Viridiplantae > Streptophyta > Magnoliopsida > Asterales > Asteraceae > Chrysanthemum > Chrysanthemum makinoi. The sequence goes on along the minus strand of OU343220.1, from coordinate 101,097,883 downwards.
GTCCATCATATGAAGCACCACTTCTGGTTGTGATCGCCTTTGCATCGCCCCTCGGATTAGCGATCGTGTTGCTAGGTAAAGTACCTGAGCCCGAGGGTCGATCATTTAAAGACTTCTTAATGTCAGAAATCTGGCTAACCAACAACCTGTTCATTTCCTCTTGGGATTTCATGAATTGCTTCAATAACTCATCAGATGATGGTCCAGTTGGAACAAATGCTTGATTTTGTGTAGGAAAATTCTGGCCTCTATTGTTTGGATTAGGGCCTTGATTTTGGAAATTTCCTTTATTATTGCCATGAAAATACCCTGGGTTGAAATTTCCCTGACCTTGGTTTCTATTGAAATTTCCTTGGTTTTGGAAATTTTGACTTTGATTTTGAAAACCGTTATTTTGACTAAAATTACCTTGATTTTGAAAACCTTGGTTCATTCTATTCTGATTTTGATTACGGTTTTGGTTTTGGTTGAAACCGGGTGGTCCAGGGTAGTGGTTAGGACGGTGGTTCGGGTCCATAGGAGCACGGTATTGGTTGCCTCCTGAATTGGAAACTCCGCCCACAGCGTTTGCTTCGAAAGGGTTACCATCGGTGGCCATACAGTTGTAATAGGCATGGGGGCCACCGCAAGTAACACATACTTCCACTTTCTTAACTTCAGCAGGAGGTGAAGTTTGTGGAAAAGAAACTTTCTTTTGGTTGGAGAGAACCAAAGCTTGAATTGCTTCCGTGAGTTTGTCAATCTTAGCATCGGTGCTAGATTGACTCACGAAGATGAAGAAGAAGGACCAACACTGACTTGGGAAACAACCGGTTTGCTTCGTCAAGCAAAGGCGGACTTTAGACTTTTTTTCAATTATCGTTAAAGCTTCTTTTACAGTTTTGCTCAAGAAATTTCCTCCAAATGAGGAATTGAGAGAATCTTGATCAAATTGACTCACTCCATTGTAGAAAGTATCGAGTTGCATCAACTCGGAGAAACCGTGGTGAGGACATTTGCGGAGCAACTCCTTAAAACGATCCCACGATTCATTGAAGGATTCATCAAACTTTTGTGTGAATTTGATGATTTCGTTTTTAAGACTCGTGGTTTTAGAAGGTGGATAAAACTCGTTCACAAATTTCTTTACCAGGTCTTCCCATGTTTCGATTGATTGAGGGGGTTGTTTTTCAAGCCAAATCCGGGCTTGTCCCTCAAGGTAAAATGGGAACAGAAGAAGCTTGACAGCATCTGTAGGGACATTCTTGTATTTGATGGTAGATGCAATCTTGTTAAACCATCGAATATGAGCATGAGGATCATCCCTCTCAAAACCATAGAATTGACTTGAGGTTACAAGATTTAGTAACCCGGTTTTGAGTTCAAAATTTTCAGCCACAATGGCTGGAATAACAATAGCATCTCCATACCCGTCGATGGGTGCCCGGAGGAGCTCGCACATAGGACGTTCTTCTGCCATGATAACGGAAGTAGTGCGTAAAACCGGATCTCGATCCGACTGATGGGGCAGAAAGTCTACGGACACGCCTTCTTGGAATCTTGACAAGCTCACGAAATGGGCTCACAGACCTAGAAGAGCGAAAAGCGCATACACTAGGTTAACTCTAAGGAAACTCAGAGTTAAGGAAGGGAATTATGAAAAATGGGGAAAGAAGAATCTTTTTGGGTTTTATGGTTTTGAAAAGTAGATATAACAACAAATCCAATTAAAACAATATCGAGGAAAAACGACAGTGAACTTAAACCAATAATCACAAGATGAATGGCTCCTTTGAAAAAGGTACACCACTCACAAGGACAAAAAGGCAAGTTTTAATCTTTGGTTCGGGAACTTATTATGGTCGTACCCCAGTTAGGTAGTACACTGCCTTGGTTTGCGGTGGTAATTTTTATGTTGTTATTATTAAACAAAGAAAAAGACAAATCTTTTTGTATTTTTATCTTATATATATATATATAGAAACAAAAGAAAAATATTTTTTGTGTTTTATACGTTTTAAGATGTTTTTGGATTTTTTATAAGAAAAAATATATATATATATAGATGGTATAAACAAGGAGTGAATATTCAAATCACTAATCTGCTAAACGTAAGATAATTAGCACAGCTCCCCGGCAGCGGCGCCAAAATTTGATCGCTCCCGAACCATCAAGTTTTATCACACAAGCTAACCACTTGTGAATGGTCAACCGTAATAAACTTCAAACCTCAGGAACAATGCAATGAAGTCCAGGAGTTTAGTGTTTCCCCAGTTCCAAGTTAATTCCCAACGAGCGTAATGAATAATCAAACGAATAGTGATCGGGAGAATTTGAACGAGAAATGGGTTATGATTATGAATAATTATACCTAAAGAGAAAGTTTATAAATTACAGGGGCTTAAATGCAAATTAAAGAAAATTAAAAGATAAATTATATTAAATAAACGCTATCACTATTTTTAAAATCTGATGTTTTTGATTTTTATAAATTTAAATTGAAACTACGAACACGTACAAAAGAAAATTTGAAATTGAAACAGTATTAATCCTAAAAATATAAAAATGACATTTTTACAAACCTAATGATAAGAGAAAATTTTGAGAAAAAGAAAATTATTTTTATGACTATTTATTTAATTATTATTAATTAAAAACTATTTTTACTTATTTAATAATACCCCAAAATACAAGAAAATATTAAATAAAGCTAGAAAAATGAAATTATGACTTAGAAAAATCTAAAATAACTAAAGAGAATTTTCAAAACTAACTTTGTATTTTTCTGATTATTTTTCTATTTTCTATCAATTAAAACTATTTAAAACGAATTAAATTGCTAAAAATTACAAATTTAACTAAGAAAAATTTGGAAAAATTACTTTTTGCTTTTATATTTATCTTAACCTAGGAAAAATGAAAACTTATTTTTTGAAACTTTTCTGATTTAATTGTATTAAAAGCTAATTAAAAATACCTAAAAACTGTTTTAAATGAGGAAAAATATCAAACTGTGCTGGAAAAATATGAAAAATTCAGGAAAAGTCTAAAATAATATTCTAAATCTATGAAAAATATAAAAATAGTAGCTTATGTGTGAGAATATGGAACTGCAGTGACAAGTGCTTATAAATAAGCACTCCAAATAAGCTAGAGGTACCAAATGAGCACCAACTTATCACAGAAGCTATAATAAGCTAAAACTACTAGAAATGAGCTAATTAAAACTAATCTATACTACTGAAATGCAAACTACAAAGATTTGGTGATTTAAACTTAAGTACCAAAAACAGTTTTTAGCTACTACTTTGTAGCTTGAAAATAAGCTACTCAAATAAGCTGGAAATTGAAACCAGATATTGGACTCTCAAGAAGACATGGCTAGCTACTTAAAAACCAAGAATGAGCCTGAGAGAAGCTCAAATGAGCTTTTGACAAGCTCTGCAAGAACTTGTGAAAACTGCTCTGGTGACTTATGCCCTGTCACAGGGCATATGAGGGCTTATAAAACAGCTTATTTAGAGCTTAAGAAAAATTCCAAAAATTCCCCAAAAATCATTTTTCAACACTAGACCAGTTCAAGTTGTTAAATCCAAAATACCAAAATCTCTTAACCAAGGATTAACAAATGATAAATCTACAAAGTTTTGGGAAAACTGGTTTTTATGGTTTTTGACTTTTAACTCAGAAATGGAAAATTGACTTTAATGAGATTTGAGCTTAATTTGTGAACTGATATTGATGATATGAGCTATTATGAAACTTGATTAAGCTGCTCCTATGAATTATGAACACAATGTAAGCTTTTGATTTTACAAATTTCTATCAGATATGAAATTAGGACAGGTTTAGAAGGATTTTGACTTTGAGTGAGTTTTGGTGACAAGTGATGACTTAAATGGTTGTGTTTAACCTACATTAGACTGAAGCAACATATTTCAACCAATAACTAACACCCTAACTCAAATTAATTAACAGAACCAAACACAACTTATACTAACTGTTTTGAACTTTTAACTAGTCTACCTACTGAATTAGCTTAAGCTTTAACAACTGAAACTGAATCAATGTAATCTATCAACAGCTTAATGGACGAGATAGCAGCTAATCCTAACCACGATTCAAACACAAGCGATTATGCAAACTGAATTAGAAATGGAAAGAAGATAAAACTCACAAGTGTCCCAGCCTTATTTTGCAAACTTAAACCGGAACCAACCTACACTATTCTAATCTAATCCAACCCCAAATCAGCTCTGCATCAACCCATATCCACTTCCATGTCTGCTTAACCAAAATCTCTTCACATGTTGACTTTTGTTGACCAAATACCAAAGTTGCTTGAAACTGAATTATAAACTTACCAAAAGCTATGAGTAGCTTAAATAAGCTTATTTGAGTTAAAAATAAGCTACTTAGAGCATTGATTATAAGAGCTTGAAACTGATTTTTTTTAACAGTGAACATGAAAACATGAAATGTTGGTATAACCTTGAATTGATACTTGAAAATAGTTTCAATACACTGGAACAACTTAGTTAGATACAATAAAACTTGAAATTACAACTTAGAACCTATTTAAGACATGGAAAGTTTAAAACGACATACATATGAAATTAAAACTAAGTACTCCTTTCTCTTGCTTCTCTTTCTTCTTTTTATACACCAAAACTGCTCCCACTTGTATTCTGAGCAAATCCCACTTGCATTTGCAGCCATTGGATCACTTGAGGTCATATTGGCCATTGATGAGATTTTTGGGCGGGAAGCTAATATAGCAACTGGGGGTTTTGAGTGCAAAGGGGGGAAGCATTTAATGCTTTTTGGCTGTTTGGTGAGGTGGAGGGGACATGGAGTGGGAGGAGAGTGGGAGTTGAGTCGGAAGGATGGTGAAGGTTGAGTGTTGCAGGCATGGTGGTCGAAGGAGAAGAAAAAGGAGGAAGGGGTATTTGTTTGACCGAGGTTTGACTTGGGTGATATTAGTGGACGGGGGGTCAAAAAAGGGGGGTTCAATGGTTTGGCAGGGGTCCAAGGTTATTGAGGGTCAAGGGTGCAAAGGGTTTGATATTAAAAGCAAGGACCATTTTGCAATTTCTGAAAGTTGGAGGACCAAATCTGCCATTTTCCAAAGTTGTTCCAAGGGACCAAAAATGACAAGTTTCAATAGTACAAGGACCATAATGGACATTTTCAAACTTCCAAGGACTATTTTTGCCAATTTTGAAACTCAAAGGACTAAACTTGTAATTTCTCAAAACTTTTGACATTTTTCACCAAAGGACTAATTATGACAAGTTATGATTTTAAAAGACCTTTGGTGACTTTTCTTTTAAAATAAGTGCTCAGGGACTATTTCTGACAAGATTTGAAAATCGGGGGAATGAAACTGCCAATTATGCAAACTTAGCTCATTTTTCATCTGATTTTAAACATTTTGCATCTGAAACATATAAAATGCAATTTTGAGATATTTTCAGTATTTTGATGCATTTCTGAGCATTTTTAAATGTTTTGCAGTTCAAATTTGACAAAAAATGATGAGTATTTACACACTCATCAAATGCCATCCAAATCAGAGCTTGAATATTGTGAATTGGCTAAATCAGATGGACTTGGAAATCTGGTGGGAGAATCATCTAAACCCAGAGTATCAACAGATGGAGTAGTGGAGGGAACTGCAGGTACAATATCACTAGCAGGAGGAACAGGAACACTACCAGTAGAATCAACATCAGCAGCAACTGAACCATTACCAGCAGAAATGACATTATCAGCAGCACTGGTGAGAATCACGCGACTACCAGCCAGGAATGTATACATTATCAACAAGCATCAAAATTCCTCGTGGGCTTCAATAGTTGCCCCTTAAGAGTTCCTCTCAGATTGGAGAATTCATAACCATTCTTTTCAAAGATCATTCTTGCCGCATGCTCTTTGCCGTTGAAGATTCACTAGTTCTTTTGCATATCCTAAATCACTTGAAGCCGCATCAGAAAATCTCGCGGTCCTTGGTACCGAAAAGTGGTTAGTAGGAAAAGAAGGAACAAAAATAAGTTGTTCATCACAACTGAAGTCTGTTTCATCATCCGGATGAACCCGCAATGTTAGTTTGAGAAGCTTGTGGTTCTCGCAAAGATTAGATTTATAAGCAGTATAACCTAAGTGATCAGCTAAATAGTCAAGATCAAAGCCATTCTTGACTCTGCCCTAACATTAGGCTTGTCCTCCGAAATCGCAGATTCAAGGTTTCTTCTATCTTCTTGGTAGAGATGTTATACACCCGGTAGCTTTACTATGAGCGTAATAGCCAACTACAAAACCCTCATCAGCTTTTCCTTCAAATTTTCCCAAATGATCACTAGTGTTTAAGATGGTCACATGACAACCAAAAGGCTTAAAGTAGCTTATGGTTGGAATCTTCTGCATATAAGTCATAAGAGGTCTTATTGTGAGGATGAGTTATCAACACTCGCTCAAAACATAACAAAGCAGAACCGACCGCTTCGGTCCGAACATGGTAGGTAACTTTGAATCGCAAGCATAGACCTTGCCGCTTCAATAAGGGTTATATTCTTTCGCTCAAAGAACTCCATTTTGTTGTGGAGTCCCCGCATTGCCGTAATCCCTTTTATCTCCCTTAGTAGCACAGAGTTCAATTAACTTGGCATTTTTAACTCGGCCCCATTATCATACCTTATGGCTTTAACCTTCTTATTCAACTGATTCTCAACCAGGGCAATAAAGTTTTGAAGAACCTGAAATGTTTCATCCTTAGTTCCCAAAAAGAATACCCAAAGAAAACCTCGCGTAGTCATGCGAAACCGCATGACAATAGTACTTGTGATCAATGCTTTCGATAGATGGGACCAAAGAGGTCCATGTGCGGCCGCAGTTCTCCGAGATTGTGCCACAATAGTAATGGATTTATAGGAAGCCTTGCTGCTTTCCTTTGTTGCGTGGCCACATTGTGCTCATTGGTAAAGACTTTGGAAGGAAGTACATGAACTAAACCATGTTTAGCTAGCTTGTTGATAGTTTTGAAATTTACATGAGCCATCCTTTTATGCCATTTGTTAGATTCATCCAAGGATGCTTTTGCCACCAAACAAGCTAAATCTTCTTACCGACATCATTAAGGTTGAATGTATACATATTATGTTTCCTGGGTACCTTCAAGACAACTTGACCATCATCGTATCCGGAAGTCTTTGAAAGTACAAGACATTCAATATCAGTGAATAGAACACAATTTTTCTTATCACAGATTTGAGGCACATAAAATAGATTGAAGTTTCTAAGTTCTTCCACATAATACACATTCTCAAAGTCCACCTTGGAAGTTCTAATGGTTCCCTTCCCTGTTATCTTGCCATCTCCTCCTCCAAATGTAACAGTACCTCCTTGAAGTGATACAAAATCATGCAATCAGTCTCTGTTCCCTGTCATACTCCTAGAACATCCACTATCAACAATACCTAAATCTTTATTTGTATGAGGATCATCCTACATATTAAAAGATATACAACAACATTAGTATACATGGAGACCCAAGTCATTAGTGACTTGGGCCTGCCTTGTGGATCATATTAGAAAAACTCCGAGATTGATTAGATCCACCATTGTTATTGGAATCCTTCATGAAAGATGGTATATTTTGTTTCCAAGAGCAACCTCGCCGAGGTCTTAACAGCAGATCCTACCTTGCCCCCTTTTTTATTCAATGGGTCATTATGTGCATATATCCATTTTGAAAATAAGTACTAGTAGGTCTGATTAATGTCCTAGGAACATTTTTTCTCCAACATGATGAAGATGGTCTATCGGCATGAACTGGTCTACCAGCAAAAACTGGATTACCAGCAGGAACTGGTTTACCAGCAGGAACTGGTCTACCAGCAGGATTAGTTCTGCCATTTCTCACATAGTTTCTAGCAGGAATGAATGGAGGAATATTAGAAACATCATTCCATATTGGTCTTTGCCTCTGTTGGTTAGTACAAACACGCATTTGTCTCTCATAAAAATCACAATCTCTAATAAGATGAAATGTACTACCACAAACAAAACATGTTTTCTTCTTAAAATGCTTGTTTACAACATGAGAAGTATTATCATAAACAAACTTATTCAAACCACAACCAAAATCAGAATTGTTTTTTAACAAAATTAAAAGAACAAGAAATGTTTTTAAAATAAGATGTCTTTGAAGATGATTCATCAATAGCAACTCTTGGGGCAGGGTGAACAGGAAAAGGCTTGGGAGAGGTAGACTTGGGAGTTGTAGACTCTTCACTTGAATCACAATGGCATAGTTTTAGACCTGGTCTCCAGGTCCTATCATCATGGAAGAACAAGAGACAAAATCATTAGTTTCACTCGCTATTGTCGATAAGTCATTAGACTTTTATCCATAGGTCATATGTGATTCATCCAAGTCTGAGTCTGGGTTAGGTGGTCTAACAATACCATTTATTGAGGAAGGAAGAGTATGCATTTCACCTTGTTTTACAAATTTAATAGGTTTACGATATTTTTATTCCTCTTCATCAGTGAAGATTAAAAACACTATATTCATTAGGGTCATATACCTCATCTGGACCAATATAGTCCTTGAAGTCCAACCCCATCTTAGTTTTAATAGACATAGAACTTCTCCATAATTTGTCTAGATTTTTGGCCTGTTCTTGCCAGTCTTTATGTCTAGCCACCTCTGTATCTAGATTTGCCTTGAGACCCTCTTTTTCTATATTAACTTTTACATATTCTTTCTCAGAGAATTTTAAAAAGTTAGCGGTGTTCTCCAAATCCCTCTCGAACACCTTAATTTTCTCTTCAAGAGCCAATTGATTTTGTTGGTACCAAACCTTTTATTTTTCTAAAGTTTTAACAGTTTTCTTATAGGCTTGAACATGAATAAAATTTTCTTTATATTGGCCATCAATGTCATCAAATTTTCTTTTAAGGGCATCATATCTATCATTACAACCAAATATGCAATTATGTACCTGAGATGTGATCCCCATTAGTGCAAACTCCTCAACAGATCCAGATTCGAACATCCCTAGTCTCAAAGAACCAATCCAACTTGAGGAGAACTTTCGACCATCGTCATCCACATGAGCATCCAAGTAATAAATCATTGTGTCCAAGGACAATAGGGCTTTGGTTTTGAGTCCTCACCTTGAGCTTGTATGCATACCTTCTCCTGCACTTCCCTTCTTATCCGGCATTCTCCGCAAAGTGAATCACTTGGTTGCATTCAAACACCTCGATATTCTTCCCGTCAAACCCGGGCCTCTTTTCCCCGTAAATGATCTTCCTCCCAGACTTCTTCTCAAATCTGTTGACTTTTACAGCAAGCATGGCCATCTACCATTTGATGTCCAACTTCTCCTGTTAGGAATTAGAAAATTCCATAGTGAAGAGTCGGTCACCCCTAATATTATCTAGCATAAGTTAGCTCGTAGACATATCGTTATTTACGTTATTTAGTAGTTTATTAGTTAGTGTATAGCGTAGAATAGTATAGTGCAACACCGTGGAGGAAGGACGGGTCTTACCCATCTGATACCCGATCTACAGCCGATAGGAGGTCGTATATTGTGTAAGTATAAATACCCCTTCCATCCATGGAAGGGGTGGTGCTTCATTCAATCTAGCCTTTTACATTTGAGAACCAAGTCTCTAGCAAGAACACCCTCTCTATCTTTCTCTCTCTAAATATAGCAAACATGTATTTTGATCATCCAAGACCACCCGAATCATCAACATAATAATATTTGGATCCTACAATTGGTACCAGAGCCAAGGTTGTTGTGTTGTGTTGATTTATGGTGGTTTCGTACCATGGTTTTTTTGTGTGTTGTGTGGTTCGTACCAAGTTAACGTGTTATTGATTTATTGTGGTGTTCATCGTTAATCGGGTTTGGTATATATATGTTTGGTCAAAATATGTCGTCCAATCAATAGTCATAAATCGCTTTGGTCATCTCTTTGTCCAAATAATAAATATTGTATTCTAAATGGTTGTTATTCTATGGTCAAACTGGCCTGGAAGTGTTGATAGAATCTTGTTTATGTGGTCATTTTCAGATAGTCAAAAAATGGTCAAGTTTTAGAGGTCAAAACAGATACAGCTTTCTGGTTTTCGGGTCATTCATCATAGCTGATTTGTTTTCCGAGTCATTCATTATAGCGACTCAGGCAAAGAAAGTTTATGGCGACTTGAGTTGTCTCTAAAACTAGCCAGATTCAATGTATCAAGTAGCGAGTTGTACTATAAAGGTAGCGACTTGTTTTGACAAGTCGTAGTCATAGCGACTTGGATAAAAGAATTTGCTAGCGACTTGGATAAAAGTAGCGACTTGACTCTTTAAATGATAGCGACTTATGTTTATAAGTCTGCAATTTGTGCTAGCAACTTGTTACTTAACAAGTTGGCGAATTGTTAGTTTTGAAGGCTAGCGACTTGTGTGTTTTGAAAAGAGACAGCGACTTGTAATGAAAATAAATAAACCTAGTGAAGCAGTTGTGAAACATGGTTTTGAAGGCATAGTGACTTGTGTCAAGAAGTATGATATGAAGAAGATGAATAAGACCATGACCTGTACCAAAACATAAAGACTCGACTCATGATACTCAGTACCACTTTCATCAGTCCAAGACCTTTTGCATCAGTCCAATAACCAATACCAACTCTAGTCAAAACTCATCTCAACCTCAGGTTCCTTCAACCATCACTGATCCAAGAAAAGTTGAATCATGATCTCAGATTTCTTTACGTTTTGTGTCTAATCTTTTCAGATCCAAACAACATCAAAGAACCTCATCATCGATCTTGTTAATATCCGAATCTAATGAATATGTGATATAACATTGAAGTTATATCTCATGACAAGATTCGTTCAATATGAAATGCAAACATCACTACACGGGGTCATATTAACTTAATCAAAAGTACATCAAACAATCTCAGAGTTACTCGTGGGTTTATGATAAATCATAGATCTCTTTAGATCCTTTTAAACCCAAGCACATCATCACAGATCCTTTTTGCATAAATCATAAAATGAAAACTAATGACAAAAGGTAAAAGATCTCAGTATGTTTTTCGTGTCTTATCAATTGAGACAAATCTAACCTTGAAGGTTATAATCATGAAAAGCATTTCTTCACTAATCCGGATTGTTTGAAGTATATACTTCATCTAATTATACGAGATGTGAAACATTTTTAACAACTTTGTTAACACGCTTTTCACTTGCTCGTTGTAATACTCTTTAACTATTCATACAATTTAAGAACCTACCTGTGAATCCATTGAGAACGAATCAAGAAGACAATCATAGGAGGTTCAAGCCATCCCTGTGGCGAAGTCAAGATAATGAAGGATCATACTCCTTGATTCGTTTGATGAGTTTGATTGCATGAATGGTTTTATGAAAACATTTTGTTAAGGTTCGGATGTAAGAAGTGATGTCTGTGGCTGCGTTATTCTTTAAGGAGGAAGTTTAGGGCTTCTATGTGAGATTATTAGGGTTTGAGAGATTAAGAGACTCTTTTTATACCCAACTTAATTAGGGTAGGGTGATTTGTTTATACCGGGTATTATTTTGCATTGGATTGGGTGGTAATTATTTGGAATGGGCCGTGTAACTACTTGATACGGGCCTTGAGATTTTTGACATGTTTGGACCCGTGAGTAATATGTTGGAGTTGGACGTTGGTTTAGTTTGTACTTCAACAAATGGTGTAATTTTGATAATGAATTATCAATTGAACCAAATATTTTATTTGATCGATCCAAAGGTGACAGTGTATGATGGACCAAACGAGTTTTTATGGTTGATTGGGGCTCGTGAATTTTTGATTTGGTCTAGTGAATTTTCATGGGTTGTGACTTGGATTAATTAGGATTGAACTTCATGGACCGTGCCCCGATTATTCAAGTAACCAAGTTTGGGCCGTACACATAATTGGGGCGGATGGGCTTCTCAAGAGATTTGAATGATTAGGAGACTTGATGATGATGAGATTTGTTGTGTTATGGGGTTTGACACTTTGGTATATACATTTTCATGGATAATATTATTTCACGGCTTGAATTATTGATTATACAAGGTTGACTACGGGGTTGTTTGGACGATATCTTTTATTTGCATTTGAAGTGAGGCTTTCCTGGCGCGTTTACTTATTTCTTCTTCTTTCTTTCTACCACTCCGCGAAGATGACTTGTTTGGGCATTTATTGAGTGTGATAAAGACTTGGCTATTTAGTTACGGTTGTGATTCTCTCTCGCTTTACCCACAACGTAACTATCACTTCGGTGTCTCACGCAGTTGAGGATATGTCAAGAGGTTTTGTACATTGGGTGCACCGTTTCTTCTTCACAATAATTAGTACAAGTTTAAGTAACAAATCTTGGGAATTTCACTTCATGATCAAGTTTGACATATCGAGTTTACTTCACCATATGGTCACTGCAATAACCGACAGAATGCATGAATGAAGTGTTTACCAAAGTGTTTATTGGATGGTTGATGTTGTTGATGATGTTGGATAATGAACCGTTGATGAACCGCTGCATGTTCTCCTAAAACAGATATTCACTGAAACCAAAGTGGTCATAACACATTCAAGCTGATATTGTTTACGGTTTTGTCTTGATTTTGTAAAATCCCGCGAAAGAATCTATTTCTCGGTCTAAATTACAGACTTGTAAAATCCCGTGACAATGGAAACATCCTGGTAATAGTAGAGTGCATTTCCGAATCTATCTTACGGTTTATTCTTGGTCTTGTAAAATCCCGCGAAAGAAACTATTTCTCGGTTTAAACCATAGAGTTGTAAAACTCGTGATTGATGGAACCATCCGGAGAATGGAAAGTGTATTTCGATCTTATCCGATGCCGGTGCTACGTTTCTCGAAGGGATAAAGGGTGTACTTCATGAATTGTGTGTGCTTGGGTAGTCTTTCATGGCTTTGGTTATTAAGGTTTTATGGGGTTATGTGCTTTCAACCATGGTCGGGATGAAAAACCATTATCAAAGTTCGTTTAAATGTCAAAGAAGGTCAGACTTGAGCAGTTAACCAGATGATGTGACAACAAAGTTAATTCACTATTATTTATTTGAGGTTGAAGTGAATTATCACGGGCTAGTGTACTTAGTATCCAAGGTATCGGGATGGATGGATGAAGATTCTTCATGATCCTTGTTCAAGCTTACTATTAAAAACGAAGACTTGGAAATCTAGTTATTGTTGGGTGTCTTTTACCTTTTCTTTACCACTTGGGGGAATTGGGCTCTTATCACCACAAAATAACCATCACTTAAAGGAGTTACGCTAGTGCTCAGGTCACATTCAATTGTGGATTTTCAAGAGGTGATATACGCCTAATACTCGATGGTTGGTTGGTTGAAGAGTATAGAGTACTTAGAGATTCAAATGGGCATGAAGTCTCGGACCGCTTTTGTTACATATGCAAGTTTAAGTCACGAGTTCGGGTATTTTACTTGTGGTCAAATTCATCATATTGGTTTTCCATCACTGTCACTACAAAGAGCCTATGAATGATAATGGGGTTGATCACATGTTTTGCCAAGAGAGTCGAAAAGAGAGAGATTATGACGCTGAAAACAACAGTTCAAGCCTCGTACTCTAAAGAAAAGAAATGTGTACGCTTCAAAGGCGATTATCTCCGAAGAAGAGAAATCTTCTTATGACGCCTGCTCACACTGGCCAGCCTCGCTCTCTAAAGAAAAGAAAAGTGTACGCTTCAGTGCGCTTTATCTTCAGAAGAAGAGAAATCTTCTTATTAATGACCATTCTCATCAACATGCTTCATACTTTTTTCCATGCTTCACCATCAGTGAACGGGCTACCATTGATTGTTTTCTTATTCCACTTTCTCAACTATAATGACGATGGCGACATCATGTGCTAATTTTGCGGGGGAGAAGTGTGAATAGAATACTTTTAGATGATTTCACTTATTTAGTCAAGAATGGCATCTCCGTATGCAATTCTTGGGGGGAGAAGAAGTGTGAATTTTTTGCATTGTTGATTGATATTTGAGAATATAAATGGTCATACTCTTAAACTCATGTAAGAACCGAGCTTCTTCTTATCGGGTCATCCTCACATGGAGTTTTTCTCTTCAAAGAGCCGTTAGTTGACATCTTCACAAGCTGATATGAGTTTATTGACAAAGTGCTTCGGTTAATGCTTCACGTGAACATCAACATGATGATTCCGAACAACCTTCTGTTCTTGTTTGATGTGATTGTTTGTTTGGTGTTACCATTTCGTGGTGTTCCCGGGTGATGACTCGATTTCCTTGATGAACATCTTTCTGTTTTGTTTGATTGGGAGGGATCTTAATTAAGGGGATTTGCAAGATGTAAGTTAATTGGGATGCTTTTGGTGATGTTCTTGTTCTGGCTAAATGAAGATGTTAACTATTTATTCCCCAACTCGACAATCTTGAAGAAGGTCGAGTCTACAGTCGGTTCTACATTTTCTGCTACATGTTAGAAGACTAAAGACGAGTTGCATTTAACGATCCAAAGACTTCTTCTTAATCTGGGAATTTATCAAAACAGATTGTCGGTTTATGGAGGCGTTGTTATTGACTATTGTAATATTGCATTGCACTATTGAATAATAATCCGCCTTTGGTATTCCTTTACCAAATCTTCACGATTATTGTTCATGAATGATGATCCGCTCTTTGGTATTCCTTTACCAAATCTTCACGGATTATTGTGCACTCAGAAATCAACCACGTGAACATTAAGGAAAATGACTTCCTCATCTGCTTGAAGACATTATTGGTGAATCTTCCATCGCTTCTCTATATGTATATCTTGAGGAAGATGGAATTGATGTTGAGGAATCATTTGTTCCGTTCATTAGTGGGTCAATGTACATCCGGTTGTACATTTATTCACGTGCTGGACATTTGACGCAAGTTGATTACTTTAGAGTTAATCATTTATCACTTATTTGAGATTGAAGTTGACTTTCACAAAGGAGTGTTCTTATTTGATAACTTGCTCGGGCTTAAGAATTTGAGTTGAAGACTTGGTTTATTTAGTTACCGCAGTGAGGTGGATGGTTGAAGACCGTTAACTATCACTATTAGGAGTTACTTGTTTTACTCGTCACACGCATATGACGGTGTGGATAATCGAAAGAGGTGTTAATGTCTCATACTTTGTTTGAGTAGTGAGTACTTAGAGATTTGCTTGAAGCATAAATTCTATACACCGCTCTTCCATCATTAGGTGCAAGCTTAAGATACAAATGTGGGGAAGTTGACTTCAGTTTCAAGTATGGTATATCGGGTTTCTTCTTCAGTGGTCACTTCAAATTGTCTACATAAGGGTTGATTAAAATAGTCAGAGAGAGTCTTCAGCAAGTTGATTCTCACAAGAGTTCTAGTGTTCTTCTCATAATGATTTCAAGTATTTGGGCTTATTCAATGTTGCTTGATCTCAAGTGTCAAAACTAGCTAGGGAAAGGAGAGACACACATCTAAACACAAAGCGAGTAAACTTGATGAACTTAATTCTTCTAAGTGATTGAAGATATCCCGGAAAGACAAATGTTATTACCGTAGAGAAACTCAAGGTTTGACTCATGGCGAGTAAACTTGATGAACTTAATTCTTCTAAGTGATTGAAGATATCCCGAAAAAACAAATGTCATGACCGCAGAGAAACTCAAGGTTTTACTCATCAAGGCTTTTTGTGTTATTATTCCAACGACGTGGGGGAAGTGATGTAATAGAAAGTTTCTGAAGATAAAAGAGGTACACAAGTGTGTGATTCATTAGGGAGAGAGATGGTGTACATTGGGGATGCTCATTGTTCACTTGAGTGCTTAATCGCTGATTCAGAGATATAATCACTTATCTGGAGTTGACATCCGCAGAGATTGTCATCCGCAGAGATAATCGGTGACTTACCGCTTCTTTAATGTTATATGTTATTAATTCCTTGTGTATTGGTATACTTCGGATACTTGAGCTTCATACATGATCATCAGGGAAGAAAAATGTGAACATGGGGAGATGTTTTCATTTCCTCATGTGTGTATTCGAGAGCTCTTGGGTATTGGTGTACTTCGGTTCTTGAGCTTCATACACGCTCATCGTGGAAGAAAATGTGAACATGGGAAGGTGTTCTTCATTCCTCTCATGAAGTGTATTCGAGAGAGTTCTTGAGCATTATACTAAGAGACGGACGGCATCATTTCAACTACACGGGGGAAGTGGTCTCTTGACAACCTTTTGGAATGGATTGCGCCGACTTCAAAGGGTTATGAAATTTGAGAAGAATGTTAAAGAGGGATGATACTGTCGTTCTTGTTGATGATATAACCTCGAACGAAGAATCACGGTGATTATTCTTGAAAGAAGCAGCGGGATTTATGATAATAGTGTGCTTCTCTCAGGCACTGGCTAAGCAAGCTTGAAATAAAGCTTCAATCTGCCTCACCTAAAGGATTTTCGGTTTGGGGAAGTCACAAAGTCTCACTTTCAGATGGTTCAATTTCGATTCAAGAGCCCTGGAAGCTTTGGTGGTGAATGTTTAAGAGTTGATGACTTCTATCTTCTACGACGTGCCGCTCGATATCCTTATCTCGTACTGTGATCATCATCTTCTTTACTATATCATCTATTCTATCTTTGTATATATTTATCAGAAAAACAAAATACAAAATTATAAAACCATCAAAAAGATAATAGAAAAATATAAAACCTTCAAAACCCATAAAAATCAGAAAATTTTCAAAAATACCAAAAATATGTTTTCTCAAGACATGTCTTCTGATATCGATAACATCTACGGTCTTAGAAATGTCATTCAATAATGGCATGGGACTTTAGATGAAGTTCGAACAGGAGGTGTAAATATTCTTTTCAAAACATGTCACAAACTATGGCTTGCTTACTTCTGACTGTAACCCGTGCTTAAACTATGGTTTGCTATTATTTCAGATAGCAACCCGCTCTTCATGAAAGGAAAGTGTTGCGCTAAACCAATTTTCAAACATTTCGTGCACTTATCCTAAAACAAAATGAGGAAAGTATGTCAAGGATCTGCTGTTCCTACACAAATGTTTTTCCGTCTTAAATTCTTTAGAAAAATATTTGTTGTTTTCAAAAATGGTGGTAAATAAGTTGCTTAAAATCAATCAGATTCAGAGTTTTTATAAAATTTGGAAACTCAATCAATGACTTCAGAACTTTTAAAATCTTTTATAAAATGAGTTATTGGTTGAGGGGAGAATGTTTTCAAATCTATATCTTCTAACGAGCTTTCTTAATTATCCTAATATGCTTAATTAAAAATGATGTTAACCTATGTTGAAGAACTAGGTGCCTAGGATATGATTGCTAGGATTAGATGATTAGAGTTTGATGAACACATTATTCCCATACATTTAAATGATCCGATTGATATGTTGCATTGACTTTCATTAGTCCATTGCTGTTTGGTGATGTCGACCACCATATATCAGTATGTGTGTTCACTAACGTATGCAGGTATATTGGTTATAAGAATGTTCCCTATCCGATCCCACAATTGAAGATGAGATTGAAAAAGGAAAGGGTAACTATATCTTGGGTTGACAAATGAAGAAACGGAGCTTAAATTGGACTTCTATGGAGAGTTGGCATAAATGCAACGTAAGAGGTCTCACCGCATCGCAGATGGTTTTCCTAAGTGATTGAAGAACCGAGCTTAATTTGACCTCAGTTGGCATTCAAAATGTAACGTAAGAAGAAGTCTCACGCATCACAGACGGATTTTCTTCCAAACCCTACAAAGAATAAACAAAGTTCTTCAACCACCTAATTATTCTTAAGTAGATACCATTTTTAAACTATTTTGAATAATTTGATTAAATTGTTTTGAAAATGGAAAATATTGTTTTGAAAATATATTGACTAATTTTGAAAATCACCGGACTTCTTTTATCAAAACCTAAGTCACTCAATTATTGACTGGTCATGGATTGAGGGAGATAGTGATTTAAAATAAAATATTTTCAAACGATATTTCTTCACAAAAGTTCCGCTTTGTACTATATAAGTGGTGATCTAAAGATTTAATGTTATGTCATGGTATGATTTTTCTTTTGAATCAAGGTCTTTCAAAATGAAAATTTTCTGTTCTTGTTTGATTGTGAAATTGTTTTATTTTACTTAAAGATCTCATAAAACAATCATACCGGATACTAACAATCTTTAATGTCTTAAAATGGTCCTTATCTCACATTTTCAAAGTTAAATCAAGCCACGCCTTTCCCCAAAATCTTTTAAATGATTTAAATCAATTGGGATCACAAATCTCAAAAGGTTTGAAATTTTGATCGGGTTAGAGATCGTGAGTTAAATCTCTTATCTGTTTAAATGGAATTGGTTTTAGTCCTTTAAAGGCACTCCTTCCTCCATGTGCCAAACGATTTCATACACAATGCACATGTTGAGGAGGAGGATTTATCCAAAAACATGATGAGTATTTAAACAGGCCACATTTTCTCCCATGTTTTCTAAACCTTATTAATCACTTGGGATCCAAAATCTCAAAGGGTTTGATATTTTTGATCATGGGAGAATTTGTGATTTAATAATGAAATTTGATAAAAGGTGATCGTTTTGATTCAAAGTGCATGTTGCTCTCTTGTGTGCTAAACGCCAATCTCAAGCACATATTGAGGGGAGCATAATATCGAGGTACAAAAGTTTTTTAAAGAGACTTATAAAAGTACCTTGATTGAGTTTTCAAATGGTTTCTTAATGGCTTTTGTGATTGTTGTTGTGCTTCAAATTAACTCTTGCCTCTATGTGATAAAAATGATTTCAAAAATCCTATGCACATATTGAGGGGGAGAATTTACCAAAGAAAATCAAATGGCTTTTTCTATGAAAATTGTGATCAAAGAAAATATTTCAAAGTCCTCTTGCCTCCATGTGCTAAACAATTTCTAAATCATATGCACATGATGAGGGGGAGGTTTTCTAAATGATCAAAACTATTAAGGTACAAAATGCTTTGATCTCGTATCACAAGTACCTTGATTGTTTTTCCAAATGTTTTTTCAATTGGTTTTAAGGAAGAATGAACTGTACCAAAAGACCGACCAATTTACTTTATGCATGGAGTTATAAGGATGGTTTGGTTAGGTATTCGTTCCCACGATCCCGCCAGTGCCGGAGGGATCTACCCAGGGACAATCCACTAGATAGTGTAGAGTCCTTAGGAATATTGAAAAAAGGAGAAAATGAGAATTTGGAAGAGTGCGGATCGAGACAGAGCTAGAACTAGAATAAACCCAACAAGGTTCTAGTTATGAAGTCTTGGTAAGTACTGAAGGGGTTGAAGAATGAAAAGAAATGAATATGAAAAAGGGTGAAAAGAAATAGCCCTCCAATAATTCAACCTTAGGCGTAAACCGGTTCAATACATATGCTCTGGGTGTTTACTAAGGTAACACTGGTATTGAAGACAAGACGTCATGGACCCAAAGGACGCGATCGCACTAACCTTCCCAAACCACTCAAGTTCCTCTTAAAAGGGCTTGTTTCATTCTCACGGGGAACCGCCATAATCTATCGACTTTCTCTTAGAGATTGTTGATTTTGAAGAAGGAGACCCTCTCCCTAGTCTCCGGCATAGGAACCAAATGTGCACTATTGAGTCTAGAGCCAAGAGATCATCCACAATATCTCATTAGGACACTATTCTTGAAGACTTACTGTTTCACACAATGTGGAAAGTAAGAATATATTAAGAGTCCTACGCATTATCCTTGTGGTATTGCTGAACATCCGAAAGTGATATGTAAAAATATTCACAATGAAGATAGAAATCCTTCTAGAGCCAACATCAAACAAGCTCTTGGTGGGTGACATGTGAGATCTTTCCAAAAGATCAAGCTTGTGAAACGGATAGAATGATGGGGCGATTCACTCGAATCAACCTTGGTCCAGAAATGAATTGACGAATACTTTTGAAAAACCGCTCGATGCAAAGCCTAACCTCTTTCTAGCACATGTGTACTTATGTTTTCAAAAAAAAGTATCTCTGATTGAAAAAACTTTTGAAAAACCGCTCGATGTGCAAATCTTCTTTCTCTAGCACGTCGAATGTGTACTTTTCATATAAAAGTATTTTGATTGAAAATTGATCTTGCTCATAAAACCTTCGTCGTATTGCAAAACTCTTTCTTCTAAGCAATACGCGATTGTTTTTCAAATCTATTTTCATCAATCAGTGAATCTCAATTCGCTGGTTCACTCATTCGCGGTTGTTCTTTGAGACGTTCCGTTTGAGAACGCTAGAACAAATTCGCGAAACCCTCAAGGAGATTCCTCGAATCCTACCTGATCACAGGCAGTATTTGTACTGATCAAACGGGAACCGTGGGCCGTGTACCTCAATTCAACGAAAGTGATCAAAGACACTTCGTGTGTTTTATTGCTAACTGTTGTTTGCAGGTACATTTGGACGGTTGCAGCTGATCGAATTGAGAAGTCAATCCAAAGCCGCATGCTCACAAAGATCTACACACTTAATTGAAGAAGTCATGACTTGTGCATTTCTACTAACCTCGCTCGATATTTCTTATACTATGTTCCCGCTGCACTGCTGCAAATATCGTGAACGTAAAAGCTTCTCTCGCTACTGACGGAAAGATGTCATGATTCAAAAGTGTGAGCATGTCGGTCCAAAAGTCACAACATCACATGATGGCAACACATAAAGGGTGATCCAGAGATTTACTGATGATCTCAAAGAAAGCTCGAAGATCATCAAAGATGTGGATCAGTTCAAAGACCCCCACTGAAAGTACAAATCTATGCGGACTTTGAAGTTGCACTACAAAAGCACAAAGATTGCGGAATTGAAGAATTGAAGTCTACGAGCTCAAGAACAAAGTCAACAATAGAATGCTAGGATTCAAAATGTAAAACATGTGTGCCTCCCTTAGGGGAGATTTAAGGAATTAGAAAATTCCATAGTGAAGACTGGTCACCCCTAAATATTATCTAGCATAAGTTAGCTCGAGACATATCTATTTACGTTATTTAGTTGTTTATTAGTTAGTGTGTAGCGTAGAATAGTATAGTGCAACACCGTGGAGGAAGGACGGTCTTTACCCATCTGATACCTGATCCATAGGCCGATAGGAGGTCGTGTATTGTGTAGATAAATACCCCTTCCATCCATGGAAAGGGTGGTGCTTCATTCAATCTAACCTTTTACATTTGAGAACCAAGTCTCTAGCAAGAACACCCTCTCTATCTTTCTCTCTCTAAATATGGAAAACATGCATTTTGATCATCCAAGACCACCCGAATCATCAACATAATAATATTTGGATCCTACATCTCCAAATCCCATTTATCCATCTGTTCAAAATCTTCATAAGCCAACTGCTGTTGGTCTTCAGTCTCAACAATGAATGAATAAAGCACATCCTCTATCACAGTATTGGGATTTGATTTTCTTGCAGAAGAGGTGTGTGCTTGGTGTCACTGATGATGAAGTGAATCTCAAAGATATGTCATCGTGTTAGCGCTGGCAGCACTAACAAAGGCTGAGTTTGTTGGAGTAAGAGAATAGGTAGAATGACCCTAGATATCAATTTCAAGAGTTCTAAGCTTATTGTATAAGTCATCGAAGCTCAAGTAATTAAGGCCTCCATTTTCCTTGAGAGTAAGATAAACCTGCCTCCAGGAAGAAGGTAAAGCACGCAGGAACTTGATGTTGCACTCCTCATTGTCAGGTTTGGACTTCATTTGATTGAGCTGGCTCAGGATTTTCTGAAACCTGTCATACCCCTTGTGTATGCCCTCCTCTTCAGAAATTGTGAACTCCTAAAGCTCGCTTGAGTATAGTCTTCCTCATCTTCTTAGATTCTTCGCACTCCAAACCTTTCCTTGATAGCTTTCCAGATTCTTTGCATCATCAAGATGATGGAAGTCACTCATATGATCATCTGGTAGTGCTTGGAGCAAGGTAGTTCTAGCCTTTGTTTCCCTCTCAAGAGCAATATGTTCTTTAGTTGATGATGCGTATCTCTACCAGTCTTCTTCTTACTGTTGCCTTTCAGAACAATATTCGCAGATGATAGTCATTGTTGGTGATATAATTTTCCATCTTCATTGCCCGTATGTCGATTCATCCATCCTTCTCGATAAGGAAACTTTGCATTGTTGTTTGACATGGTGGTAACAACCTGCTGAATTGTTTGAGACTGAGTTGCAGAATTGTTTGATGACTTAGGCTTTTCCTTCTCATTGTCTGAGCCTGAAGTTGACATTGTTTGAGAGTGTTTATGGTTTTGAGAGAAAAGGAAATTCTTCTTTTAGAGATCCTCACCAGGCTCTGATACCACTTGTTGGATCAATCCCAGATAGATCTTATGAGCCTTAACGAACTGATAGTAAACATGTGTAATCACAAGCAAACTATAGAGAACCTCTATTAAACTTGTATCCACGCGGAATATGAACACAAGAGTTAAGAAGAAAATAAACAGAAAATACTTGATCCTCTATGGATCTATATTGATTCACTAATAATGTTATTGAAAAAGTGTACATAAACCCTAGCCGCATGTTTCTTTTATACTATCAGAAACCCTAATTCTGCAGCTTACAAAACACGTAAAAGATATGCATTATCTGTTCCTAAAATAACTCATGCATATCCTAACTAATTACTAATAATACGGATACTACTATCCGCATAAACAAACTATCTATCGCCAGTGAATCGCACTATCGCTAGTGAATCACTATCCACAGAAAGAACGTAAATAACTATCAGTAGGAACCTTTATCAGTAGGAACCATACTGTTACAATAATTCCTAACATAAAGACTATTTATATAAAATTTCGATTAAATATGACTGCAGATGCCTATTACAGGGCATTACAGCACGATCAGATTGCCTCGATCATGTACCTACTCGTATATTTTTGTGATCTATGAAATTTTCCCAAGACATTGTAACTTATTAAAATGATCTCTCTTATTTCTCAGACATTGTGAGAAAAATATTTTATAGTTTTATATAATATCATTTAATATGATAACGAAACCCGTTACGGTTTATCAATTTCTCTTGGTTGTCTTACTCCCCGCGCGCTTATAATTTTCTAAGCATTTCTGCTTATTTTTTCAGGCACCATTATTGACACTAGTTATATAATGGCTATTGATATATACTTGATTTACTCTCGACTACTTATATCTATTTACCACAAGGTTATTTTTATAAGTATTTTTTCGATACTTACCTTTCATACTCGGTCTCCAGAGCATCATGTCAAACCATACTTCTTCCAATTAAAACTTTTTTAGACGTTGTAAGTGACACAGTGGTCTTATTTATTTCTCAACCGCTGTGAGTGATACAGTGGTCTTATTTATTTCTCAGACATTGTGAATGATTACAATGGTCTCTAAATTTTTCATGACCTCACATAATATTGTTTTACATGAAACCTGTCACAATCTATCGACTCTCTCTGATTACCTCACTATTCATTTTGAAAGATGAATTTGAACATTTGTTCTAAACTTCTGGAACACTTACATCGTCTCGTAACCCATCGCCTAGAAACACGTAAATTAATATGAACATGACTTTAATCTATCATCTCATATCATGTCATCTTAGAGCACTTACCTTTAGGTACCATTTTTTATATCTCACCCTCCTTTATTTCTTGTCATTTTATAGAAACATGTCACCTAAAAGACAAGACTTAAACTCAGAAGCCATTGAACGACTCATAGTCCAGCGAGTTGCTAATGCTATTGCTGCCTATGAGGCATGAATCTACATGGCTCACAACTTGATAAATCGGGACATCCGTCAGGAAGCCAAAGTCACCAAGAGCATTGGCAACAAAAAGAAATAGGGAAGTGAATTTGGGGGAAATTCCAACCAGTAACGAAACAAAAGAAAGAAGTGGTTAGGGCTTACGCTACTGAGTCATGTGACATGAAAAGCTATGCTGGAAACAAACCACTATGTAACCAATGCAAGCTGCATCACACTGGCCCGTGCACTGTTAGGTGCCGAAAATGCCAAAAGGTGGGCCATCAAACCAAAGACTGTAAAGGAAAGGGGCCCGCTACTGGTGTCAACACTTAACCAGTAGTAGCTTGTTTTGGATGGGAAGAACAAGGACATTTCAAGGATCGATGTCTTCAGAATAAGGGTCCTACTACTGGAAGTAACTTGCAGTCCATAGTGCCCTGCTTTGAGTGTGGAATGATAGGACACTACATGAAATATTGTCCATGGCTGCATATTCAGTATAAATGAAGAGATGCCGCAAAAACCTTAAAAAAGTCACGGAATGATGATAAATAGAGAAAGAAGTTTTCTTGCTCTGCATAATAAGATTTAAGCCTGGGTCCTCTTGGGTTGTATCTTTTAAACGACCTTAGTACAAGTACTTTATTTTGTGAATATTTATCTCGAGTTGTGTGATTTATTCGACTTATAAGTATCTACTATCTTCATGTTGTGACAATTTTCTATTCGTTACACTTTCTATTTCATTACCAATTGGTAAACAGTTTTGTTTTTAACTTATAAACTATTTTGGGTAGTTCCAAATAAACTATTTTTGTTATCTCTTTACAAATTATTTAGTCAATTACCTTGTAAAAACTATTTTATTACCATTTTATAGACCAATTTCGTTATTATCTTCTACAATATTTGTCACCATCCTATAAATTATTTTCTTACAGTCTTACAAATTACTTTACCTTTATCTTATAAATTAATGAACTGATTTGTTACTACCTCATAAATCGTTTTGCTATCACCTTATATAATCTTATAAACCATTCTCTTGTAAACCATGATTTAAATCTTATAAATTGTCTTACTAATACATAAAATAGATTGACTACTATGTTACAAGCAATATGGCTAAATTTATTTAACATTGAGAACTATAAGACAACTAAACCAAACATTACATTATTGGTCTTCAATTATACATAGCCTGATTACCTATGTCTAATTCGGGAGGAATCATGTTATGCTAGGAGCAGTTATCTATAAATCCTATTAAAAACAACTTTTCACTTATATCCCTAAAAAGCAAACTTTGGTGTGTGTATAAAACTTCATGTCATAGACTTACGAATTAGTGGACACATAAACAAAGTAGACTCTCGTCACATCCATATCGTTAGCCTTATCTTATATCGTATCCTAAACTGGCGAATTGTACTTCATTACACCAATTATTTTAGAAACTAATATCGTAATCCAAAACTGTACCTTAAACTTTCTAAATCATCCGTTCAGTATCGACCTCATGCCTGTTAGGATTTAGTAAATCCAGTTATTAAAGTGTCGGTCAGCTTAAGTATATGTAATCGTTAGAAAGCTCATAGTCGTAGTTATTTAAAGTTAAGTAGTATTTAGTTAAGTAACACCGTGGAGGACGGACGGGTCTTTACCCACTGTATGCCTGATCCACAGCCCGTAGGAGACGATTTGTGTAAGACTATAAATACTCTCTACCTCCCAAGGTAGAGAGTTGGAGCTCATAATAAGATTTTCACTTTCTCTCACTAAGTTCCCAAACCTCTAACTCTTTCTCTCTCTAAAACCTATTAGTATACGCCTTGAATGATCATGGTTTGATGTGTTTGAGAAATCCTATGTGTAACAATTGGTATCAAGAGCCAAGGTTTGATCATCTCTCTTACTTATCCTTGGATTTCTAGTGGTTTTATATGGTTTTTGGGTTTGAAAAAGTTTAGTGGTTTTTGCATCATTTGAATCACTTCTTGTGTTAAAGTTTGAATTTTGAGTGTACTTTTGTGTTTATAATCATTGTAAGTGCTTGAGTTTTGATTTGGGAAGCTTGAATCACTGCGGGTTGAGCTTGTTTTGGTTGAAAAGTGTGGTTTTGAAGTTTTTTTGCCAATGACTGAGTCTCGTGTGATTTTCTTCAGAGTTTACTTGCTTTAGTAATTTCAAATGAAGTTGTAGTTTAGTTGTAGCGACTTGATCTTAGCGACTTGTCTATTGAGACAAGCCGACAAACAACATAAGTTAGTGAAGGTTCCACTTTGGCTAGCAACTTGGCTTTGTAGAGAATTGTCTCTGTTATTTCTAGCTTACTTGTCATTATTGTTCTTAGCGAAGTTGCTCTTTAGCTTAACTTGTCCGCTTAACGATATGGTGCGAAGAGTTTAACTTGTGTTCAACGACTTGATTCTTAGCGACTTGGATTCTTAGCGAGTTTCTCTTTAGCTTACTCTTGTCTGCTTAGCTTATTTGGTGCAAGAGTTTACTTGGTTCACACTGGGCCTTAGTGACTTGGTGTCTAGCGACTTGGTTCAACAGTTATAGCGACTTGGTTGATATTTGTTTCTAATACGGTTTTCTCTTGATTTAGTAAAATCCCGTGAAAGAATCTATTTCCGGTTTAATCATAGAGTTATAAAATCCCGTTAAATCTGTAAACATGTCTACCAACGCCTACAATCATCTCTCATCAGAGCCGAGGACGCTCAAGCAATTTGTTCGTAAATTCGGCCCACCCATGCTTCTTGACAGAATCGACTATGATTCATGGGCTCAACGAATTAGGTTGTATTGTCCGGGAAAGGAAAATGGAGTCAACATTCTCAAGTCAATTGATGAAGGACCTTATGAGATTGAGACTACAAGAGACATAATTGATACTGGGCAGAGGAACAATGATCTTGATTGGATTGCACGGAAAGACGCATGATGAGTGATAAGGAGAAAAAGAGATTCAATGTGATATCGGGCTTCAAACATTACACTTCAAGGTCTTCCAAAAGATATCTACAAGCTTATCAATCACAACACCGAGGCCAAGGCTTGGGATAATGTCAAAATGCTTCTTTCGGGTTCTGAATTAACTAAGGAAGATAGAGAATCACAACTGTATGATGAGTTTGAGCACTTTAAGATGAAACAAGAAGAAAGTGTCTATGAATATTACGTGAGATTCCACAAGCTGGTGAATGATATGAGGAATATCAAAATGACCATGCCAAATACTCAAATTAACTCAAAGTTTGTGAAAAAACATGAATTCTAATGGCACAAATTTGTCACCTCTGTGAAGCTAACCAAAGGATTAAAGAATACCAACTATGAGCAATCTGATGCCTTCCTTCTTCGGAATGAAAGACATGCTATGTTTGAACGAAGGATCCTTGAGCGGTTCAAATCTGCAGTGGTGAAACTAGTTCGCCAAATGACTCTACAACTTTTACACCAATGTTGGTATTACCACCAAAGCATCTCAAGTCATACCCACGGGTAATGGTAATCACAAACTCATTCTTGATCCGAGGTTCAAGCAAGCCGATGCTGATGCAACCATGGAACACTTCATTAATCAACCGCTCTTATGGTTAAACAAAACTTGACCTCAATCCACATACCAACAAATTTCACACTAATAATGAGATCAAAATCGCATCCAATCTACACAATCATGATGTTGTCAAATGGAAAGGTTATGGTGCAAACTTCCAAGGAAGACGCAGATGAACAGGGAAGAGGAGTAGGTGGAGGGTATGTGGCTAATCGAATCATGGGAGAAATGGAAATCGGGGACAAGTGAAGCCATTAAGTGCTACAACTGGTGGTGATGGACACATTGCGAAACCGACATCTCCAAAATGCCCTCAAAATGCAGAGTACTTCGTGGACAAGATGCTGCTAGTGCAAGCTCGTGATGTTGGAGCGGTTTTGGATGAGGAAGAGTTACGCTTTTGCCAGGAAATGCTAAGACATATGATGCCGATGTGGATGAACATCCAGTGTAGGGCACGCACGTAATCATCCAATTGCATTTCAAGTAGCCGATGATGCATATGACTCGGATGTCGATGATGAACCAATCGCCTAAAATCTTCATGGCTAGCATCTCACCCATGGTCTCCAAAGATCTCTTCACCACAACAGCTGGTCCATCCAAAGAATCAATCATCTCGAGGTATTAAAACCTGAAGATGAGGTTGATGAGCGAAAGATACATAATGAAGTACAATCTCTTGAAACTTATGAATCATATATTGATAATGAGGGAAATAGTAATATTGTCCCATATGATCAATATGCGACACAAAGTGAAAGTGACATTGTACCAAGTGATGTATCTTCAGTACCAATGATGACTATGTTCTTGATGAATACATCATGTACTGATCTCTTTTTTACCTCTCGAATCAATGCTTATAAAGAACAAGTTTCTATTTATGAACAACGTGATAAGTTTGAGTTAACTACCCGTGAGCAGGAAATGGATAACCAAATGCGTACAATTATTAGAAAAAGTAATTTTAGAAAAGAAGTGTTAAAACAAGAGTTAAACTCTTTACAAGAAAATCTTTCTAAAACTATTAAGCAAAAACAAGAGCTTCAAGATAATGTTAAAATGCTTAAACAAGAATTTAACGCTAAGGAATCAAAACTTTTGAATGACTTTTCTAATCTAAAAACTTTGAAAAACAAGCTTGAAAATAAGTTGTACGCATAAGGAACACCATTCAGCATCTGCTCACATGGTCACTAAACATAGAGTCTTAAGCGATAAGCATAGTATTCCCATTATAAAGGATCCCAACCTCAGTATGGTAAGAAAGCAAGAGAAGCTCAGAAGGTAAACTATGATGGCAATGAGATTCTTAAGCCCGTGAAAATACCATCATGTATTGGATGCACTGAAGAGGATAGAAAATTAGATGATGCATCTAGGGAGAAAATGGATAAGAAGTTTAACAACTCGTGTAAAAGAGAATAACATAACGATTAAACCCCATGATTACACTAAGGAAAATTGATCTCCTCGAACAAGTTTAAGGCTCAAACTCTATTAACCCTGCAACAAGTTTTGGAAAAAGACATGGATAAGCAAAAGTTAATGAACTTGGTAAAACAAACACCCCTTTAGGAAAATGCCAGAGCTACCGTGGTATCCTCCAAATACACCAATGCATTTAGTTCCTAGATCTATTCCCACTAAGAGAAATACCTTAATCAGTCATTATGTGATTTATCAATTATTTGTTGATTTTGAGAAAACATGTAAGAAAAGGATCACACCTATTGGGATAACTAAAGGGGAAAGGGGTTATTAGCAAACTAAAGAGTGCTATTTAACTGAAGTCATGCCTTTCTTTAAACAATTAAAAGGTCAATTTGAGAGTCTTAAAAAGGGTATGGATTCAGATATTAAATAAATGGAAAAGGAATTTGATGCAATGATAGTTGAGGTCAATGACTATAAGCGAGAATTAAAATATAATGAGATTGAGAGGAAGAAATTGCATACCTTAAATGAGAATCTGATTTCTGAATGTATCACTCAAGATGTGTTTTACATCGCCACTAATTGTTCAATTAAATCATCTCAATTTCATGAATTACATTCTGCTTCGAAAGTCTCCCATGATCGTTTCATTGAGCTTGAGAAAACTAACTCTAAATTGCATGATAAAGTTGAACAGGATGATCATGATAACCTGGTGAAACAGTTTTCTAAATTGGAAGTTGAGCATCTTGCTTTGCAATTAAAATATCAACATCTAAAAGAAAATGTTAAAACCTCAAATATCAAGACATCCTTGATGCCCCTGAATTTGATGCAGTTTTTGAAATTAGCAAACGTGATGAACAAATATTAAGAACCCAAATTTCACAATTAAAGGGTGAAAAGAACAATGCCATGTGCTCCCAAATGCCTCCTCCTTTAGATTCTCGAGTTCTCGACTTTCATCTTCAAAACTCAGTTAATGTTTCACAAAAGGAAAATGAGTTTTCTGAAGAAAATGAAAAATTCAAACAACACTTTAAAGAGTTATATGATTCAATGAAAGTCACTCGTGACAAGAACAACGAAAAAATAATGTCTTTACAAAAGGAAATTGAGAATCGGAGAGTCGGGAAAAGGGACAATGCCACTTGTCTTTAATGAAAATGTTGCATCAAAGTCACATCGCAGACCGCAAATATACCGTGATCAAGTAAATATATTCCTCATCTTAGGAATAATGAACTTGTATTTCATAATTATCTTGCTCATCTTAAGGATAGTCTTGAATGTCTTCGTGAGATTGTAGAAGAGGACTTCATAAATAAGCCACTTGATAGTGAAATTAGGTTTGCTTGCATTCAGGCCAAATGATCTCAAGAGATGTTAGAATGTTTAATAGCAACATGTCCTAAATCCTTAAAAAGATAAAGGCATGGATGCCTTGTTCCATGCCTAGTGCTAAGTATACAAACCATTCAATGCCCAACATTAAGAAAGTAAATTTCAATGTGCCTTCAAGTAGTTCAGATCCTCACTTCTAGTTCAGAATGCAAAAAGTAGCAAAACCAACTAATGCTCCACCTCTACAGAGTAGAAGTGACACCAAAGAAAGCGGGTCAAAGCCTCAAGGAAACACAAAGAATGATAGGACCTTGCGTGCTAGGAATGTTCAGTGGAAGAGAGTAGAAGACCACCTTAGGGAGAATTTGAATAAAACGAATCGTGTTGATTCTAGTGTTAGCTCTAAGCCGCACTGTAATTAATGCTAATTATGCTACTTTGGAAAAACATGT
>OU343220.1:100989529-101067144 GCA_910596185.1 Chrysanthemum makinoi | reverse complement strand
GCTAATTTAAAAACAATGGATAGCAAATTGTGACCAAACCCACTGAATCAAAATTCAAGATGTAAATTGTATTAACCAGGGAACCAGAGAATGGAAATCATAATGTAGTGAAGATAAGACTTAAAACGAAGTGATTGAATTATCGTGATTGATGATGAAAGAGCTCCTTAGAACATTTAGTGTTGTGTTTATGAGGTATATGAAAGAGTAAAAGCGAGGAGTAGAAGTGCACGATGGAATTATTAAACAATTATTCTGCTTGTCGATAAAGTTGGTTCTCAACGATCCTTGAAAAGTGGATCCCGCCATTAGTTTGGGATCCCGCTATTCAAGAACAAAACAGCTTTAGTGGTTTGATAATTTTGACGTGGAAGCTTTTGATTACTTGTGGAAAACTAGAAGGGGGTTGAATAGTTTTCCCATTTTATAAGTTAGTTTCAAAAAAATTTAGATTCGTTAATATGTGAGATCTTATGGATGTTGAGAAAGTATAGATCTAATGATAAAGCAAGTAAATAAAGTAAAGCAAAGGGATAGAAATGACACAACCCATTTATAGTGGTTCGGCTACAAGGACACCTTCCTTGCCCTACTCCACCCCGAGTCACCTACTCGAGAGTTCAAGCACTATGTCAACAAACTCTTCACTTGGCGGAGAAGCCTTCACAACTGTTTACACCTTTTTTCGGTACAAAGCTAAATACCGAGTCCGTAACACTGTGGACCAAACCAACACGACTATTACACAACAAATATGTGAAATATCAAATACAAGATCTTTGCTAGAAATCTTATGAGTGACAAATCAATCAAGGACCCCTTGCTTGGATGACTTGTAGAATGCTCGTGATCTCTCTTTAGAGAAGGACCTATATGAGAATCACAGTAGATAGAAAGAAGAACAACTCTCTAGATCAAGTGATCTATAGGTTAGAAGAGAATGAGAGTGTTTGAGAGATTTAGTAAGAAGAGGGGTGAGTTAGAATGAAGAAATGGCTCTCTATTTATAGGCAATTTCTTCCACTATTCTCGGATCCCTCCCACTTGGGATCCGTCTAGTGTAATCTAGGGATCCGTGGGACTCCTCTTGCCCATGGGTTTTTTGGTTATGGGTCATGGGTTATGGGTTGTCCATGGGTTTTCCTTAGATTCAATGTATCTAAAGTATACATTGTATCTAAGTATCTGGTATGGGATCCATGGGTTATGGTCCATGGGTTATGGTTTTACCCATCCTAATAAACTATTACAACAAATGATTAATTACAACATTTTTGTATTAAATGGCTATATGTAAATGCTTTACAAAAATAACATGTATCCTTATAATTAGACTTAAGATAACATTATATTTGTTATCAACAAAACACAAAGAGAGACGCAAAATATTAATAAGCTTTTACGGTTTATTTGTATTAACAATCTCTCCCCTTTTGTTGATGACAAAACATAATGTTATGATGAGTAAAACTTAAGAATAGATGTATGTTTTGAAAGCCCTAAGTTTTACTTCTTCTCCCCTTTTGTCTAAATAAAAAGTTAACCAATCGAAGAAATAAAAGTGTGGAAAAATTAGTCCATCTTACTCCCCTTGGCGGTAGCTCCTAGTTTGGGGCCAAGTGAAGAAAAAAAAATAATAATAAAAATCCTACAAATAGAAAGGTTAGTAACATGCTTATGTAATCTTGTGATTGACGAGAATCAAGATTGGGAGCCAAGGTATGTAAACAAGGCCTTGTAATAAAACAACAAAGTGTAGTGGTTTTTATGCCACCTACAAGCATGTAAAATTAAGAACAAGACTTGTTCTTGAAAATGACTTCAAAATAAAAAGTACTAAAAATAGAAAATAGTAGTAATGATTCCTTCCATGCTTGCATAAGGTTATGGATGGAGGTTTGATGAGTAATGGTATTGATGCGATCAAGGATGAGGTTGAGTATGAATCGCATTTCTTCCTTAACTTCTATTGAAATTTCCCTAGTGGATTGGCAATGTTCACAATGTAAGTGATGTGGGTAATGAGTGCGAAATCTTTCGGTTGTTTTGATTTGAGAGTTGCGGAAGTTGTGGTGGAAAAATAGGAAAATATGGATCAAAGTCTGGAATGATTGGAAGTGGTGAAAGAACCTAGATGTTATTGTAGTTTAATGGGAGCTAAAGGTGGTGATGTTTCAAGATCATTGAATATTGTGTTTGGAGAAGTTGGAGGTGTCAAAAGGCTATTTCTTTTTGCTTTGGTTGTTGAGATCTTGTTGGAGTCGTAAGGAGTTCCAAAAGAGTGATTTTAGGTGGTGAGAATTTAGTGATGAAGTTGGTGTACCGTTGATGAAGGAGGTGCTTTAATGGAAGCATCTTGTGGTGAGTTAGTTGATGGTGATGAGCCATATGATGATGGTTTTCCTAAGCAACAAGATCGGATGTTAATCCATGTGGATATCCTAGAGTTTGATTTTGGTATTTTGGAAGGTGGAAGTACAAAGGTTTGGGTTTCATGAAGATGATTGTTTGTACTAGGTGATTCATCTAAAGAATTTGTGAATGACATGGTGTAGTTTGTTTGTGAATATGAGATGGTTATGCAAGCATTTTGAGAGTTCTATATATAGAAAAACAAATCATTGTAATGAATGCTTGACCCAAAATGTGGATAAAATCTAATGATTAGATATGAATTTAAGGCATGTGATCATGAGAACACAAGCATTAAAGAACATACTCCAAAAATAAAACAAATGTGGATTTTTCATCCAAAGTGAGAAAAATAGAAGGTAAAACAGCTTCTGTCTCACGGATCCCACGGATCCTTCCCTTTGGATCCGGCCCAACATGAAGGCCGATCTGGTTCTGGTGTTCAGCAAAGACAAAAATTCCTTTTGGAAACATTTTTGCCTAGTGTGTGCCTATATGCAAACTATTTGGAGTTCGGTTATCTCGAATCCTAAGAAAAAAGAAAAATAAACTAGAAGTGAAAAAGTAACCTATTGAGATAACCCGAAAACACATATTTAGTACATGAGTACATAATTTTGTGTTATCAATGCTCCTAATTCATTGTTGCTTAAATGAATGTACCCAAAATACATATTAGTTATGTATCTCCTTTAGCATTCACAAGACATGAGATGCAATGAAAACGGTTTTTACTTTGTATTAATAATGAAAAAGCGATTTGTCCTAGACATGAGAAATTGCTTTTGTGAAATTGATACGGGAAGGTATCATCCTTTTAGAAAACATTTTGAAAGAAAGGTTTTCTTTGAAAATGTGTATGTAATTATGTGTTTGCAACTTGTATTTATAAAGAAAATAAGAAAACTATAAGTGGAAAACTTATCTTGGGTTTTGAAAATTTCCGTATTGTTTGTGAGTTGTGCGTGAAATAGAGATCCTAGACTCAGAAAGAAGAAGGCTAGTGTTTACATACCTTGTAGAGTCAAATAAGTTACGACGTTTGTTCCATGAGACCAAGACCAAGACGAAGTAGGTTGAATTGTTCCGCTTCAACGGTTTGGTGAGGGCGTCGGCTATGTTGTTCGATGCTACCTTCTCAATAGAGATGTTCCCCTTTGAACATTATCTCTTAGGAAGTGATGATGAATCTCTATATGCTTTGTGCGAGAATGCAATACCGGATTATTGCTTAAGTCGATGGCACCTTTGTTGTCACATAGAATGGCTATGGCTAGATGAATGTCGTATTCGACTAACGCTTGTTTCATCCATAGTGCTTGTTGGCATGCTTTGCCGGGCGGAGACGATTCGCTTCGGTTGTTGATAGTGCCGTTTGTTTCTTAGAAAACCAAGATGTTAAACAACATCCCATGAAAGTACATACCCCACTTGTACTTTTTCTATCAACGAATCACCGCATGGTCGAATCGCATATACAATTGTTTCTACTCCCATGCCCTTAGGATACCATAATCCTAATTGTGTTAAACCTTTAATGTATCTAAATGTCCTTTTTACGGCTTCTAGGTGTGATGTTTTAGGGTCTTCTTGAAACCTAGCACATAAGCAAACACTAAACATGATATCCCGCCTACTTGCCGTGAGGTAGAGAAGGCTACCTATCATGCCACGATATTTAGTATTATCTGGATTCGGTTTTGTGAGAGGTGTGGATGACATTGGAAACCGACCTTTCAATCTTTCGAATCTTTAACATCTCCTTTATGATTGATTAAAGAAGATACCATCTTCTACTTGTTTGATTTGTAGACCAAAAAAGAAGCTAAGTTCTCCCATCATACTCATTTCGAACTCGTCATGCATGATTTTAGAGAAATCATCACACATGTCTTGACAAGTGGATCCTAATATCATCTACATATATTTACCTATGTGATTAGTGAGTGTGTTGTCAACTAACCCCATGGTATAGTGTGTAATTAAAAGACTTGAGTCTATCATACCAAGCTTTTGGAGCTTGTTTAAGACCACAAGTGCTAAAGGGCTTTCTTTAATTTATACACATGTTTAGGTTTTTCAAAATCGATGAAGCCGGAGGTTGAGCTACATATACTTCTTCATTAATGAAACCATTTAGAAAAGCGCTTTTGACATCCATTTGATAAAGCTTTAGATCATTAGCACAAGCATACGCAAGAAGTATTCTTATAGACTCTAATCTAGCCACGGGGCGTAGGTCTCATCAAAGTCTATTCCCTCTTGTTGGTTATACCCTTGAGCAACGAGTCTAGCCTTGTTCCTAGACACTACTCCGTTTGCATCTAATTTGTTTTTATAAACCCATTTGGTTCCTATTATGGTTTGATTACTAGGTGGAGGGACAAGTGTCCAAACATCATTAGAAACAAATTGATTTATTTCTTCTTGCATAGCCATTACCCAACTTTCATCTTTTATGGCTTCTTGTGTATTCTTAGGTTCTAAGGTTGAAACGAAACAAAACAAGCTACTTTGGTTTTGAACTTGAGACCTTAATGTTCTTTCGCTTAGCTTTCCTATGACTTATCTACGAGGGTGATCTTTGGACTTTTTAATGTTTATGACTTCATCATTTAAAGGTTCTTCTTCTTCATTTATCTTTTTCTTTATTACTATAGCTTCACTTTATACAATCTCGTCATCGACAAGAGGTGCAGAGGGTTTGGGTGGACTTTCATCAAATTTTATATTTAATGACTCTTCTACCTTCATTGTTTCTTTGTTTAATATGACGTAAGCTTTGCTATTTTGAGAGTAACCTAGAAAGATACCTTCGGTTGATTTAGGATCAAATTTTGTAAGGTAATCTTTAGTGTTAAGAATAAAACATTTACTACCAAAGACTCTAAAGTGATCTAACGTAGGCTTTTTGCCTCGGAATAACTCATATGGAGTTTTACCTAAGATTGGTCTAATTAAGACTCGATTGAGTATGTACGTTGAAGTATCAACGGCATTACATCAAAACTTTTGAGGTATGGATTGTTCATTAAGCATGGTTTAACTCATTTCTTGTAGGGTTCTATTCTTTCTTTCTACTACCCCATTCGATTGTGGAGCCGCGTGGAGCCGAAGTTGTGAGTAATTCCATTAGCGTCACAAAAGGCTCCAAATTGCACTTCATTATCGAATTCCCTACCGTGATCCGTCCTAATAGACACTATAGGACTTCCTAGTTGTCTTTGGATCTTTTTGCTTAATATTTCAAAATAATTAAAGGTTTCGATTTTGTTCTTTAAGAATTTTGTCCATGTATACCTAGAATAATCATCCACTATGACCAAAGTGTAGTAGTTGCCTCCATAACTTTGGATAGCGGATGGACCAAATAAATCCATATGTAGTAATTCTAGACACTTAGTTGTAGACACCATGTTTTTAGCTTTATGACTAGAATGAGCTTGTTTTCCTACATTACAAGCATCACAAAAGTGATGTTCATATTTTAACTTAGGTAGATCTCTTACTAGATCTTTGGATGATAGCGATTGAAGAAGTCGCATATTGGCATGACCCAATCTTCGATGCCATAAGGTCAAGTATCATCCATAGAAGTAAGACATAGTTTGTCTTTAGGTTCATTACCGATTTTAATGACATAGACTCCATGTTTCCTAATACCTCTTCCTATGGTTATGCTATTTTTAATATCTTACTATGGTTTCGTAAAAAGTACATTGCTATCACATATTTGTCCTATACTTAAGAGGTTAAAGTTTAGGTTTTCTACGCGACACACATCGTTAATGGTTAGAGATTTGTTAAAAATCGTACCTTTACCGATGATTTTACTTTTGCTATTTCCAAACACCACATTACCTCCATTGAAGGATTCATATGTGGAGAATAGCTCCTTATTGCGGTCATGTGCCTGTAAGCACCCGCTATCCTTTATCCATTCATCCGGGTCTAGGTCGACCTTTAAGCACACCTAAGAAAACAATTAACTCAAAAGTTTGGTCCCCATTTGTTCATGGGTCCATTAGTTTTAAACATTCCATTCATGTTAGACATGTATGGATAAGATGAGTATGCATTCCATGGAGCAAAGTTTTGAAAGGGAAAACCATTTTGCATATTTGGGTTCCATCCCATTTGATGGTTACTTCTCGGGTAAACATTATTAGGTCTCCTAGATGGATTAGGTTTTGAGAAAGATGGAGCTTTGTTTCTTGCAAAAGTAGGATTATATTTTGGTGGTGGTTGTCTAGTTGTGACATGAGTTGGTTTCTTCCTATTAACGATAACAAACTCAGTTCTAGATGAAGAAGCTACGTTATTACTACTGTTTGCTACAGCAGACCCACGGATCCCTGCTTAACACTAGCCGGTTCCCTTTGATGGGATCCGGATCCGCCACAACGCTGGCTGGTTTTTCTAGTGCCTTAACAAATTGTGGTTCTTTGTTTTCACTAGTTGATGGATCAAGTTGTTGAATACCTAAACCTTTTTGGTTGTTGCCGGTTTTAACACTATGTAATATCATATCTAAAGTGTTCTTACTCATTCTAGCAATTTTAGAATCTAGTTGATCAACTAGTGTTTGAAGTTGAACGCAAAGTTCACATTCACCACTTGCTATTTTACCCTTTTCTAAATGTTTTAGTTTTGCTTTTAATTCTATGACTTCTTTATCTAAACGTTGGTTTTGACTCTTTAAAAGCTTGTTTTTGTTAATTAGTTTTAAGCTAATATTGCATAGTTTGTCATATTCATTATGCAATGAGTCGTCATCAAGTGATGAGCTACTATAGTATTCGTGACATACCTCGTCATTTGCCATGAGACAAATTTCTTCGTCCTCC
This sequence comes from Chrysanthemum makinoi, assembly GCA_910596185.1. Classification (NCBI taxonomy): domain Eukaryota; kingdom Viridiplantae; phylum Streptophyta; class Magnoliopsida; order Asterales; family Asteraceae; genus Chrysanthemum; species Chrysanthemum makinoi. The sequence goes on along the minus strand of OU343220.1, from coordinate 101,059,885 downwards.
TCGTCGCTCATTCCCCACGGGCCGCTCACGAACGCCTTTTGATCATCCCGTTTGGGACACTTACTAATAAAGTGGTTTGGGTCCCCACATTTAAAGCAAGTACGATCATCTTTTGGCTTCTCGTCCTCTTTGCTTTTTCGAAAGCCTTTCTTATCGTCATACGGTTGTTTGACGTATCTTCCCTTCCTTCTAAAGAACTTTTTAAAGTCCCTTACCGCCATAGCTGCATCCTCGTCGTCACTACTCGAAGAGGAGTTCTCTTCATCGCTTGAAGCCTTTTGGCTTTAAGGGCAAGAGATTTGTGTTTCTCTTTCACCTTTGAGGCTTCGGAGTCTTTAGCAAGGACAAGCTCGTAGACTTTTAAGTTGCCTATGAGTTCATCAAGGGTGAGGATTGTTACATCTTTTGACTCTTCGATCGCCGTCACCTTGGATCTCCACTTCGATGGAAGTGTCGTTAGATATCTCCTAACATGGTTACGGCTAGAAAAAGATTCATCAAGTGCTTGTAAAGATGTAATAATAGTATTAAAGTTAGCAAATGAATGATCTATAGTTTCCTCATCCGATATTGAAAATTGTTCATATTGTTGAACAAACAAATCAATTTTATTATTTTTAACTTGTTGGTTGCCTTGATGAGTTACAACTAAAGAATTCCGAATTTCTTTAGAGGTTTTAAGCGTAGAGATTCTTTCGAATTCCTTTTTCGGTAAAGCATTATATAAAACTATTTTTGCTTCACTATTTTTAGAAAGCTTTTTCTTCATTTCATCATTTAGTTTATCATGAGGTATGTTAAGTAAATTCCCATTATCATCTTTTGAGGTAGCCTCAAAATCGCCTTCAACAATAATGTACCAAAGATCAATATCTTTAGATTTCACATATGTTTCGAATCTATTTTTCCAATATATAAAACCATTAGTTTCAAGTAGTGGTGGTCGTTGCATAGATTGCCCTTCCTTATAATTTTCAGAACCATAGTGATCGAAAAGTTTTTAAAATACAATTTTACTTTAAAACTTTTATAAGCTTAGCTCTTGATGCCAATTGTGGAAAACTAGAAGGGGGGTTGAATAGTTTTGCCGATTTTATGTTAGTTTCAAAAACTTTAGATTCGTTAATATGTGAGATCTTATGGATGTTGAGAAAGTATAGATCTAATGATAAAGCAAGTAAATAAAGTAAAGCAAAGGGATAGAAATGACACAACCGATTTATAGTGGTTCGGCTACAAGGACACCTTCCTTGCCCTACTCCTCTCCCCGAGTCACCTACTCGAGAGTTCAAGCACTATGTCAACAAACTCCTTCACTTGGCGGAGAAGCCTTCACAACGTTGCTTACACCTTTTTCCGGTATGAAGCTAAATACCGAGTCCGTAACACGGTGGACCAAACCAACACAACTATTACACAACAATATGTGAAATATCAAATACAAGATCTTCGCTACAGAAATCTTATGGAGTGACAAATCAATCAAGGACCCCTTGCTTGGATGACTTGTAGAATGCTCGTGATCTCGCCTTAGAGAAGGACTTATATGAGAATCACAATAGAAAGAAAGAAGAACAACTCTCTAGATCAAGTGATCTATAGGTTAGAAGAGAATCAGAGTGTTTGAGAGATTTAGTAAGAAGAGGGGTGAGTTAGAATGAAGAAATGGCTCTCTATTTATAGGTAATTTTTCCACTCTCGGATCCCACGATCCTCCCACTTGGGATCCGTCTAGTGTAATCCTAGGGATCCGTGGTACGCTCCTCTTTGCCCAGGGGTTTTTTGGTTATGGGTTGGTCCATGGGTTTTCCTTAGATTCAATGTATCTAAAGTATACATTGTATCTAGCCATCTTGGGTATGGGTTATGATCCATGGGTTATGGTCCATGGGTTATGATTTTTACCCATCCTAATATTAATAAACGTTTTTACGGTTTATTTGTATTAACACGATTTTTGCCAATGGTTTTTGCTCTATATCTTAGGGTTTATCTATTATAGGTGTGATACAAACTTTTGACGAGTCTTCGTGTTTACTAAACACATTTGACGAAGTTCCTTTTTATGAGTAAACCATAAGTCGGGGAAAAAGATAAAAATCATGTCAATTTCTATTTTAACATGATATAGATAATTTGAATAGATGATATTGACGTAGATTACTAATGCAACACCAATATCTCTATGTGAGGAACGATGGATCAAAACTTACCAATAATTTCTTTTCGAGGTGAAGATGTATTATGACTAGTTTATAGTAGTGTTTAGGAAAATCAATCAAGAATATTATTCCTGGTGATATGTTTAATAAGAAGACCAACTTTTTGGAGAGTTTGTGACATTGCGGTTTAAGCATTAAATCTACGAGTCTTTACATAGTATTAAATATATGCAAGGATATTATAATACTACCTAATAGAAGCATATATCGTTATATTATCATAAGCAATTGGCATGTTTTTAGATTAACTAATTGTAGTTATGAGAACATACCTTTGCTATATATTCTATTTATGATTTTTGAAAATCATTGACGCGAAATACTTCATGAGCTTTTAAATTTCTTAATCGTATTTTGTAAAAGCAAGTTTTTAAATACTTTGGATTCTTCTTTGGATGTTGACTTCATTTTTCCTTAGATAGAACGAAGTCATTGAGCGAATCCTAGCATGAAGATTTCTCAAAGGAAAATGTTTGAATGATCTGTCACTATCTAACATTTAAAATGTAAAAATTTCTAAAACATGAATTTTTGTTTTAAGACATTTCCTACTTTATAGTTTTCAAACATACACGGATCGTATCAAGTTTTTAAAGTACAATATACTTTAAGAAACTTGGTAACGAAGCTCTGATACCAATTGTGGAAAACTAGAAGGAGGTTGAATAGTTTTACCTATTAAAACTTCGTTTTAAAGTATTTAGATCGACCTATGTCAATCTATTTGGTATGTGTGTTGGATATTGATAGATAAACATATAAGTAATTAATGCAAAATATAAAGAGTAAAGGAACACAAAACCATGACACGAGTATTTATAGTGGTTCGGCTACAAGTACACCTTCCTTGCCCTACTCCACTCTCCGAGTACCCCACTCGAGAGTTTGTAAGCACTACACATCACAAGCTCCTTAATGTGGCGGAGAAGCCTTCACAACGTCGCCTACTCTTGTTAGGAATTAGAAATTCCCGGTATTAAAGAGTCGGTCACCTCAAGTATATGTAATCGTTAGAATGCTCGTAGTCATAGTTATATTTAGTTAAGTAGTATTTTGTTAAGTAACACCGTGGAGGATGGACGGTCTTTACCCATGTGCCTCGATCCACAGCCCGTTTTGTGGCGATTTATGTAAGACTATAAATACTCTCTACCTCCCAAGGTAGAGAGTTGGAGCTCATAATAATATCTTTCACTTTCTCTCACTAAGTTCCCTAAACCTCTAACTTTCTCTCTCTAGAATTCCACTTATACGCCCACTTTGTGTTATGGTTTGATGTGTATGTGAAATCCAATATCCAAAAATTGGTATCAAGAGCCATGGTTAGATCATATCTTACACATCTTTGGATTTCTAGTGGTTTTTAGGTGGTTTTTGAGTTTGGAAAAGTTTAGTGGTTTTTGCATCATTTGGTTGATTTCTTGTGTTAAAGCTTGGATTTTGTTAGTACTTTTATGTTTAGAATCATCAAAAGTGTTTAGGTTTTCATTTGGTAAGCTTGAATCATCTTGGTTGGGTTGTTTTTGGATTGAAAAGTGATGTTTATGTGGTTTTTCTTGCTAGCGACTTGATATACGGATCTCTTTCGTCGTAGCGACTTGCTTCACAATTTTGTAGCGAGTTACGTTTGGAGCTAGCGACTTAGACCTAGCGATTAACAGTACAAGTAGTGGACTCTCCACTACGGGTAGCGACTGGTGGTAGCGACTTGGTCTGTAGCGAGTTGCTCTTTAGCGACTTGAAGTTTTAGCGACTTGAGTAGCGAATTGCTGCCAAAATTTTGCTAGCGACTTGGACCTTAGCGAGTTGTTGTTTAGCGACTTGACTGTGTAGCGACTTGGTGCTTAGCGATTTGGTGATTTAGCGAGTTGCTCTTTAGCGACTTGACTGTGTAGCGACTTGGTGCTTAGCGATTTGGTGATTTAGCGAGTTGCTACTTAGCGACTTGGTTCAAGGGTTATAGCGACTTGGTTGATTTTTACGAAGAAGAGGTTTGACCAAAGTTGACTTTTTACGTCAAAACTTCAAACGGCCATAACTTTTGATCCGTAACTCAGTTTTCAGCGAAATACCTGTCAAGACGACCGGAACAGCCTGAATATTGTGAGGTTTCACCACGATGTTGTGAAACGATTTTTTCGAGGCCCAAATCCTCTCCGAAAGGAAGTTATTGAGCTTTTAAGTTTTTAGACCTAAATTTCTCCATAAAATCGTGCAACAACCAACCCAAATCACAACCAAACAACATCTATGCTTATCCCACAAACAATCATAAGTCCTAACACACAATTGTCTATCATTGTGTCGTTCCATCAGTCATCTTAACACATTCCATTGGTCATTGCTTAACGGTTTGGTCTTGATTTTAGTAAAATCCCGCGAAAGATTCTATTTCTCGGTTTAAATCATAGACTTGTAAAATCCCGTGCATTCTACCACATCATGTCTTACTCAACTGACCCAGTGATTTCAGAAGTGCTTAAATTGTATGATGTTGTGGACAACAATGATAAAGTATGCTACCCTGAACGGTTAAAGATGTTTGAATTGAACAATGAGGATGTGAGATCTTCATGTTCTGAGTACAATGAGAATGCCACGCAAATGGAATGCAGCATTGAGCCATATCAGTTACTTCATCTGCACCTCATACAACTGTTATCCATATCTGGGGATCGAACATGTAGTGCTCTTTTCCGCCAGGACTTACCTACATTGACAAGAAGCTTGCTGTTGAACTTAGAACACTTAAAGCTGCAACTTACCAATGAAGAGGTTCAAAAGGATGGTTCCAGTGCAGCTTTTCAAGTAATCTACAAACAATTTCAGCCATTCATCAGTGGGGAATATTCAGCAGATAACGATCAACACTTGACTGGAATTTCCTTCAAAAAACATACTGGAATGGAAATTCAGAAATTCATTGAGACATTTATCCAACTCATGGATAATGTGAAAAAGTACATTGAAGAATCTGCTCAAAAGAATGAAGACGGAATGAGTGTCGGTGCAGTTGAAAGATTGTTGTGATAAGTTGGGTAATGTATCTCCTTGAAGAATCGGTGTTGTTGAATGCGAATGTCAGTGACAACAAAAATTGATGAGTCGGATAATGAAAAATGGAATCTTCGTGCTCAAATTCACAAGAGAGAGAGGTGCACCAGACACAACCTGTGCAAGTTAATGCAAAGGAACGCCCCATGGAAGCTTCGGATGTACCCAAGATAGAGATGCACCCGTCACAGCCTGTGCATGTCAATGCCGAGGTAAGTTGCATGGAAGTTTCTGCTGTACCTTGTTGTGCATCTTCTACTCAAAATGATGATTATGAACTGCATGAGTACGCTGCATTTGTGCTCGATGATTCCTTACCACTGAGCTTAACATATATAAGGATCAAGTTGCTATTTATGAACAACGTGCTAAGTTTGAGTTGACCACTCGTGAGCAGGAAATGGATGACCAAATGCGTACAACTATTAGAAAAAGTAGGTTTAGAGAAGAAGTATTAAAACAAGAGTTAAACTCCTTGCAAGAAAAGCTTTCAAAACTGCTAAGCAAAAACAAGAACTTCAAGAAAATGTTAAAATGCTTAAGCAAGAATTTAGTGCTAAGGAATCAAAACTTTTGAATGATTTTTCTAATCTAAAAACTTTGAAAAACAAGCTTGAAAATAAGTTGTACGTACAAGGAAACACCATTCAGACGCTCACATGATCACTAAGCATAGAGTTCTAAGTGACAAACATAGTGTTGCCTTAGTTGATGAACCAAACCTTGAGGCTTGTAAAAAGGCTAGAGAAGCTCATAAGGTACTGTATGATGGTAATGAGATCCTTAAGCCTAGACAGAAACCTAGTTGCGCTGAGTGCACTGAGGAAGATAAGAAATCGGATGAAGTCACTAGGGAGAAAATGAATAAGAAGCTAGAAGATCCTGAGTGTAAAAGAACAAGATAACGATGAAACCCCATGATTACACTAAGGAAAATTGGATATCCTTAAACATGTTTAAGCCTCAGACTCTATTGACCCCTGAACAAGTGTTCTGGAAAAGGATATGGACTTGCAAAAAGCTGAAAATCTTGTTGAAAAGAATCCCCTTGTAGGAAATTCCCTAAAGCAACTGTGTATCCTCCAAATACACCAATGCATTTAGTTCCTAGAACTATTGCCACTAAGAGCAAGACCTTAATCAGTCAATATGTTATTCTTCAACTATTTGTCGATTTTGAGAAAACTTGTAAGAAAAGGATCACACCCACTGGGATAACTGAAGGGAAAGGGGTTTTGAGCAAACAAAAGAATGCTATCTAACTGAGGTCATGCCTTTCTTTAAACAACTAAAAGATCATTTTGAGAGTCTTAAAAAGGGGATAAAATCAGATATTAAAGAAATGGAAAAGGAATTTGATGCAATGATAGTTGAGGTTAGTGACTATGAGCGAGAATTAAAATATAATGAGATTGAGAGGAAGAACTTGCATACCTTGAATGAGAATCTTATTTCTGAATGTATTACTCAAGATGTGTTTTACACTGCTACGAATTGTTCCATTAATGCTTCTCAATTTCATGAATTATCTGTTGCTCGGAAAGTCTCCCATGATCGTGTCATTGAGCTTGAAAAAACTAATTCTAAATTGCATGAGAAAATTGAACAAGGTGATCATGATAACCTGGTGAAACAGTTTTCTAAATTGGAAGTTGAGCATCTTGCTTTGCAATTAAAATATCAACATCTAAAAGAAAATGTTAAAACCTCAAATATCAAGACATCCTTAGATGCTCCTGAATTTGATGCAGTTTTTGAAATTAGCAAACGTGATGAACATATTCGAGCTCATTGTAACACGATCGAAGATTGAGAACCCAAATATCACAACTGAAAGGTGAAAAGAAGGATGTGACTGGTTCCCATATGCCTCCACCTTTAGATTCTCAGAATTTCCAACTTCAAAACATTATTGATAACTTGCAAAAAGAAAATAATTGTTTTAAAGCTTAAATTTCAAAGGTTAATGATCAACACAAAGAGTTATATGATTCAATGAAAGTCACCCGTGACCAAAACAACGAAAAAATAACGTCTTTACAAAAGGAAATTGAGAATCTGAGAAGTCAGGGAATTGGGAAACTGCCACCTGTTTTCAATAAGAATGTTGTCTCAAAGTCACCCTCAGACTGCAAATACACTGTGACAGTTAAATATATTCCTCCTCATCTTAGGAATAATGAACATGCTTTTCATGACTACTGTGCTTACCTTAAGGATAGTCTAGAATGTCTCCGTGAGATTGTTGAAGAGGATTTCATTAACAAACCTCTTGATAGTGAAGTTAGGTTTGCTTGCCTCCAGGCCAAACGATCTCAAGAGCTGCTAGAATGTGTAATTCCAACATGTCCTAAATCCTTATCCTTAGGTGCAAAAGGCAAAGCTGTGATGCCTTGTTCTATGCCTAAAGCCAAGCATGTGACCCTTGATATGCCTTGTTCCATGTCGAAATTCAAGCAAGCAACCTGTGAAGTGCCTCTTAGAATTTCATATCCAAAGACTTCTAGACCAGTGAATGCAGAAAGTAGTAAAGTCATGTAATGTTCCCATCGTTACTTCTACAGATGTTAAGATTGACACTAAAGCTAGCGGGTCAAAACCTAGAAGCTATGCAAAGAAGGATAGGATTACGCAAACTAAAAGTGATCATGATAAGGAAGTGAAAGAACACCATAGGGACAAGAAGTTTGATTTGAACAAAAAGAATCGTGTTAGTTCTAGTATTAGCTCTGAGCTTACTAAAATTAATTCGAGGCCTTATGCTGTCTGCAAAACATGCAAAAAATGTTTAATTTTTGGTAATCATGATAAATGTGATGTGTTATTTCTGAGGTCTAAGATTCATAACCCAGTTAAGAAAGTTTGGAGAGTGAAACAGATTAAGCAATCCTGGAAACCTACAGGGAACGTTTTTACCAATGTAGGATTTCAGTGGAAGCCAACAGGTCGAATATTCACGAATGGCAAACCTTGCCCCTTAACTAGATCCACTATGCCTAGAGTAGTGCCTGTTAAGGTTTGGAAGCCAACTGGTAGAATAATCCCATTTAGCACAAAATGTCCCTCGACTAAGTCTGATGCTTCTACTAGTTTAGCTCCTAGTGACAATGACATTGCACCTAGGGTTTCTGCTGATTCAAAGATTGTTTGTGCTAACCAAAAGACCCCATGAGCACGTGGGGATCCAATGTTTCCAATTCTCTGTCTTCGTCTGTTGTCCAAAGCAGGTCGTACAAGTCGTCCCTTGGTATTTGGATTCGGGCGGCTCTAAACATATAACTGGGCTCTAAACAATGACGTCTGTTCACATCAGTTCAAGCCTCGTACTTCATCATAATGGCGTCTGCAGATAACACTTCAGGCCTCGTTCCTCAAAGAAAAGAAAGGTGTACGCTTCAGTGCGCTTTATCTTCTTAAGAAGAGAAATCTTCATGTTTATGACCATTCTCATCGACATTCTTCATCAACAAGCTTCATGTTTCTCCCATGCTCATTCAGTCATCAAGTGGATCTACATTCATTAATGTATATTCTTATTCACTTGCTAAATCAAAAATGGCAACTTCGGATGCAATTTTTGAGGGGGAGAAGAGTGAATATACTAAATGATGATGGATGTTTGAATAATGGTTATACGACTTAAAGTTTGATGACTCTCACTCACTAAGGATAAATGGGATTTATGAGAAGAGTGAATATACTAAATGATGATGGATGTTTGAATAATGGTTATACGACTTAAAGTTTGATGACTCTCCTCCAACGCCTAATGTTTCACTCACTAAGGATAAATGGGATTTATTGTTTGGGATTCTTACAACCGCTAGCGAATATTTGATGATCATCAAAGAATATGTGATTCATGAGTTCAAGATATGTTTGATGATCATCAAAGAAGTACAACTCAGACTACTCAAAAAGCCCAATCTCCAGTTATTCCTCAAGGCGTTGATAATGATTATCATAATATTGCAGTTGCACTCATGAATAATGATCCGTTCTTTGGTATTCCTTTGCCAAATATTCACGGATTATTGTTCATGAATAATGATCCACTCTTTGGTATTCCTTTGCCAAATCTTCATGGATTATTATTACTCTCATCGTGCATGCTATAAATCAACCACATGAACTTCAAGGAAAATGTCTACCTCATCCGCCCGAAGTTATTGGTGTATCCTCCATATCAGTCTCTACATGAATACTTTTAGGAAGAATACATTGATGTTGAGGCATCATTTGTTCTGGTTCATTCAGTGGGTGAATGTACATCCGGTTGTATGTTTATTCACATGTTGGGCATTTGACACAAGTTGATTACTTCGAAGTTACTCTTTTATCACTTATTTGAGGTTGAAGTTGACGTTCACAAAGGCGTGATCTTATTGATAACTTGCTCGAGCTTAAGAACTAGAGTTGAAGTCTTGGGTTATCTAGTTACCAGCAGTCGAGGTGGATGGTTGAAGACCTGGTTAACTATCACTATTAGGAGTTACGTTGTTTTACTCAGTGTCACGCGTATATTACGTTGTAGATAATCGCAAGAGGTGTTAATGTCTCATACCTTGTTTGAGTGTGAGTACTTAGAGATTTGCTTGAAGCATAGATTCTCGACACCGTTCTTCCATCTTTAAGTGCAAGCTTAAGACACAAATGCGGGGAATTCGACTTCAGTTTCAAGTTTGGTATATTGGGTTTTTCTTCAATAGTGGTCACTTCAAATTGTCTACATATGGGTTGATAAAGATAGTCAGAGAGAGTTTATGTAGCAGTTGATTCTCACAGGATTCATTTGGGCTATTTGAGTTCTTCTCACAGATTTCAAGTTTATGGATATATTATGTTTTGTTGATTCTGAGGTATCAAAACCATTTGGGGAAAGGATATATTATTCCAACTATTTGGGGGAAGTGGTCTCTGGAGACCTTTGGTTTATGTTACTTCAGTGTTCAGTTGGAAGAAATGTGAGAAGAATATTTGGAACGTGAGATGATAATGCTTATCGACATCTTCTATACGGTTTATGATAAAGTGCTTCCGGTTATATGCACAACATGTTCACTTGATCGAGCTAATTCAGTTATTTCAGAGTTGACATCCACAGAGATGATTAGTGACTCAACATGTTACATGGATGTCATCGTCTCTACTCTTGTTGGGTACATGTGTACATTATGTGCTGATTGGTTATATGTTATATAACTGGAATGCACTTGGTAAAATGAAGATGTTGATATATTGTTCCCTAAATAGACAACTGGTCAATCTTGAAGAGTAAGGTGTACATCGGGGATGCACAGCAGGTTCATGTGATCGGTCGTAATCAGTTAATCCGAATTTGATAACCACTGAGACGATCAATGTTTCAACTTGTTACTTCGGTGTTCTCGTGTTCTTCAGGGTGATGAGCTTCAATCAATGAGACCGCTTTGTATTCAACTCTACTTCTTAGGGAAATGGTCTTTATTCGATGTTTTTCGGTTTGGGGGGAAGCTACCAAAGATTCAAATTGAGAAGGCTCATGTCCAGATGATTTTCTTAGAAGCCTCGAATGCTTTGGTGGCGAAAGTTTAAGAGATGTTGATTCCTTTCTTCTACAACGTGCTGAACGATATCTTTATCTCGGTACCCATTTCATCATTCTCTTAAACTAATTTATCTCTTGTAAATATTTATTCGAAAAACAAAATACAAAATTATAAAACCTTCAAAAAAATCAAATAGAAAAATATAAAACTTTCAAAATCCATAAAAATTTGAAAATTTAGAAAAATCTTCAAAAAAAAAAAAAAAAAAAAAAAAAAAAAAAAAAAAAAATCAAAAAATCAAAAATTATTTTTGGGAGAAAGAGAAAAAAAAATGGTTTATTGTCATTTCAGGCAGTAACCCGCTTTTTCAAAGAAAGAACAGAGCCATACTTTATCATGTTTTCAAAATTCCATGCTCTGATTCTTTAATCATTTATCTGCTGAAAACTAACTGCTTTGAAAAATAACTCAGTCTCTATTTTTGATAATCATCTGGACCTATGTCATTGATTGAGGGGGAGAATGATTTCAATTAAATTAAAAAGTTATTTGGCATTAAATTGTTTTCAAAAGATATTCAAGCATGTTTTATCAATGGAGTCTAAAGTCTTAAAATCCGATCATTATCAGTTAAAACGCTTTCATAATCAAGTCACAATTCTCCTTAAAAGCTTTCAAAATCAATTTAAATCTATAAGAGATCACAAATCTCAAATGATTTGATAATTGTGATCGGGGGAGAATGTGTGATTTAAATTGGATTTAAACTGATAATTCGGTAAATGGTTTTATAAGGATGTACAAGCTCCCCTTCCCACATATGACAAACGATTTCAAATTTTCCATGCACATGTTGAGGGGGAGCATCTATCTTAAACCTATGATTTGAAACGTGATAACTTATCTCAAGGTGCAGGTTCCCTCTAGTATGTGCAAAACTCTTTTCAATCTCGAGGCACATATTGAGGGGGAGCAAAATCATGAAAACCTCATCCTTCCCCAAAATGCTTTATCTACTTGATTCAATTAGGGAAGTGATGTTGATATTTTTTTAAAAATGGTAATCAAAGAAGTTAATTCTTTCTCTTGCCTCCGTGTGGAAAACTATTTCAAATACTTGATTCACATGTTGAGGGGGAGTTCTTCTTCTAAAAATATCAAAAACAATTCAGGTACAAAATGCTTTGATAAAATATCATAAGTATCTGGATTGATTTTCAAATGGTTTTCAATTGGTTCCTATGGCAGACGAACAATACCAAAAAGACTGACCAACTTTACATTATGTATGGTGATATAAGGTCGATAAGGTTAGGTATGTGTTCCCATGATCCGCCAGAACCGGAGGGATCTACCCAGGGACTATCCACTAGTTAGTGTAGAGTTCTTAGGTATGATGATAAAAGGAGAAAAATGAGATATGGGAAGAGTGCGGACTAAGACTGAGCTAGTACTGGAATAAACCCAACAAGGTTCTTGCTATGAAGTCTCGGTAAGCACTGAAGGGGTTGAAGAATTAAAAAGAATTGAATGAGAAAAGGGTAAAAACAAATAGCCCTCCATTTATTCAACCTTAGGGCAGAAACCGGGTTCAATTCATATGCTACTGATGGTAACATCGGTATTGAAGACAAGACGTCATGGACCCAGTGACGCATTGCACTTCAACTTTCCAAACCACTCAAGTTCCTCTTAAAAGGACTTGTTTCATTCTCACGGGGAACCGACATTATCTATCGACTTTCTCTTAGAGATTATTGATATTGAAGGAGGAGACCCTCTCCCTAGTCTCCGATATAGGATCCAAATAGGCACAAATTGAGTCTAGTGCCACGAGATCATCAATAAATCTCATTAGGACACTTTCAATGAAGACTCTCTGTTTCACACAATGTGGAAAGAGAGATTATATCTTGAGTCCTACGCATTATCCTTGTGGTATTGCCAGAACATCTGAGTGATGTGTTTACATATTCACTGTGAAGATGGAAAGCCTTCTGGAGCCAACATCTAACAAGCTCCTGGTAGGTGGCATGTGAGATCTATTATACAGATCAACCATGTGACAACTGAACAGAAACAATGGGGCGATTCAATCTTTTGAATCAATCCTGGTTCAGGTTATGGATTGACGGATACCTTTGAAAAACCGGTTTTTGTGCTTTAAAACTCTTTTCATTAGCACGTCGACCGTGTACTAACTTTTCAAATCAAAAGGTGTTTTATGATTGATAATTGATTTTCATTAAAACGTTCGTTATATTGCAAAAACAATTTCTATTGAGCAATACACGATTGTTTTTCAAATCTCTTTTCATCAATCAGTGGACGTAAATTCGCTGGTTCACTCACTCCGTGTTGTCTTCTTTGAGACGTTCCGGTTTGAGAACAGCTAGAGCAGCTGCGAAACCCTGTCAAGGAAATTCTTCGGAATTATACCTGATCACAGGCAGTACTTGTACAGATCAACGGGGAACCGTGGGCCATGTACCTCAATTCATCGAAAGTGTTCAAAGACACTTTCGTGCGCGTTATTGCTAACTGTCTTATGCAGGTACACCCCGACGTTTGCAGCTGATCAGAATGAAGCGGTCAATCCATAGCCGCATGCTCACACAACACATTCATATCAAAAGATATCATGATTGGTGCATCAATGACTCTGATATTCTAACTCCATGCTTCTGCTACGCTGCTGCCAATATCATGAATCAACTAAAGCTTCCGCTATTCTGATGAGAAGATATCTTGATCCAGAATGTGAGCATGTCGGTCCGAATGTCACAACATCACATAATACCAACACCACAATGGATGTATCAGAGATTGTCCATTAGCTGATGAACTCAAAAGCTGGCTCAACATTATTATCACGTGGATCAGTAAAAGACCTCCACTTGGATTAACCAAACATGCAATGAGTGGAATCAATGACTACGAGCTTCGGAGCAAAGTACTACATCAAGAATGCAAGATCAATTGTTAATGTAATATCTGATTGTATTCAATGTCATTTTAGTATATGTTTGAGGTGACCTCCCTTAGGGGGAGATTGTTAGGAATTAGAAATTCCCGGTATTAAAGAGTCGGTCACCTCAAGTATATGTAATCGTTAGAATGCTCGTAGTCATAGTTATATTTAGTTAAGTAGTATTTTGTTAAGTAACACCGTGGAGGACGGACGGGTCTTTACCCACTGTATGCCTGATCCACAGCCCGTTGTGTGGCGATTTATGTAAGACTATAAATACTCTCTACCTCCCAAGGTAGAGAGTTGGAGCTCATAATAATATCTTTCACTTTCTCTCACTAAGTTCCCTAAACCTCTAACTTTCTCTCTCTAGAATTCCACTTATACGCCCACTTTGTGTTATGGTTTGATGTGTATGTGAAATCCAATATCCAACAACTCTTTATCCGGTACAAGGCTAAACACCGAGTTCTTCCACGAGGTAGAACCAAACCTATCACAATGTTGCCTACACTTTATCCGGTACAAAGCTAGATACAGAGTTCCATTGCAAAGGAGGAACAACTACCAAACACTACATCACAACACAACTACCCAAAGGAGACACACTCCTTGTTACAACACTAGAGAGGATATCAACATCCTCTAAGCCAACCTACATAACTTGTACATCGATGCACCATATCGTATGTACACCTTTGGCACCATTCACTAATGCCTTCAACACGACACTTCGGCACCTTTCACTAATGCCTTCAACACAACACTTCTATGGAGGAAGAAAAGAACTATTAACAAGATGCACTTCAGTGGTCTTGATGATGACGAAGCTTAGCAACTCATGACCTTGAGCTTGCACGTCTTCAAGAGGTGGTGATCTCGCCTTCAAGAGGAACCTAGAGAATCACACAAACATAAAAATACATAGAATGATCCTTTGGATCTATGGTTAGTGATGTTAGAATACTAGGAGAAAGTATATCTAAGACTAGTAGTGAGCAAGAGAGAAACAGCTCACTATTTATAGACAAAACATGTCTACTGTCCCACGGTTCTTGCGGATCCCTCACCAGAGGGATCTGGCTAGTGCAAATCCTGGGATCCGGCTACTGGGTCAGTTTAGTCCGGATTTTGTGTTGCAAACCGGGTTACGGGTTATGGGTTATGGATTATGGGTTATGGGTATTAGATTATGAATACCCAACAAGATGCAACGTACCTAGTCATTGGGTTATGGATCTTGGGTCATGGCTCATGGACTTTGGGTCATGGATCATGGAAATATCTAACATGACTTCATGCATGATGTCATGCAATGGGTCATGGGTTATGGATCATGCTCCATGGGTATGGGTTATGGACTTTGGTTTTTACCCAATAACTTTCATTGTACCTAGTCAATGGATCATGGGTCATGGGTTATGGACTTTGGTTTTTACCAATTACTTACCCATTACACCATATACAAAGTACATATACATTTCTATAAAATGTAAACACTAGTTGTTATACATATACTGTTGGGTTTTTGGTTCTACTAGAAGAATTACACTAAGTGTGGAACCACTGCTAGTGTAATAGTTACCACGGCTAGAAGGGAAGTTACCACTACTTAAGACAAAGTACTGCTAGTAGAAGGAGCGTACCACTGCTAATGTTATTTACCACTGCTAGTATTATTATGTCGGTTTAAGTGTTTATTATTCTAGAATGTCTTGAGTAGAAAGTTTTGTATTAGATAAATATAGAAAAGATATTTATCTTGTAGAATATGTATTGTATATTGTAAAGGACTCCTTAGCCTATAAAAGGAGGTCCTAGGTTAGAGTTAGGTATACGTTTTGGAGATATCTAAAGTCGATCACTTCAAGGTTGTAAAACCCTAATACTGTCAAGAGTATTCGTATATTAATAAATATATTGAGGTGTTTAGTGATAACTACTGTTCTATTATTATTATTATTCTTAAGGTTAAACACTAGATTCCGCATAGTGTTTAATATATTGTGTTTGTTAAGTCAGCTTCTATATTATATCGATTGCTCAACTGGAATCAACAAGTGGTATCAGAGCTTGTGATCAAGAAGAAGTTGTGTTTGATTCAGATATGTTCTTATTCAATCATTCAAGATGAGTGACGAAACTCACATGGTTACTGCCTCTAAGGTGCCTATGCTAAAGCAGGGAGAGTACGAGATATGGAAGATGAGGATGATGCAATACATTCGCATGATTGACTACAACATGTGGGATGTCATTGTTAAGGGTGATACTCTACCAAAGATTGGTGCTGATGGTAAAGCAATCACCATTGTGGCTGAAACTGATAAAGCTCAAAGGAAGCTGGAGATCAAAGCTCATAGTATTCTCAGTATAGGAATACCCAATGAGTATTCATTGGACTTTCAAGAATATGAGACTGCCAAGGAGTTGATGGATGCTATTGAACAAAGATTTGCTGGTAATAGTGCTACCAGAAAATCAAGGAAGAACATGCTTAAGCATCGATTTGAAAACTTCTCTGCTACCAGTGGAGAAAGTCTTGATGGAACTTACAACAGACTTCAGAAGCTCATCAGTCACTTGAAATTACTTGATTATAAAGTTCCTCAAGAAGACATCAACCTCAAGTTTGTTAGAAGCTTGGCACCTGAATGGGCAATGCACACAGTTGTTTGGAGAAACAAAGATGATTTTGACAAACTGACCTTGGATGATCTCTATAATAACTTAAAGGTCTATGAGTTTGAGAAGAATTTAGCTAGTTCATCCTCTACTACTCAGAACTTGGCTTTTGTGTCTACCAACAACAGGAGTTCTCAGGAAACTACCACTGCTACTTATGAAGTTTCCACTGCTAACTCTAATGTTTCCACTGCTAGTGATAACGTTAGTGATGGTGCTATCTGTGCTTTTCTAGCTGAACTCACAAACAATGCTTCAGTGTTGAACCAGGATTTAGATCAAATTGATCCTGATGATCTTGAAGAAATTGAACTTAAGTGGGAGATGGCTATGCTCACTTTGAAGGCTAGGAGATTTATGAGGAGAACTGGTAGAGAGATCAAGTACAGTGGTCAAAGCAAAGCTGGGTTTGATAAGAGCAAGATGGAGTGTTACAACTGTAAAAGGAAGGGGCACTTTGCAAGGGAGTGTAGGGCTCCAAAGAGGAATGGTGACAATTTCAAGAAGGCAACTGAAGAACCAAAGCCTTCTTCAGCATTGGTGGCTCAAGATGGACTTGGTGACTATGACTGGAGTGACCAGATTGAGGAAGGACCTAATGCTGCTTTTCTTGCAAGTGAAGCTTCTAAAGTACAAAACTTTGCTCTCATGGCATATACTTCATCATCATCTGGTTCTGATTCTGAGGTATCTAATAATTCAAATAGTTCTGGTTGTTCTTTTAAATCTTGTCAGGATACTTTAGAAGCTCTTGAAGCTGTGAATGAGAGTCTTAGAAAAGAAGTTGAACGTCTTGAAATGGATAACTTAGGTTATAGAGTTGGACTTAAAAATATTGAAGAAAAACTTGAGTTTAGTAAAAAATGTGACTTTGAATATGTTGATAAGGTTAACATTCTAGGTGGTGAAGTTGAGATTAGAGATAGAGAAATCAATGCACTTAAGCAGAAACTTAAAGAAGCAAAAAATATAAAACAAAAAGCCCTAGATGAAAAAGAGAAACATGTAGTTAGGATTGAGAAACAAAAATATGCTTCTGAGTTAGTGCATAAGTCTATTGGATGTCAATTAATGAGAAAAGGGTCTGGCTTAGGGTACACTAAAGTGGCACCTCCCATGAAAAGTGCCTTTGCACCACCTGGAACTGAGTTGTCATTCAGTAGTGAGTTTAGTTTTAACAAACCTGTAGGTGAAAATAGTGAGTCTAAGTCACCTAAGGTAGTTGATGAGAGGTCATCTGATGCACCAATCATTGAAGATTGGGTGTCAGAAAGTGAGGATGATAAGTCTGAGTCAACACAATCTGAAAAGGAAGAAAACATTAAATCTGTTGATACAAAACAAGCTAAATTTGTGAAACCTAGATTTGGAACACATATCTCTAAGAAAGTTGTTGAGTATAATGAGATTCCTAGAGAACAGATGAACAAGTACAAACCTAGGGGAAATCAAAGGAACTTTAATGGCTTAATCTCAAATAAGATAGGAAGTGAGTTTAAGTTTGTTAAAAAGGCTTGTTATCAATGTGGTAGTTTTGAGCATTTGCAGAAATATTGTAATAACTACCAACCACCTGTTTGGAACAAATGGAAAAGGGTCAATCATCAAAAAAATTTAAAGCAATCAAACCCTCATCCTAACAAAAACATGGTTCCAAGAGCTGTTAATGAGAAATGGAACAACTAAATCAATCATTACTGTTGCACCAAAAGGCTTTCCAACTGCTAAATCAAAAACTGATTTCACTGCTAAGCAAAACGTTTTCACTACTTAGCAAAATATTACCACTGCTAAGGCAAAAGTATTTTCCACTACTGTGCCTAAGGTGATAATTGATACAGTGGTTGGAAGTCATTTTTATGCTGTAAAGACCTCAGCTTGCTAGCAATGGAAACCTAAGACAAAGGTTTTGGAACATGTCAGTAGTGCATCAATGGACTTAAAGAAATTTGACTATGTTAATGCACAAGGCAGACCCAAGTCAGTATTGGCTTGGGTCCACAAAAGAAACTAATCTCTTTACTTTCATGTGCAGGGCAATCTACAGGAAGAGCTAAAGGAAAAAAGGTATGTTTTCCCCACAATGGAAGTTCTTAATACATACCTGTCTTATGTGTCTTAGTAGCAAAACAACTGACTTTGATGAATTTCCCTCTAAGATTGCTATTGCTCTCATATGCCTCACTCAACAAAGGGTATATAATTGGTCAAGAATGATCTTTGAAGCTTTGCACAAGAATATAAAGGATCAGGGCAAATATTTTCTATATCCTAGGTTCATTCAGATGATAATAGATAGTCAGATTGTGGATCCAAAACCACATCAGGGGAAGTATGATCTGTTTTTCATTACCACCAAAGTATTTTCCAACATGAAGAGAATTTTTAAAGGTTTTTCAGGGGCTGCTACTCCTCTCTTTCCTCATATGCTTGATTTGCCACATGCCCCAGAGAATGAAGAAGAGGCTAAACCACAACCTACCCAACCACTGCTCATAATGAGGATTCCACTACTACCCCAACCACACCACCACCTACAACAACTGCTGAGCCTTCACCTTCAACTTCACAACCTCAACTAATATTAGTCACACGTAGGAAGAAGAAGGGCACTAGGCTTCCTCAGGCTGATGCTAGTGGTGTAGATAATGAGGCTGTCACAGGTGCTGGAGGTGACATGATTGGAAGGGCTTTCACTACTGACTCAAGCTTAGTAGCTAAGCAGGATAGTGATATCATCAATAAGACCAAACCAATGGCAACTCCTAATGTGGAGAGTTCTCTTGAACTCAATACAGGTGGAGGAATCCCCAGCTAACTGGCTAATATGGGGGGCATGGATGTTCAGGCTAGGTCTGATGCCATGTTAAACACACCCCATAATTCACCTCTCGGAGGAGGTAACACAGCTCGAAGTGATGAGGGTAGACTGGAAAATGAACATGATTTGATGGATAACATTTTTGTACAGACTGACAATTCCAATGACCCACCTCTCGGACCAGGTAATACAGGTCGAAGTGGGGAGGATAGTGGGGACAATGCTAATGATTATTTGGTGGCTGATAAGGATGGGAATGAAGCAGTATTGGATGATCCTACAAAGATTGTAGTTGTGGAGAATGTAAAAGAAGTGGAGAAAGTAGTCACTGCTGAAGCTGCAATCACTGCTAGTATTGCTGCAACCACTGCTAGTGTTGCTGCAATCACTGCTGCAACAACTGCTGAAACCACTGCCAGTACAACTTCAACCACTGCTAGTTCAAAAGTTTTCACGGCTGAACCAACCACTGCTACAACAACAACCACCACAATAAATCCCACTACAAAATCAAAAGAAGTTGAAGATGAGATTGCACTACAACTGCTTAACTTAAAGCAATCTCAACCTAAACCTGCACCTAAAACTTCAAACAAACGAACTGCTAAAAGTATTAGAATTGGTGAGCCAGTACAAAAGCCAGTAGTTACTCAACCTAAGGATCTTGGAAAGGGTAAAGCTGCTATTATTGAAGAAGAGCCACCTTTAAAGTTTAGGAGTAGAGAAGAGCAAGAAGCCTATGATGCAGAGGAAGCTAAAAAGTTACATGAAGAATTAAATGTTAAGGTTATTGCTGAAGAAAGAAAGGCTGCAGAACAAGAAGAAGCTTCTCTTAAGGCTATTGAAGATTGGAATAAGGAACAAAGATTGCTTCAAGCTTCTGAGAAATTGCATCAAGAGATGACAATTGAAGAATAGGGTTTGTATGATATTGATACAAGGTCAAAGTTGCTGGTTGAGATGGTCAATAAGATGAAACAACAAAATGAGTTTAAAGCATATCATGCTAAGAAGAACAAGCCACCTACCAAGCAACAGAAGAGGAATCAAATGATGAAATTCATCAAACATATGAATGAAAATAAGAATTTGAATTTGAAGGGTTGTTCTTATGAACGAGTTGAGGAGTTGTAAAACTCTTGCAAAAGAAGGTTTGATAATTTCATACCTATAGATTCAGAATAGGAAGCTGAGATGGTAAGTAAACAAAAGAGAGATGGATCTGTTATGGAGGAATCTAGTTCTAAAAGACAAAAGCTGAATGATGCAGAAAGATTGGTTTAGTTGGTTTTGGTTAATGAGCAAATTTCTAAAGATTTTGTATCTGCTACACCATTGAAGTCTAAGTTTCCTCTTACAGATTGGCAGATTGTCTCGGTTAATGGAAAGGATGTCATTGAGTTGACAAGATCATATGGATACAAGAGTCAGTATTTCTCTTTTGATTATCTTCTATTCTTCTTGACAAAAATGGATTTGGAAAAGTTATGGGAATTGGTTTCATTTAGATGTGGTAAGTTAGGACCCACAGGTACTATGGCCTTTTCTATATGGTCTGCTCTAAAGTGCCTTTTTGAGCCTAATCTAAGTGATAAGTGTTGGGAAGATTGCATGGTTCAAGATTGGGTACTGTATGAATATTGTGGAGTGCATGTTGTAAAGCTTAGTGAAGGGAAACTCTATATGTTAGTAGATAGAGATTATCCACTGATGCAGATAGTAGCTAGACAGATGCTAGAAGCCAAACTTACTTTATCCTGCTCCAATTTAAAACATCCACTGATTCACCCACTTCTGAGAAAGATTGAAAAGATTGCTAACTATGAAAAGCCATTAGCAATCAAGGATAAGATTCATGGAAGAAAGAAGAGGATGGCTGATAGATCAAAAGTTGTTGATTATGATTCTGAGTCTGAGACAGAGCATACAGAGACTCAAGAGGACATGAAAGCAACTGAATAATCATCTATGGATTATTACTCAGATGTTACAGCCTGGTAGTTTAAAGTTACAAAAAACCCTTTGATGATCAAGCTTACAGGTTGCTAAGGAAGTATGAGAAGATACTTAATCCTGATAAGTGTTTGGAAGCATCCTCCAAGTAAGGTATTCTGTGCTTAAGAAGAAACTTAATGATTTTGGTAGTAAATAACAAGTTTAGGGGAGGATTGTTGGGTTTTTGGTTCTGCTAGAAGAATTACACTAAGTGTGGAACCACTGCTAGTGTAATAGTTACCACGGCTAGAAGGAAAGTTACCACTTCTCAAGATAAAGTACTGCTAGTAGAAGGAGCGTACCACTGCTATTGTTATTTACCACTGCTAGTATTATTATGTCGGTTTAAGTGTTTATTATTCTAGAATGTCTTGAGTAGAAAGTTTTATATTAGATAAATATAGAAAAGATATTTATCTTGTAGAATACGTATTGTATATTGTAAAGGACTTATTAGCCTATAAAAGGAGGTCATAGGTTAGAGTTAGATATACGTTTTGGTAATATCTAAAGTCGATCACTTCAAGGTTGTAAAACCCTAATACTGTCAAGAGTATTCGTATATTAATAAATATATTGAGGTGTTTAGTGATAACTACTGTTCTATTATTATTATTATTCTTAAGGTTAAACACTAGATTCCGCATAGTGTTTAACATTTTCAGTTGTAATTTTCAATTTCAAAAGCCTTATAATTCCTTTTTTTAATTTAATGAGATTCTAGTTTTTGTATTTTAAATTGTCATTGTTACTTTTGGTACTCTAATGCTTCTCAAAAGTTTTATTTTAGCTCTTATAAGCTTATTTAAGCTGTTAACTTGAATTTTATAAGCTCAACTCATAGCTTATAAGGTTTGAGCAATTTTTCCAAAAAAAAAAAAGCCATATGGATGATGGGTCAAATTTGGATGGACCCATGGGTTTTACTAGCTTGTTTTAAAACAAGCTAGAGCTTGTAGACTTTATTTAAGCCCTTTTCCTAATTTACTATTCAAGTGCTTATTACTGTTCATTTGCTTATTTCTGTGCTTATTTATGCTTATTTTGTCTTTATATGTCATAAAATAGTAGTATGATAGCTTATTTATTAGTTTGATTGCCATTTACTTTCATTTATCTTAAATTTGTCTAAAAAAGCCAAATATAAGTGCTTATTTCTTATTAAAATATTCTTTTTATAAGTTATTTAGTCTTAAAAATTAGTTTTCATAAAAAATTTCCATGTTTTAGTTCAAAAATCTGTTTTAAAAGGCAAATTTCAGATTTAAAGGGGTGTTTGGATTTACATTTTAGACATAGCTGAAATCCGTTTTTTGCTTGTTTGGTCCATTTAGCAACTTTAATTTAGCTTTTTATAGTAGAATTAGTGGTTATTAAGTAGTTTTAACAAGTTCAATATCTTTTAGTCAGTATTCAAAATTTCAAGTCCAAAAGTTTTACTTAACGGTTAGCATAAAAAATCTTTTAAAAAGTTCTCAAGTATGGATGTTTTGGTTCATTCTCAGTTTGAAATACATATCCCATGTTTTAGTTAAGAGTCCAGGCAAAAAGATCAAGTTTTCAAGGCATTTTTTAGTCAAAAAGAAACTCAGGTCTATAATCAATTGATCAATCCTCAACGAGTTCAAGACAAAGATAATCAAAACATAAAGATACATCAAATTTAAAGTCAAGAACAAGTTAAAGTCAAAAGAAGATACAAGGAAAGTCATAAGAGTGAAGATCAAAATATAAAGACCTACAAGAGGCATGATTATGTGATGTGTCATTTAGTATAGGTCTTTTTATGAATTCAAGGTTTAATATTTATATTTAGATGACTTAACCTATAACAAACACTAACGAGCAGTATACCTAATCAATGTAGCCTAGTTGGTAAGTAGAGTGTCGATTTCTAAGAGTGGAACGTTAACACTTAAGTATCTATCAGTATTTTAATCCTAGAGTTAGTCCAATTAAAACTAATCTAACGTAAGGGGGTTTTAAGCCTGTGAGACTGACACGATGTGTTGATTAGTAAAACTAATAAAAGGTGAAGACAACAAGACACGCACGTACACAGATAGAAAACATATAACAATAAGAGGTCAAGCCGATAGTACGGAAGATATGCTCGCTAATCGTTTAGTTATATATGATGAGTACTAAATAGGTACTTACTCTATGGTTGCTTGTTATGTAGCGTACTAAATTACCTAGATCTCTGGTAAAAGTCCTGTCACGAATAACTAAAAATCCGTATTAATCTTTCCTTAATGATATCTTGTTAAACTATTTATCCCGTTAGGGCTTACATTAACTATGCAAAGATGTTAATGAAGTAATTGTGCGAGCCGCGTCGACAAGGCACGATAATCAAGAGGTATCAA
Organism: Chrysanthemum makinoi; assembly: GCA_910596185.1. Taxonomy (NCBI): domain Eukaryota; kingdom Viridiplantae; phylum Streptophyta; class Magnoliopsida; order Asterales; family Asteraceae; genus Chrysanthemum; species Chrysanthemum makinoi. The sequence continues at coordinate 101,036,240 of OU343220.1, read as the reverse complement.
TTCTTACACACCAAACATTAACGCTAAATAAAACATCATATAATCAATAATGCATGTAGTATGTTTAATGCGAATCTAATGAAAGAAATAGCACGCTAACCAAACGATTAAAGAGTACTACTACAATTAAGCGAATCTCCCTATGTAATTACGCACTTGTGAGGCCTTCCTACGCTTTTGAATTCGTTCTTCTGGATGTGTCTTGTGATGCTTGGTCTTCTGATTTCGTATGGTATATTATGTGTGTTGAATGAGAGTAGTCGACCAGTATTTATAGTTTCTGGAAACGACATCGATACGGCGTATCAGTTTACTCGATACACCGTATCTTGGTAACTTCGCGTGGGGTCCAAGATTATTATATTCTGGAATAATCACACACCGTCATAGGATACGGTGGATCTTCAATGCTCATATGGCGAATCTCTTCTTCGTAATCTTGGAAGTCTTGGTGAAGTCTTCAAGCTAATACGTCGCATCTCTTGGATGTCATGCGGCGTATCTGGAGTAGAATATGTCAGATCTTCTATGTTGACCAAGGTTTCATATACGGCGTATGGGAAAAACCCATACGACGTATTCTTCAAAGTCAGGCAATGGTCTTCATATTCGTCTAAGTCTTGATGTACGACGCATTTGTCTTGAATGATATGGCGTATCTACCTTCAGTTCAGTAGACTTTTCCAACTTGATCCATTTTGCTCTATTTTACGTCCAAAATAGTTAACTTTCACCAAATGCTTGTTTTCAACTGATAAATGCAAAAGTAAACGATTAAGTATCAATTCTCATACAAAGTAATATAAAACAAACAATATTCATAGGATAAATGATGCAAATATATGTTGTTATTTGATATCATCATTTAAGGGTGAGCATCGGTCCGGGACCGGACCGGACCGGACCGACAAGACCGAAGACCGAATTAAGGTAAAAACCAGGACCGAGACCGAGACCGAATGTGGTCGGTCCGGTCTGGTCTGGTCCGGTCTCGGTCGGTCCATCGGTCGGACCGGACCGTTTGGAGTCTACTAAGGCCAAAATAGTCGGTTTGTGGTCCGGTCCGGACCGGACCGGACCGACCCGACCGAGGACCGAATTAGCCTAAATGCATAGACCGAGGACCGGACCGAATGTGGTCGGTCCGGTCCAGTCTCGGTCCGGTCCGTTCGGGTCGTTTGCTCACCCCTATGACATCATTATGCCTGAGAGAACGCAACAACAAATCAATTGAAGATTTTGATCGAAGGCAAGACGAAAGATCACAAGCATGAACGAAACAAAGAAATCTATCAAGTCTATTACACAAACAAGACTCAAGGTCAAGACAACAAGCTTCAAAGATCAAATATCAAGGTTACAAAGAGAGATATCAATGATCACCACTTAGAGGAAGATTGCTAGAAAGAGAAGTTTTGATCATTAATGTAATCAAAAAGACCATTAGGGGGAGATTGTTAGGAATAGAAGTGATGATCATTATCGAGTCAACAAGTATTGTAATAGGTTAACGTGTAATAGTTAGTATAACAACCTGTAAAATTTCTGGATTATTATAATAATATTTATTACGTCAGGAAATTCAAATCGGTTATTTTCTGACAGCTGTCGATATTTAAATTTAGAAACAAGAGGTCATCTCGTTTCTTTAAAAACCCGACACCGCACATATGATACTTGCCCATTGAGTATCTTTATAGCAAATGTGAAATTTATTATTGTCCGAGTTAAATTTAAGCATACATAAGCTTAAACCGTTGTTAAGGAAAGTTATCTCGCACATTGCAGCACGCAGTAACACACAAAACTAAAAATAAATATTGAGATAAGTGAAATATACACTTTTTATAATTCACTAATAATTTACAAACAAAAACGAGAGGTTATCTCGCGATTTCAGAAAAACACGGCACCGCACGCATACCGACACCAACGTAGTAACGGCAAAACTGATATTATCTAAATTCCGAACAATAACGATACCATATTATTACGCTTATGAAAACGTTTCTAAAAACGTAATTTTTATATTTTTCGAGTACCGGAAAGGTACATTTACGCGAGATTTGACAAAACACGGAGTATAAATTGTACTGTATTTAATAATTGGACAAAACAAAAATACAAATTCTTATCCTACCCTAATTATTCCCCTCCCACCCTACTACTTTTCCTCTTTTCCTTTTTTTCTCTCTTGCTACGCTTTTCTCCAAAAGCCAGGAGTAAAAGCTTCATGCTCCCCTTCCTCTTCAATCCTCAAGCATGATATATCATTTCCATCATAGCCCATGTACCCAAGGCAGAGTCACGAGCGTATGTTGGAGGTGGGAGGAAACGACTAGAGCCAAGAACAAGTATCAACCTATGAGCTAGGTCAAGAAACCAAGGATACTTTATCCTCTTGATCATCTACAAATAAGAACGTTTTATACAAGATTAATTCATGTTTCACACAAAACACCACTCCAATTAGGGTTATTGTAAATTAGGGTTCATATAAGTCGAAAGGGGTTTTCAAAATTTGTTTGGGGGTTTTGCAATTGGATGCATAGGAAGGCTTTCCCAAGAGGTTAATTATTCTAATTCACCCCAAGCCTCCTCCAATTGAACTCTTGAGCTTTCGGTGTTCATGGCTACTCGACCCACTAATGGTCCGTTGTAAGAACACATTTCTTGTTGAATTCATTTTGGTTGTAATATTATTTGTTTAATTCGAACTCATAAATTTTTGTTCATACCGATTGGTAATAATCACTTAAATTATAAGTAATGTTAATGTTGGTGATGATTTAATAAGGAAAAAAGGATACTTTTCTGGTGATTGTTGTTGTTGGTTGCATACGGCAAGTTTAAAAAAAAGTGATATTGGCTTATCTAATATCAAAATACTTCCTAGCTTAATTGAAATCCTATCCGATTAATATGTTGCTCGTAATCTGTGTTAGTCTCGACTGAGATTAAAATCTCAATCAAGGTGTTTGTTTTATGCGTTGTCCCGAACAGTCACCAAGACTCGTAAGGGTGTGATTGGGTCGAGACCCTCACTTGAGTCAGGCAGTACCCGAGTTCACTAGTCATCAGTCGAGTAAGGCTTATCGTAATTTTTTACCTTGATTTAGTGTGCGCATAGACTCACAAGGGTCTTGCGTTTGTAGTTGTATCAAGACACTCAAAGGGGTCATTTTGATCATTTTGTGTGGACTTGTGAGACCCCGTAACCGCAAGAGTAACAAGGTCACGGTTTGTACCCGACCTTGAAATCACTAGTCGAGTAGGGCTTTGTCATTCTTGTGGTCATTCTGGTACCAACACACTCAAAGGAGTCTATATGGGTGTGTGTAATCAAGTCACAAAAGTATTTTGTTAGTTTGCTTCGAGTCACAAAGGAACACCCCGAAGGGTGTTAATGCTCGGTCTAGCGATAAACCATGGGACGGTCATGAAGGACTCACGGGAGTCCCAAGTTTCATTGTACCAAAGAACCTTGAGGTGTTACGTTTTACGTGCTCGGTTTTAGTTTATGCCTCGTTGATTATTGCCCTTGCATCAAAACAGTCACACTTCAACAAACTATGAAAATTACATCAACAGTTGTGCTAGTTTTGGTTTCGGGCCTCCAAGCCCAGTTTATCTAAGTGTTGATTGTTTTGCTAGCTGGGTTAACAGCTTGGGCTGCGAAGCCCATTAAGGGTGTGTTTAGTTGAGATTACACAAGGCCCAAGCCCAGAAAATGTACTAATAGGTTGTGTGTATAGCAGACTGGGCCAAAACCCAGTTTCTCTTGAAGGTCCGTTTGGCTGATTTGATCATCTCGAATCATTCCTGTTTTGTCATGGGTCGACTCGTCTTTATCTCGTTGATCATTACGCGTACGCATTCCACGACTTATGACACGACTTGCAATATATCGTTAATATATTGAAAACATAAGTCACACATTGAATAACTGTTGGAATCACTCCTAACTAGTATTTCAAGTGTTAGTCATTAATATATAATAGGTTGCTTAATTAGGCTTTTATGTTAGTAATTAAGGCTAGGCTCATGTAGAAAGCCCATGAGCCTATGCAAAAGCCCAATAAGGAAAGGAAGGGACTAGATGTGTTACCCTAGCTCCCTTCCCCTATAAATACATTGTATCCTTTCATTTGAGAGGTTGGTTGTTCATCTTAATACACTCTACGCATAACCTTTCCCTTTTATCATTCGTGTGTGTGTTTGTTTGTTCAACCGATCACCTTCATCTCTATTTCTTTCATATTGATCCTTGTGTTAACTTATGGTGACCTAACAGTGGTATCATACGCCATCTAGTTGGGTGAAACACTTTTGTTTTTGAAGTTACTTGTTGTACGCGTAAGGTTTTTCGTTTTATACATTTCATACGCATAAAAGCTATGATTTTTACACTTGTAAACTCAAGATTCTTATGGGTTAAGATTTATTTAGTGTGAAAGTTTCTGTTTTTTGCAAAAAGTTACAAACTTTACGTGTTTACATTAGTTTTTAAGCTTGGTTTTGAATCGTGTTCCATCTTTATGCGTAAGGTTGAAACTCATTTTGGATCATCAAGTTTCAAAATTTATTGTTATTTTGGTGATTTTGAAGCTATTTTATCCTTAAAATCAAGTTTCCAAAATGTTTAGTGCTTAAAAATCAAGCTTGGTAAAATTCTGTACTTTTACGCCTAACAAAACCCTAAAATTACGCATAAGCACTATGCATAAGTCATTGTTACACCTAACAGTTTCTTACGCGTAAGGATTTTCTTCATGGATCTTCGAAGCTGTTGGTTAACTCAGTGTTTTCTTGCTTGGATAAGCCTGAAAACACTTCGACTTGTGGATATCTTTTACACTTGGATAAGTGTAAAGTATTTTTGGGTAAAACCCTAAGTTTACGCATAAGCATAACTGCTTACGAGTAACATCTTACGCCTAAGGTTCTTAATTCTAAGCTTTTAGTTTACGCCTAAGCTTAAGTTTAACCAATAGCTTACGTGTAAGAAGTATTTACGCCTAAGCTCTCTTGTTTACGCGTAAGAAGGAAGTTACGCGTAAGACTACCAGTTTAAGCCTAAGCTTTGTTTTACGCCTAAGTGTACTTCATCAAAAAACATCAAGTTTCATTCGATTTCAAAGATCCATCATCAACACAAGTTTCAAGATATCTCAACCACCATACTCTAACTACTTTCCTCATGAGTATCCTCAACAACAACAACAACAACAACAGTATCCTCAGCAACAATTTCAACAACCATCATCAGTGTACTTCCCTCAAGGAGCACAACCTCTTCCACCACAAATCCCTCAACCAAACCCTCATCAACAATATCAACATTGTAACTACTTCCAATATCAGTTTCCAGCTAAGTATGTTATGAATGTCACAACGCAGAAGGAACCTTCTTGGTTTGCAAAGATGTGTGAAGCTTTAAGTAGCCAACAATCCATTCATGAAGCTGGATCCCTTGATAGACCTCCAATGCTCACTCCTGGAAACTATGATCGATGGGTGATAAGGTTTTTTAGGTTTTGTGATCTCAAGAAACCACATGGTAAGTTTTTGAAGAAGGTCATCCTTGAAGGTCCTTTTCAGATGCCTTCTATAACTATACCCGGAGATCCAAATGCTACTCCACCAAGAGATGATGTTACCAACATTCTCAGAGTAGATCAACTCACTACTGAACAACTTCTTCACTTAGAAGCTGATGAAATTGCAATGAAATATATCCTTTTGGGATTACCCAATCCGATTCTTCGTAGTGTTGATGCTCAGAAAATAGCAAAAGCTATGTGGGAACAAATTCATCTTCTAATGGAAGGCACAAAACTCAATCAAGAAGACATGGAATCAAAACTTTACTTATCATATGAGAATTTCATGATTGAACCATGGGAATCATTAGAGTCGTACTATCATCGGTTCTCAGACATCATCAATGACTTGTACGAACATGGCATCATTATGCCAAGGATTGCAATCAATACAAAGTTCCTCAGCTGTCTTGGTCCTGATTGGGAAAAGTACGTTACATTCATCCATCAAGCAAAGAATCTTCATCAAGCAACGTACGGATGAACCATCAAAATGAAGTAGACAAAGACAGAATTATCCGTGGACTCCCTGCTTCTCCAACACTCCCGGATAATCAAACTCTTGCTTTGTATACTCAAGCATGTTATCCTCAATTTCCAAACTTTCCAACTGTCTTCACAAATCCAATATAACAAACTGCTCAGATTACACCATATGATCCATCACAGCAAGCACAAGAAACTCGGCTAGTTCCTTACAACAACAACAATGCCGATTCAGCACTCTACAATGAAACTCCAGATGAGGATGTTGAAGCCTTCGATGCGTTGAATAAAGGATTTGTAATGATTGCTAGAGCCTTCGGGAGATTTGCTAACAAATCCAACAATCGTATTCGTACCTCATCAAACACAAGAAATCAAGTTGTTGTTAACAATGGAAGAGTTGAGGTTCAGAACCGTGCAAATGGTCGTCAGATGGGTAGTGGTCAAGGACTTAATGCTAATGGAAGGAATAACATGGGTGCTCCACAACAACGGGTTCAAATGGTTGATCAGGGAAATGTTCAGACTGGGGTTAATGGTATTCGATGCTACAACTGCGACGAGAAGGGTCATCTGGCTAATGCTTGCCCAAAGCCGAGAACAAGAGGTAGCGCTTATCACAAGGAGGCTTTACTCTTAGATCTTAAGGATGAAGCTGGTGGAACACTTACCAACAAAGAACAGAGCTTCATGGCTAATGCAGAATATGATGATGACATGGAGGACTTGCAAGCTAACACAGTTGTGATGTTAATGGCAAACATGCAAGAGCTCTACATGAGTGACACAGGCCCAGTGTATGACACTGACGACTTGTCTCGGGTACCGGATCCTAACATATGTCTTATACATGATCTGATATCTCCGCCTGCATCTGCATCCAACGAGGCACAGAGTGTTCAACATGAGCCTTCTACATCTCATCACGAAGAGAATCAAATGGATCATGTAGTTACATTTGATGATCAAGATGAGCTTATGGTTAATATTGATAATCAAGTTGACTTCGTGCATATATTAGAGGATCTAAGTAATGAATATGTGGAGACTCAAGTTGAACAAAATGAGCCTTTTTCTAATCCAGGTCCCGGGCTCATGACCTTATTTCAGACCACCCAAGCTCAATTAGAGAAGTGCAATGAGATTAATAAGAATCTTAATGCTAAGATTGCATTGTTAACTAAGGATAACGAATGCTATAAGTTACAACTCAACAATTTTGAAACAAAAGAAGCGTGAATATAGTTTTGAAGTCGCTTTTTCAAAATCATTCCAAAATGAAAAATCTTTGGAAATACAGATACGTGATCTAGTCGAATCCAAGAATGCATTGCTTTCTCAAATAGAACAACAAAAATTTGATCATCAACAACAAATTAACACTCTTACTTCGGAAACTCAAAAAGCCAAGTCTGAGTTGTTAACATGTCAAAAACAGTTTTCTGAATACAAAAACATTCAAGGACGAGAATTGATCAGTATCTTGAAGAAATTGTCAATTTACAAAACAAAATCAAAGAGTTTTGAAATGTTGTTTATAAACATGGTGTGTCAATCATGACAATTCAAAAGTTTACCTTTAAGACAAATCCAGATGGATATGGACCAATTCTTGCTGATTACAAACCACGTTTTTCACATAGAGCATTCAGTCCAAATCCTCAAGTTTACAATGCAGAACATAGAATTGATGATTCCATTATGAGTGTTGTTGAATATAATCGTGACGAGGAATCATATGCTGATGCCGAGAGTCGATTAAAAATGGAAAATGTTGAATATAACAAACCATTTGATTATTCAAAAATCATACCTTTTGTTAAACCACAAGATAATACTAACACACCTTGGGTTATCACACCAATTCCTGAGTCCTCTTCAGATGTTGGTCCCCTACACAATGTTGCACAACTTAATGGTCCCTTACCTTCCTTCAGTGAAATAAAACCATTACCCGAAAGATGTCAAATTCTTAAATATTTTGATACATTCATGTCTGACATCAAACTTTTGGAACATGAAATCGAAGTTAATTCTGAAATAAAAGATGAATATTTTCCCCTCCTCCTGTCTAGCTACCGGTGCGAATGATTCTTCGAAGTCAATCCCCTCCTCCTGTCTATAACCCTTAGTCACCAGACGTGACTTATTTCGGATAACCGTACCTTTAGCATCTAACTTGTTTTTCCAAATCCATTTGAGACCAATGACATAGACCCCTGTTGGTCTTTCAACCAATTCCCATACTTCTAAACATTTGAACTGGTTCAGCTCTTCTTGCATGGATTCAATCCAGTTGTCTTTGGTCATTGCATCTTTGATGTTTTTGGGTTCAGTTTGACAAACGGTGAGTGCATAAATGCAATGTTCACCGTCAGTCTGAAGCCGTTGTCTAGTTACGATGCGGTGGATTCGGGTTCCCAATAATATTAACAAGAGGATGGTATTTAGTCCATCGGTGTGTGGAGGGTTGATGTTGGTATACATTGTGCAGATTTGGTGGATTCAGATGGCTAGTATAAGATTCAACAACATCTGAGTTTACATTTTCAGTAGCGAAAGGGTTAAAGAATGCATTTCCATCATAATCCGCGGGTGCATGTACATCTTGATTAAGAGGATCATCAGCTGGATCTGCGTCATTAGAAGCATTTTGTTTAGCAGTTGTTGTGGATTCAATCGGAGGTGCATCAGCAATTGTTGTTGTTGTTTCAGGTGTATCAGAGATTGGAATATTACCAGGTTGAGCAGCAGAAACATTTGATACATCTAGAGCACGTTGTTCAAAATCATCACTAAAAAAAGGAGCAAACAATGTTTCCATTTGACGATGAGTGAGTTGAAAAGATTGATCAGCTGATGATTGAAGGAAGTTGAGACGGTTATGTCCGGGTTCCAAGTTGTTTTGCTCAGAAGCCATTTCTGTGAGCTCATAAAAAATAGCATGAATCGTTTCCATAATCTCCCTTGTACGATGATTCCAAATCCGGTATCCCTTTGAGTTTTCACAGTATCCAACGAAGACTCCAATGTCAGCTTTAGTCTTGAGCTTTCCACAGTCATCACGATCATTATTCAGGTAACAAAGAGCACCAAATACATGAAAGTGTTTGAGATTCGGTTTTCTGTTATGTATAAGCTTATAAGGTGTTTTGTTGTGGTGTTTGGTTATCATAGAATGGTTCTGAGTGTAGCATGTAGTTGACACGGCTTCTGCCCATAAGTAATCTGGAAGTTTTGCATTGATTAACATCGTTCTTGCAGCTTCTACTAACGTACGGTTTCGTCTTTTGACAACTCCATTTTGTTTTGGTGTCCGTGAAATTGATGTCTGATGCTCAATTCCCACTTTCTCATAGTATTCTCGAAGAGTTTGGTTTACAAATTCAGTTCCTTTGTCTGTTCTTACTTGTCTAACTGTGTTCCGGAGCTGAACTTGAATTTTCGTGAGAAAGGTGATGATCATTTGTGGAGCTTGATCTTTACTTCGAAGAAAATAAACCCAAGTCCATCTTGAGTAGTCATCAACAATTACTAGAATGTAGCATTTGCCATTAATCATCTGCACACGCATCGGGCCACCCAAATCCATGTGAAGAAGATGAAGAACATGCTGAGAGCTATGTTCCTTCTTTGAGGGAAAGTAAGCACGAGTGCTTTTCCCTTGTTCACAAGCTGAGCATAAGTGATCTTTTAAATACCTAAACCTTGGAAGACCTTTAACTAGTTTGTGTCGTGCAAGATTGGTTATGGTTTGAAAGTTCAAATGTGAGAGTCTACGGTGCCACAACCATGATTTTGTAGATCTTTGCCTTAGAAAGTAGACAGGTGGGAGATGAAGCAATCATGTCTTGCATTGAGATTGTGTAAAGGCTTGATGTTCGTTTTCCAGACATAAGATCGTTTCCTTGTACATCACGAATGAAACAAGTTTTCTCTCTAAAAGCAACTTCCAAATCTTCATCACAAAACTGACCGACTGAAAAGAGATTGTGACCGAGACCTTCCACATAATAAACCCTGCTAATTTCGATGTTCCCATTGATGTAATCTACGTAGCACATGATAGCTGCGAAGTGGTCATTCCCGAACCTGACAGTGCCAATGAACTTTGATACAAAGTTTGATAACAGTTTGAGATTGCCTGTCATGTGCCAGGAACATCCGCTATCAACAATCCAAAGGATGATCTGTATCACCTGCATTACACACAGACGACTCATGTGGAATAGAAGTAGAGGTGGAACCCGAAGAGTTAGAGGGTTTCGTTATAGTTACATTTGAAACACACATATTAATGATTTTAGGAATCCATTTAAATCCAGGTGTATTTTGTAACCATCTCTGCCAAGTCCAACTAGTTTGTGATTTGGTCTTAGTGAATGCACTAGGTGATATTCTCTTCCTAGGAGGTGAAGTGGGTTTTATGGGTACATCAATGTTATCTACAGAAACACTAGAAGGCGGTTTACCTAGCACAGACTTAGAAGCATTAGTGGGCCTAGAGGTAATTCGTTTTCTATGTTTCCGCTTAGGAGGGGATTGATATGATGTGCTTACCTATTATACTATTGAATGTTTTCTTTCAAATTTAATTGTTTAAAGTTACATCACACAAAGATGTTTAATGGACCATACCAAAATGCTTTACTTAGAATATTACGCAGCTTAGCCTAAGTCCTTAGATCCCAAAATGCCCTTTTCATGAACCGTCAATTCTTGCTGGGAAGCGCGAATGTTATAAATAGATCTATTGGGGGTGACTCCCCCGTTCGGTTGGCCCCACATGGGTCAAGGTGAAACGTATAGCATGTCGGAATCGAGTGTATTGAGATAAACACTCGCTTTGGGCCCCTTATTAGTATGACTTCAATTTGCATACAGGAAACTGTCGTAGCTTCGGTTGCATGAACTTAGTGCTAGCGTAATAGATATAATATATGACATTATATTCGTTGTAATGTACATATGCCCTACTTTCGATCCACTAATAAAAAATTTATCTAAGGTAAACATAAACTTTTATGACATTATGCAAGACGTAATGATCATCAAAACTGAATGTTAAAGGGTACATTGAATTGTTATTTAATTAAACCTATGAACTCACCAACCTCGTGTTGACACTTTTTGGCATGTACTTTCAGGTTTTGAGGTGATAGCTTATCTTTGGAGGCGCAAGGCAAAGGCATGGCATGGTCATAGATTCTCTGATAAACATAAATGGGGACCAGTTTATTATGGGCCTATTTTTCGCGCTAAACAATAATGTAAACATTGTTTTCAAGAATGAATAAAAGCTCTTTATGAAAATCAATTTTTCTATGCTTATGTTGTGATATCAATTTAGTAGCACCCCAAGGGTTATGTGCTTCCACTGAACCATTTTGGCGGTGTTACAAATCACTAGTCGAGTAGGGCTTCGTCATTCTTGTGGTCATTCTGGTACCAACAGACTCAAAAGAGTCTATATGGGTGTGTGTAATCAAGTCACAAAAGTATTTTGTTAGTTTGCTTTGAGTCACAAAGGAACACCCCGAAGGGTGTTAATGCTCGGTCTAGCGACAGACCACGGGACGGTCGTGAAAGACTCACGGGAGTCCCAATTTTCCATTGTACCAAAGAACCTTGAGGTGTTACGTTGTGCGCATTCAGTTTTAGTTTATGCCTCATTGATTATTGCCCTTGCGTCAAAACAGCCACACTTCAACAAACTATGAAAATTACATCTGCAGTTGTGCTAGTTTTGGTTTCGGGCCTCCAAGCCCAGTTTATCTAAGTGTTGATTGTTTTCCTAGCTGGGTTAACAGCTTGGGCTGCGAAGCCCATTAAGGGTGTGTTCAGTTGAGATTACACAAGGCCCAAGCCCAGAAAATGTACTAATAGGTTGTGTGTATAGCACTGGGCCGAAGCCCAGTTTCTCTTGAAGGTCCGTTTGGTTGATTTGATCGTCTCGAATCATTCCTGTTTTGTCATGGGTCGACTCGTCTTTATCTCGTTGCGATTCGTTGATCATTACGCGTACGCATTCCACGACTTAAGACACGACTTGCAATATATCGTTAATATATTGAAAACATAAGTCACAAATTGAATAACGAAATATGAACAATAAATAAAACTTGAAAAACCGACTTGTTAGATGAAATGAGTTTTACACCTAAATTATAAATTAATATTTTTGTATCACTTATTTTACTCCTAAATCAAATTATTGGAAATATAAACCAGTATTTTTGGTATAACTCAAATGGAAGTTTTTATATTCAAAAATTGTTAAAAACATAGAATTGGTAAACATTTACTTGCAATTACAAATTCCTATTATTTAATCTCAATAAGAAATACTTTTATGAAATTTTAGACGATAGTCACCTCGGACGAAAAAGTTATACATTCGGGTCACACCCAAAATTTTCTACAAATATATTATAAATGTTTCAATAACGATTGGAACGTTTATGTTGACACTTACATCATATTTTCTAAGTACAAGCTTGAAAAAATTTAAGTATGTTTAAACATCCTTTTAAAATAAATACACTTATTTTAAATAAATGTTATTGACACATGAAATGTTTTTTTTTAAACTTACATTGGTCTTCTAATTACAAATGAATAAAAGTTAAGTCATATTTAAACTTTTGTTAAATACATCTATTAATAGCCACATGAAAATAAATATATATGTACACTTAATATATAACCTTGGTTCGTGATATTCACAGAAGACAATAATGTCTTTTAACATATGTACTCACTATTCGTACATCGTCATTCGGTTATCATCAAACCAAAGTCCTGTTCATCCTCGATAAATTCTATTATCTACTTATACCCCTCCATAAGCCAATACACATAGACTTTTGAAAAGGTTATTTTCAAACTTAAATATTGCCACACAAGCAACAACAACACAAATATTGAAAAACTTATAAAGTTACGTTAAACATTATCGAGTCTTAAACATGAATAAGGACTAAAAATTGCCGTACTAAATTAGGTTGCGTGTCGGAGCCGTGCACTACCATTTATTGATTTATTTCACTTCGGACTGCTAATTGCTGAGGTGACTTTCATAGCCCCTACTTTTACCTTTTTTCATAACTGTTATGGGAGAAGATACATGCTCGTTTTATTTAAATGAATTGCGTTACTGAAAATATGCATTTCCATGCAAATTATGCCTTATAATTGATATGATGTGTTTACATATTATACTATTGAATGTTTTCTTGCAAATTTAATTGTTTAAAGTTACATCACACAAAGATGTTTTATGGACCATACCAAAATGCTTTACTTAGAATATTACGCAGATTAGCCTAAGTCCTTAGATCCCAAAATGCCCTTTTCACGAACCGTCAATTCTTGCTGGGAAGCCTTGAATGTTATAAATAGATCTATTGGGGGTGACTCCCCCGTTCGGTTGGCCCCGCATGGGTCAAGGCGAAACATATAGCATGTCGGAATCGAGTGTATTGGGATAAACCCTCGCTTTGGGCCCCTTATTAGTATGACTTCATTTTGCATACAGGAAATTGTCGTAGCTTCGGTTGCATGAACTTAATTCTAGCGTAATAGATATAATATATGACATTATATTCGTTGTAATGTACATATACCCTACTTTCGGTCCATTAATAAAAAAATTATCTAAGGTAAACACAAACTTTTATTACATTATGCAAGACGTAATGATCATCAAAACTGAATGTTAAAGGGTACGTTAAATTGTTATTTAAATAAACCTATAAACTCACCAACCTCGTGTTGACACTTTTTAGAGGCGCAAGGCAAAGGCATGGCATGGTCATAGATTCTCTGATAAACATAAATGGGGACCACTTTATTAGGTCAATATTAGTCTAGATTTATAAGGCATATATCAAGATAAGCAAACAATTTGCAACACATGTCAAACAATCACCAACTCCACAATTACAATTAACCCACCAATCAATACTCCAGGTTTCTCACAAATAACCTCAACCTATCTACCAATTCTAAAACTAAATTTAAAAGAAAGAAATATTAAAAGGGTGTGAGAGGTGTTACAAAGCATGCTTTCCTTCAATTACACAACATAAGACTTACTTATTTTACTCTTGATTCACTTATTCAAGTGATGTAACAAGAACTAGAACATATCAATCCCAAATCAATCAAGAATTAACCAACCAAAGGTTAATTGAACAATCAAAACCTCAATCAAGCAAAAGCCCCAAATTTGGAAACCTTTTTTTTTTTTTTTTAATTAGGCGTGTTCACCTAAACTTCTCAAGAATCGAATATAACAACTGATCTATCAATTAACAAAGATTAATTGACAAGAATAAGCTTTTAAAAGTAAAAGCCCCACAAATAACCAAACCCTAATTTTCTCAAAAATTGAGCATTTTATCAAAACCTTTAGATATAACAAAAATAACATCAGATCTGTCAATTAGCACAAGTTAATTGACCAAAAACCTTTGAAAAACAAAACATCACCAAATTTTACGAAACACTATCTTTTTTAGAAAACTATTCAGAGCAAGATTGATTGTATATGCTTTGATACCATGTAGAAAAAGATGATTTTACACACACAAAAACACTTTATTGAATCCTAATTCAACAACAATAAATTGATCTTAGCAAGAACAAAGAAACAACAAAAGTAATCACCACTACTACTCAGGTGTGACTCTTTTATCTAATTGATAAAAGTGTAATTACAAACCAACACCATGACTCACAAGATGAGAGAGAGAGAGAGAGAGAGAGAGAGAGAGATTGAGATGATTGCAGTTATGAGACAAATCCCTTGTATCATTCTTCTTATAGTAACATCTAAAAAATAATTGCACCATCCTTCCGTGTTTTTATTTTACAATCCAAGGCAAATCTTTTCATTCTTTACAACCTTCCAAATAAAACTACAAAAAAATGACAATATTAGTCCTTGTAGTTTTGTTAACCGGAAACAAAATATAATTTCAGCATATATCAAAGGTAGTTTTGGGAGTTAAACAAAAATATTTTTCCTCATAATTTTTTTACTAGCAGGGTATCTGCGTGTTGCGGCAACGGGTACCATGCAATTAAACTTTTCAGTGAGAAATGTTTTTCAGTTATATATTTTACGATACATAGCTTTACAGATGATGACATAGTTTTGAATAATTTTAAGCAATAACAAGTTAACTCATATAAAAACTGTAGATTATCCACGTGATGTTGTGGCAATGCAGAGGTGGTAGTTGGTATATTGTGAAAGTATGAGTTAAATTAGATGACAATAGCCATAGCCGCAAGTTATTTTTAAATAATAACACCAAATTTAAAAATCACTTACATTATGCTAAGAAAATTTAATTCTTTTAAAATAGACCTTATAGATTTTTTTGGAAATTATTTGAATCATTAACAATGTTTATTGTATTTATCCCATATATGTAGAAGATATACGTAAAAATGTAAGTATAAAGATAAAGAAAACCTAAATGTTTTAAAAATCATATGGGGTAACTGTAAAGAGTATAAGTATTATTAAATAAATATATGTAATAAATATAAAATAATATAATTAGCATTTAGCATTTTGCACATTTGCTTTGAAAAAATCGTCCGATCAATATAAAACACAGTTGTTAGTTTTATGGTAATTTTGCATTTAAACTGTATGAAGCTTTGTGTGTTTTGTTAGTTTGTACAATATGTATAATAAAATGTATTTTTCATATAATGGGTGTTTTAAAAATAACATCTATTAGGTAGTATGGTTATAGACATTTTTTTTCTTATATTAAATTGCATTGTAAACTTTTAATTAGTTTTTTTTATACATATTTACAAAAAGTGTTTTAAAATGTTCTAACTAATGCTATTATAATTATACTTATTAATTGCTAAAATAAGTAAGGGTATTGGTTTAATACTTTCATTTTGAAAATGTTCAATAAATATAGATACACCTTACATCAAGTAATTACATAATTTGATCTTAACGTCATATAACATGTCCCAGAGTAACCTACCTCTTTCAATAAAGATGTGTTCATTTCAAAGTTACGATACTAACTTTGATTTCTTTAACATCCTTGATTCAGTCCTCTTCGCTCACTAATAAGTGTCACTATTATTATAAGAGACGTTGATTTCAATATTCAAACAGTATACTTTGAATTACATGATTTGGTCACAATGTAATGTTTTTTATTTGTATAATTTCATGTTCACATTATGTGTTATCAATTATGTAGTCTTCTTCTATTGCTAGTCAGACTCATGAATTTAAGATCGATCAAATTTTTAAGGTTAGCATGTGTTAGCCAATTTACATCCGATTGTACCTAATCGAGTTTATGGTGTTCAATATAACGATATAAGCAAGACGTGGATGCATATATACATGGGGTAAGTTAACATTGCAATCCTGCCCATCTATTTGATATATATTTCACGACATATATATTTCAGATGCTTAAACTCAGGAAAGACTATATAGTCTTTTAATTAGTTTACATATAAGTCACTAGATGTTTTATTCACGAACAAATATTATTAGCTTGTTAACATTCAACATTCGTCATCGAACTCATTTTTACCTTTAAATGTAGTTATATGATGATCACTTTATATGCCACATGAAAAAAATGCGTAAATGTTTCGATATTGATGGTGGCATATTGGATATTAGTAAAGAAGATACAACTTCAGTAAAGGAATTTAGGACTCTGATTGACAAGAAAAATTAATGTGGCTTGTATAAGTTTGCAACATTAAAAAGATCAACACCGGTCTAAACGATGCTTCAAAGTCTTGTCGGCACCAAAAAAGGGTGCATAATGTCAGGTTTCCTGCCAGTCTAAACATTTTAAGAAAATGTAACCGGTTTAGCAATGCTTCAAGCACGTCAACAGTTCCATTATATTTGAGGCAAGTTGATCATCAACTCTTTGATCAATCAACAATGGTGGTTATATATATAAGTGTGGCTAATTAATTTGGCAACATGTAATCCCGGCAATAGCATGGTTTTAAAAACACTAAACGTCAAACCGGCCCGTAGCCACACACCCTTAGGTCACACTATTAATACGGGGTCTACCCTCTAGGCGTGGGCCCCTCCTCCTTTTGTCCTCCCTCTCTCCACATGAGCGGCTGTGGGTGGGTCCTCACTTGCAATTTTTTTTTTTTTTTTAATTTAATTGTGTAGTGTTTAGGTATATGTATAGTGTATTTATTTGTATAGTGTTTTTATATGTATAGTGTTTTTAATTGTGTAGTGTTTTTATATGGTATTTATTTTACGTTACTTTTTATAAACTTTTTTTTATAAATTTTTTTTATAAACTTTTTATAAACTTTTTTATAAACTTTTTATAAAAAAAGTTCATAAAAAAAGTTTATAAAAAAAGTTTAAAAAAGTTTATAAAAAAAGTTTATAAAAAGTAACGTAAAATAAATACCATATAAAAACACTACACAATTAAAAACACTATACATATAAAAACACTACACAAATAAATACACTATACATATACCCAAACACTACACAATTAAATTAAAAAAAAAAATTACATGTGAGGGGGACCCACCCACAGCCGTGAGAGAAGGAGGACAAAGGAGAGCACGAAAATAGACCGTATACTAAAAATTATAGCCGCACCGTATGAATAACCACACCCTCGTATAATTGTTCATGTTCCGCCACTTAAGGTTAAGTTGAGCTTATTGCCCCGATAGAAAAAAAGGTTGAGATATTGCGTTTAAAAATATACTTTCGTATTAAGTTGTTTCAATATGCTTAGGATAAAAGTCAAAAATGATAAACATGTTTTCTCAAATGTACCAATATGATAAACATAGTCATTTATGTATCAATATGCTAAACCAAAGATCAAATATGTGCAATAATGAGTACTTCTTCACATCTTCATCTCTCATATTTGCATCGTTAGTCTTTTATACTAACGGCCGTTAGTAAATAACTTAAAACTTGGTTTTCTAACGTTTTCGTCCGATTTTTTACGCTTTCGTCCGTTTTTTTAAGTTTTCGTCCGATTTTTTACGTTTTTCGTCTCCTATTTTACGTTTTCGTCCGTTTTTTTACGTTTTCGTCCGGTTTTTAACATTTTCATCCGATTTTTTGCGTTTTCGTTCGATTTTTTACATAGTCGACCGCTTTTTTACGTTTTCGTCCGATATTTTACGTTTTAGTCCGATTTTTAACGTCGTCGACCGTTTTTTTACGTTTTTGTCCATTTTTTTACGTTTTCGTCCGATTTTTTACGTCGTCGACCGCTTTTTTACGTTTCGTCCGATTTTTTACGTTTTGGTCCAATTTTTAACGTCGTCGACCCTTTTTTTACATTTTCGTCCATTTTTTTATGTTTTCGTCCGTTTTTTTACGTTTTCGTCCATTTTTTACGTTTTAGTCCGATAAAAAATCGGACGAAAACGTGAAACAACGTAACAAAGGCGGCGTAAAAAGGAAAAGAGTAAAAACGGTCGACGACGTTAAAAATCGGACTAAAACGTAAAAAATGGGACAAAACCGTAAAAAAGCGGTCGACGACGTAAAAAATCGGACGAAAACGTAAAAAATCGGACTAAAACGTAAAAAATCGGACGAAAACGTAAAAAAGCAGTCGACGACATAAAAAATCGGACGCAAACGTAAAAAAGCGACGGCGTAAAAACGACAGCGTAAAACGGCATAAAAGCGGACGAACACGTAACAAATGGGTCGAAAACGTTAAAAAAAAAGGGACAAAGACGTAAAAAATCGGACGAAAGCGTAAAAAACGGCCGACGACGTTAAAAATCGGACTAAAACGTAAAAAAATTGACGAAAACGTAGAAAAGCTGTCGACTACGTAAAAAATCGGACGAAAACGTAAAAAATCGGACGAAAACGTAAAAAATCGCACGAAAAAGTAAAAAACGGACGAAAACGTAAAAAAACGGACGAAAACGTAAAAAATTGGACGAAAACGTAAGAAAACCAAGTTTTAAGTTATTTACTAACGACCGTTAGTATAAAGGACTAACAATGCAAATATGAGAGATGAAGATGTGAAGAAGTACCCATTATTGCACATATTTGATCTTTGATTTAGCATATTGATACATAAATGACTATGTTTATCATATTGGTACATTTAAGAAATCATCTTTATCATTTTTGACTTTTACCCATATGCTTCTCCAAACACCATCTTAATACTGTAATGCCAAGCAACACTAATAAATATTAAATAGATCGTATTTTCCAAAGCTTCTCTAGAATTTCCATGGCAAGTTTAGAATGAAAATGACTATAGAATATTGTGACAATATAATAAAACTCATTGGAAAGTTAGGCTAAAACATTTGACTATCTCAATGCATCGACTTTGATTCACGACAATCTTGCAGCTTGTGACATCTTGTTTCAAAAGATTGACTACATGTTTCAAAAGATTGACTTTATGGACACATAATTTAAATGGAAGTTTGACTACGTCTAAAAATCCCACTGCATATGTTTTAATCCTAAAGTTGCCTAGTAGTGTATAAAAGGCACGTACTTATTCCACAAAAACATACATACTTCAATTCAGTACTACTACACACAAAGCTCAAAGCATCTCAATGGAAATAACAGCTTTTTTCATGGAGAACAATCTCTTAACTTCTCTTTTTCTTATATTAGCACCTTTCATCCTATTATTTATTACCAAAAAGTATTCTAAAACTGAGAAAAACCTCCCACCAGGGCCACGACCATTGCCGATAATCGGCAATATGCACCAACTGGGCAGCAAGCCACATGTCTCTACCGCCATGTTGGCTAAGGAATATGGGCCCCTCGTTTCTCTTCGTTTGGGTTCCAAACTTCTTGTGGTAGCCTCATCTCCAGAGGCAGCCAAGGAAATTCTTAAGACTCAAGACCGTCATCTTTCTGGTCGTAATGTACCTGATTCCTTTAATTTAAGTAAGGTAGACTACCACTTTGTTTGGGCAAAAGATTGCAATGAACATTGGAAATCACTTAGAACCATTTCACGGTCTGAGATGTTCTCGTCTAAAGCAATAGAAGCCGAGTCTAGTTTGAGACATGAAAAGTTGGTTCAAATGTTAAATTTCTTGAATACCAAGCAAGGACAAGTTGTGAAAATTGAGGAAGTTGCTTTCACTACATTGTTTAACACATTGAGTAACATTTTATTCAGCAAAGATTTTCTTGATTTAAACGATGAACATGGAACGGCTCATTGGATAAAATTTGGACTTCAGAAGGCACTGAAGAATGGTATGACACCAAATGTAAGTGATTTCTTCCCTATACTTAGGGGCCTTGATCTTCAAGGATTAAGGAGGGACAGCTTCAAACGTCTTGGAGAGGTTTCTAGCTTCACTGATGCCATAATTGAAGAAAGGAGAGCTCGAATAGCTTCTTCAGTGACCAAGGAAGCTCTGGAGGTAGAAGAAAAAGATTTCTTGGATCGATTGCTTGAAAATAACTTTACGAATATTCAAATCAATATCTTGGTTCTGGTAAGTTTTCTACAGCCATCTAAGTAGTAGACCTTTGTTTATTCGAATATTTCAGTAATTGATTAGGGCATGCATACATACTATTGCAAGATTTGACATCCAAGTTTTAAGTCGTGAAAACTAAAATTGGTATATTTGACATGCAGAATAACAAATCATTCTGCACAATTTTGTTTATTCGTCTTACTATGTGTAAACACTATCTTACATTTGGACATATACACTTCTAGGTTACTTGAACGAAGGTCAATTTTATTAGGGATCATTTGATGGATTTATAATTATATATATTTCTTTTTACCATATGCAGGAATTATTCATAGCCGGTACAGATACCGTGGTATCGACTATTGAGTGGGCTATGGCCGAGTTGTTAAAGAACAAAGAAATCTTGGACAAAGTACACGAAGAGCTAAAACTTGAGATTAGCACCAACTCTATCATGAAATCCGATCTTTCTAAATTGACTTATTTTGATGCTTGTATCAAAGAAACACTAAGATTGCACCCGGTTGTTCCTCTCCTGATTCCTCGACGTGCACTTGAAGCTTGTGAAGTTATGAATTATACGATTCCTCAAAATTCTCAAGTATGGGTCAACATTTGGGCAATCGGTCGGGACCCAAAAGTTTGGGAGGACCCTGACACTTTTAAACCCGAGAGGTTTGTTGGCTCACACTTGGATTTTTCAGGACGTGACTTTGAGTTCATACCCTTTGGTGGTGGCAGAAGAATGTGTCCTGGTTTACCCTCTGGTATCAAGAGTTTGCAAACTATATTAGCGTCATTAATTCTTGAATACGATTGGGTTCTTCCAAACGACGAGGATCCAAAAAACCTTGACATGAATGAAAAATTTGGGGTGACTTTGCAGAAAGAGAAACCTCTTGAACTTATCTTTAAGCACAAAGAGTAATCAATCAAGGTTGTCAAGATCGGGATCCTACCCAGGATCGTTTTTATCTTTGCAAGATCGTGATCGTAAGATCGGATCGGGATCTTAAGATCCTACTCTAATGTTATTTCTTAGTAGTTTATGTAATTTTATACAAATCTACTAATTCTAATACATTATAACCATAAAATACTATGAATGTTTCATATAAATGTTGCCCTAAATTATGATTATAAAATGTTAAAAAAGGTTAACATGTTGTTTTTTGAATTCTACAAACAAACAACCCATAAATTTGTAGTTTTTTAGTTTGTAATTCGAGAAAAGTAAGATCGGATAGGATTAGATCGTAAGATCGTATGGTAAAAATCAGGATCCTATAAGATCTTAAGCTTGCAAAGATCCTATGTAAAATCCGGATCGTTTTTGCTTTGCTTGACAACCATGAATCAATATATGGCTTAGTCAATGCACATGTAATCTTTTTGACATTATTACATGTTATTTAATTTAGAGAGAATTTCATATATCAATCTTTTTTTATTATTAATTTTATATATATCCATAATACAATTATTGAATGTATAATTGAATGTATAATGCAAGGTTGTCAAAATCGCGATCCTGCTCATAGGATCGTACGATCCTACGATCCTACACACAAAAAACGATCAGGATCTTAACAAGATCGTAATCCAGGTAGGATCGCAGCAGGATCGTAGGATCGCGCGTAGGATCGTAGGATCGGATCGGATCGCCTAATATTAGGGTTTTTTTTAGCTCATGTTTTAAAGCCCATTGACTAAGAATTTTTTTTAAAAAGTTATTGTTTTGGTCTTTGTTAATTAATTGTCTCTTGCAAGATTAATGAGTGTAAAATCATTATATTTTTATGGACTATTTAGAAATAGTTTAGATGTGTCTTTTTGGGTTTATTATGAAAAACGATTTCGTGCTTTGTAAAATGTTAGAAGCTTGTTTTTTAAGTAAACTATCTACATACTTGACCCAATTTTGTTCATATTTTATTTTATGTTACATATAAAAGCATGAATATTATAATTTAATTTATTTGGTCATCAAGAAAAAAAAATCAGTAATATTATCAGAATATTCTAATTTAATTTATTTGGTCATCAAGAAAAAAAAATGTGTTGCCCTCTATTTGAAATTATGTCGTTTCATTTTCAGATACAATCCTTTTATCTTTTTGCATTAATCTATATATTGTAACAAAAGGTTCTGAATCACATGCTAATAAATTAACACTATCTTTTGCATAAATGTTATCACAAAAACCTATAATAAAAACATTAAGACAAGAGTAGGCACCGTGCACGTATGTAGTAACTTTGTGCAAGTATGCATTGCAATATATCCAATATTCTACTACTACGGTACTTGAACATATAACTTTTTCTTTTATCATCCATTTAGATTCGTTTATCATATGAAATATTATATAGAAATATAAAACTACAACCCCTATAAAAAAATATATACATTTTCATAGGATCTTACGATCCCGATCCGATCCTACGATTACGATCTTGCAAAGCCGAAAACGATCCTAGGTAGGATCCCGATCCTGACAACCTTGGTATAATGTACAACGATTTTAAAACATAATTTGAGTGTATATGAAATTTTTATGTTTTAAGAAAGGAGATATGAAATTGCCCATTTAATTTATAAGAGTAAATTACAACGTTCGTCCCTGTGGTTTGCTCCAAATCACACCGGTAGTCCCTGTTCTTTTTTTTTTTTGCTTTTTTGCTCCCTGTGGTTTACATATTGCACGCTGTTAGTCCTTATCGCTAACTGCCGTTATCTTTTTCGTTATCTCAATTGCACCGTTAGTCCTAACCAAGCGATCACTTGCAGCGTTAGTCCTTTATACTAACGACCGTTAATAACTCCAAAATTTTATTAAAAAAAAATCTTTTCTACGCGGTTTTTATCGTTTTCGCCCGTTTTCTTACGTTTTCATGCGTTTTTGTCCGTTTATATACGTTTTCGTTTACTTTTTCTACGTTTTTCTTACGTTTTTGTCCGTTTTTATACGTTTTCCTTCGTTTTTTACGCTTTTGTCCATTTTTCTTACGTTTTTGTCCGTTTTTATACGTTTTCCTTCGTTTTTTTACGCTTTTGTCCGTTTTTCTTACGTTTTTGTCCCTTTTTATACGTTTTTCTTCGGTTTTTTTACGCTTTTGTCCGTTTTTCTTACGTTTTTGTGCCTTTTTATACGTTTTCCTTCGTTTTTTTACGCTTTTGTCCGTTTTTCTTATGTTTTGTCGTTTTATACGTTTACTTCGTTTTTACGCTTTTGTCCGTTTTCTTACGTTTTTGTCGTTTTTATCGGTGTAATTTAAAAAAATTGGCGTTGTTTTAATCGATTTTTTTTCGATTTAAAAAAATCGTTTTTTAATCAAAATTTATAAAAGTTTTTTCGATTAAAAAAATTACGTTTTTATCGATTTATAAAAAGGTTTTCGGTTTAAAAAAGCGTAATTTTTAAAAACTTGATTTTAAAAAGTTTTTCGATTTTTTAAATCGATTAAAAACGTATTTTTTAAATCGTAAAAAACTTTTAAAAATCAGATTAAAAAGCGTATTTTTTAAATCGCAAAAACTTTTTTAAAATCAAATTAAAAACGTATTTTTTAAATCGGAAAAACTTTTTAAAATCGATAAAAAACGCAACTTTTTAAATCGGAAAAACTTTTTAAAAATCGATTAAAAAAGTATTTTTTAAATCGGAAAAAAAATTGGATTAAAACAAGCGTTATTTTTTTAAATTACACCGAATTAAAACGGACAAAAACGTAAGAAAAACGGACAAAAGCGTAAAAAGCAAGTAAACGTATAAAAACGGACAAAAGCATAAGAAAAACGGACAAAAGCGTAAAAAAAACGAAGGAAATGTATAAAAAGGGACAAAAACGTAAGAAAAACGGACAAAAGCGTAAAAAACGAAGGAAAGCGTAAGAAAACGGGCGAAAACGATTAAAACCGCGTAGAAAAGATTTTTTTTTAATAAAATTTTGGAGTTATTAACGGTCGTTAGTATAAAGGACTAACGCTGCAAGTGATCGCTTGGTTAGGACTAACGGTGCCATTGAGATAACGAAAAAGATAACGACAGTTAGCGATAAGGACTAACAGCGTGCAATATGTAAACCACAGGGAGCAAAAAAGCAAAAAAAAAAGAACAGGGACTACCGGTGTGATTTGGAGCAAACCATAGGGACGAACGGTGTAATTTACTCAATTTATAATAAGCACTCCGTAGTATTCTTACTTAAGTTTAATGTCCTTCAAGCAATCAAGCCTGCTTTATGCATATATTCCCACTCCTTTTGTATACTTTTCATTTGAATCATCTATGTGACAAAATGTCTGAATTTTCACAACTACCTTAGTCTAAATAAGCTTATTGTCGATGACTCTTCTCTTGCGGCCTTGTGTTTCTTTCGCAACGCTTCTACAATTAAAGTTTTATATGTTTACTTTATGAAAAAACAAATGAACATGCATGTGGCTTTGTTTCACGCTTTGTATCTTACTCCTCTTATATCGATATTGTTCCAGGTTTGTTTAATTCACTGTGTAATTTAGCAAGTTATTGATTTGTAATAGATTTGTTCCCTCTGCTTGATGTTGTGTACTGTCAGATGTAAGAAATTATCCGAGTCCCCCTTCCCATCATAAGTACCAATATGTGCGGGCATTTTCAACCCGTCGGGTAGAGGGTAGTCTTCTACCCATATTACAAAGGTTGTTGTGGAACCCATGGGCTCCGAATAAAGACAGTTGTAAGGTGGCATGTACGTGGGGACAGTGTTGTATGGGTTATGGTTCGGAGGTACTCCGACAGGATTTTGGTTAACTGATAACATCAAATTATCCTGAATATTTAGTATCAATTTCCCTCGATAATGCTTGTAACTTATATCATTTATATGGATTTACGCTTGTTTTCCATTATATTCCACTTTCAGGTAAATTACGAGTATTGGAGCTAAAGAGACGCGGAATTGGAGAATTATTAAAGATTTATCATAATATGTTCACTTTGAAGAAGTTACGGCGTAACTCATCTCTCACATTACGCGGTAACTAAAGCGTGACTCAGAAAGCCAACTTATCAGAATATTACGGCGTAACTCTCTCAAAAGATTACGACGTAACTATATTAGGTCAAATGAGGTTCCGCGCCGCTGATAATTACGCCGTAACTCGTGCATAAACTACGGCGTAACTAAAAATTATTGAAGATACGGCGTAACCACTTCTAAGGTTATGCCGTAACCAGCAGAACTAGTGCAATTTACGATGAATTAGATGATTACGGCGTAACTATTTTATTAGTTACGCCGTAACCAAGATCTGGCCTATAAATACCCCACGATTTCCAGCATTCCAAAGCATCCCATTTCACACACCACAACCAAAGAACGTGGGAAGAAGCCAAGGGCAGATCTAGAGGAGCATACGGAGCTATCTCCAAGGGAGAAATCACTCCCCTACGATAAGCATTAGCATTTTATCTTTTCTTTACTTTCAATTCATGTATTTCGTAACATTAAATATTGAACTGATTTGTATGGTTAATATGAGCGGCTAAGCACCTCTTGGTGCTGGCCTAGTTATGATTCCTTAATTGTTTTGTTTGCGTTTACATTACTTCCGTATAATTATTTCTAAGTGTATGCATGCATAGTTTATTGGTAGCTACCCTTGTTTCGGTAGTTTTGAATGGTGGTAGAGGCTAGTTGCTTAGGAGATTGAGTAGACTGAGACAGGAAGGGTAAGATATGACCAACTGACGACCTTTTCTACTTGTGCGATTTGACCAACTGATCACCTACCGTTTGGATGAACTTAAGAATTAGGGGGTGAGTGTCTAAGATGCTAGCGCCCGGGCACTCACTATTATAAGTCTAGCATGTAGCGAAACTTAATGACTCGGCTTAGGGGACCAGGAATAACTGGACTTATGAGGGGACACCTGACTTCTCCAGTGGTGGCATCTTTCTGATAGGTTAGGGCGAATTGACCAAATGCTGTCCTCTCGACTTTGACCCCACCTGAAGTAATTGGAAGTAATTAGACGTAGACATTACTAGCTAGGATGAATTACTAGGTTAGCACCACTCTCCTCTATTTGATCACACCTTTGCTTTTATTTGCTTTAGTAGTTTATTAGTTAAATCGATATCAAAACATTCTTAAAATCTGTGACACCAAGACTTAGTATTAATCCAACACACATAGCTCTTGGGACGACCTAGGTTTTACCGAATACTACACTACACACGACCGGGTACACTGCCCGTTAGTGCATTAGGGTAGACCATAGGTATAACGAGACATTATAAATATTAAAACCTGGTCAGTAAAACCTGCATCAAGTTTTTGGCGCCGCTGCCGGGGAGTTATATTAGGATTGCTATTAAGTCTTTCATTGTTGTTTTGTTTTTAAATTTTTCAAATTCTCACGATCACTTTTCAAGTTTTCAGGTACCATGGAAGTTATTAACATTGATGACCTCACTCTTGAGGAATATTTAGCGTTGACAAGAGCAGAACAAGGGTCGGGTCTCATAAGACCGGCAATTGGAGCTGATGTCCGTTTCGAAATTAAAGACCAATTTATGAGGGAGCTTCGTGCTAACCCTTTTTCAGGAAACAGGGACGAAGATGCGTATGAGCACGTTGAAAATGTCTTATACATCGCAAGTCTTTTCAATATTCCGGGTGTGTCTCATGACGTTGTTATGCTAAGGGTGTTCCCCGTGACTCTTACTGGGGCTTCCAGAAGATGGATTGAAAGATTGCCCGCCGGGGCAGTTAATACTTGGGCTCTACTAAAGAAGCACTTCATTCAGAGGTATTGTCCTTCGTCGAAGATTTCTAACCAGCTCTTGGAAATCCATAATTTCAAGCAAGATGACGATGAAACGTTGTATCAAGCCTAGGATAGATACAACGATCTCTACTTTACAAATGTCCTACACATGATCTGAACAACCAGCAAAAAGTCAACATCTTCTACAAAGGAATCAACGTGACTACAAGGCAGATGCTGGACTATCAAGGACCGATCCCGAACATGACTCCTACTTTAGCAATTGAAGCCATTCAAAAAATGGCTGATCACTCCCAAAAATGGCACGATGGAGGAAGCAAAAGAAACCAAGGTGGAAGTTATGATGGAATTGCGGCCATAACTAACAAGCTAGAGAATCTAGGTCGAGATATGCTAAAAATCAAAGAAACTGTTCATGTCATCCAAGTTGGTTGCGAAAGCTGTGGGGGAGGACATCTAACTAAGAATTGTCCTAACATTAACGAAGAAAACACGTTCGAAGAGCTAAATATGGAGAAAATCGACCATTTTACGGGGATAATCGTAATGGCTATCGTGGAGGACCCCCACCATGTTATGAGCGTAGTGAAAGAAGAGCTAACTTGGAGGAAATGATTAACAAGTACCTTTTGGATTCAACCAAGAGACAAAAGGAGCAAAAAGAATGGCTGAAAAACTTCCAAGATAATACAAACAAAAGCCTTTCTAGCCATGACGTGTCACTAAAGAACTTGGAAACTATGATTGGGAAGCTTGGCGACGAGGTACAAAAGAGAAATGAGGCACAAAAGAACAAATCAACTGTATGTAAAGCCATATTTTCTGAAAATGACAAGTCCTCCGATGAGTCCAATAGAAACAATGATACCGAAGGCAGAAGAGAGTTACGCCGTAACCAAACATCAGAGTTACGGCGTAACCAGGACACAAGCAATGACGAGTCTACCAAAGTTGACGACTCTAAAAGGAAGAATCATTGGTGTAAGGCTATTGCAATTGATGATGGAGAGTGTTACAACTTATGGGCCTCTTGTGACCCTCGGAAGGCCTGCGATGGAGGGGTTGATAAGGAGAGGGTTAATGATGACAGATACATGTGGACTACACTTAACGATGAAGAAAGATTAGCCAAGTTCTCGATTAACGAAGTGGAAGGACCACCTATCAAGCATTACTGCAGACCCTTACTAATCAAGGAATATGAGATCACACAAGCATAGCCGACTTGCAACCCCTTTCGTGAGCATTGCAACGGAGGGGGCAATGTGAAGAACGAAGTTTGGATATGCCGACATGAATCGGGAAGACATGACATCGATTTTGGGGACCTATCATTTAGAGATTGGTACTCAGTTAGGTTCGGTGATGCAATAATTAATTCGGTCTTGTTGAGAAACCTAGAGCTCAAATATGAAAAACATATTCTTCAAGGAAAGACCATTAAGCCTCTCAACGATATTCCTTCTGGCAACAACGATGACGAAGGAACTCAAAGTCATTGGTGTGAGCAAATTAAAACCACTAACGGAAATGTTTGGGCTTCCTGCAACCCTTTTGATTATGAATGTAACGGGGGAAGCAGCATTGAGAGAGCTGGGGAAGACGAGTTCCTATGGACCTCGACTAATGACTCGGAAAGAACAGAATTGCCTTGGCCAGATGATTTAGGATTCGATGATTGGCTCAGAATCAAATACGGAAAAATAGACGCGCTAACTAGGGAGAAAATCTGGAATGGGTGTATGAGTAAAGATCAACCAAACAACGAAGTTCCAAATGGAGAATCAGATACTGACACCGAGGATTCATCAAGGAAGGAAAAAGAAGAAGTGCTACTGGAAAATTTACTCGACGATGAACCTCTTAAAGATACCGATTCCGACGATGATGATTTTGATTACCTTGAACTACAAGGTGAAGATGGATTCATTGATCCCGATGATGAAGCACATGAGAAGAGAAGATGCAAGCTACTTGGCATTCCGTACAAGAGGCCGCCACCGATTATAGCCGAAAAGTATGAGTTCACTCGATACCACTTGGGGCCGGAGGAAAAATTTTTCAAAATTCGGAAGATCGAGACTAAAGAATACCTCCGCACCGCCACAAATGTCGCTTGGGTCAGGCATAACTTGATGAAAGACATGGAGGAAGTTGGCCAAGTCCAAAGGCCACCATAAAGCCCCGAGGCTCTGAGTCTAACTTAAAGACTCGTAAATAAAGAAAAGTGCTCTTTCGGGAGACAACCCGAATTATCCCTTTTTTTGTTTTATTTCCATTTCTATTGGGTTTTGTGTTTTTAACCATTTTTGCAGGAAACAAAGAGAAACTGCTGCTGACATGCTGATCTGACTATAATTACGGCGTAACTCATCTCAGTGGTTACGCCGTAACAAACCCCTTGCAGCAGAATTTCGGATGCATTACCAATTAAGGCGTAATTCCATCTCAGTGGTTACGCCGTAGCTACACTCTTGCAGTGTATGCCAAGTTTTTCCTAGTTACGGCGTAACTCCTTCTAAGAGTTACGACATAACTATCCTCTGCATTACTTCTTTCATTTTAAACACAATAACCTTGTATTAGTATTTTAAATGAACTTTGTGAGTGTGTTCCCTGTAAACCCTCACGAGACTTCACTCGTCCACTTGGGACACCAAGTGGTTTAAAAGGCTTGTTGCATATGCTAAATGCAACCGTGATTCCTACGAAAGTGAGTTAGGTTTGTTTTTTTATTTTTCATTTTTTTCTTTTTAGAATTATGCTTGTCGGTAGTGTGATTTCAGGGATTGAAGTTTGCTCATTGATGCCTATACGAAGGTACGACTCTTTTTCGTGGGCCTTCTTTCTTTTTGGAGCAAATTTCAGGGAAGTTCTCGCTCTAATTCTACTTTTCTCTTCACCTTTATTTAACGCTTAGTACAAAAGGGACTTTGTACAAATCAAGTGGGGGGACGGGAGTAGAATTGTCTCTTGAAATTTATTTTGCCCTCGTTTTTCTAGTTTATTTTGAAAAATTATGCCATTTTTAAAATTTTGACATGTTTTTCTTTACCTAACTAGATTAGACCTTAGCCGAGCACATACAACCCTTGATATTATATGGTGAGATTAGCCTTATCCGTTTCTAATATTTTACCCTAAATCCACTAAATTATGAGTGTGCCAGTAGCTTGTAAACTTTAGAACTTGGCCTTTACATCATTTCGAGACCATTGACGAGGTATGTTGAGTTAGCTCGATGTATTTGGACTTTTCAGTTTAAGAAGGCAGTATTGTAGGATTATCACCCAAATAGCCTACCATTGTGTGTCTATCGATTAGTCACCTTGACTTCTCGACCCCCCATGTGAAACCCTTTTGTTGCACTCACCTTTAGTGCAAGATACCCCTAGATACACCCATCTGAGTCATTCCTTTTATTTTGTTAACCCTATATATTGTTTCGTTACACCTATACACCTTAGCCTACCATGTAGTCTTTATTTGTATTTGGGAAGTCATCATTTGCCTAAGTTCAAGGTTCAAGTGGAAAGGTTCGGGAATCACGCTTTCGTCGACGACATATTCTTAAAGATCATTGAAGACCCCCCGAATTCCCGTTGTTCATCTCAAGTGGGGGGATGTTATGTTTACTTGTTATGTTAATGTTTAAAATATATATATATATATATATATATATATATATATATATATATATATATATATATATATATATATATATATATATATATATATAGTTATGTTATTTAGTTTATTGTAAAGTGCGATGTTATAAGCACTATGTTATGAGCTTTATATAGATTTAATATCGCGGAGGCCACCTCGGTCACATGAGAAGATTAGAGTTGGTAATTGCGCCAACAGTTTAAGAAAAGGTAGTGTGCCCATCACGACGTCCTCTAATGACACATCTACCTAGTATTTCATGATCCGGTTTCTTAACTTCAAAGCTTGAACTTTGGGTGGACGGAAAGTGGTGATAACTTGGTTATAGATTTAGACTATCTGCTTGATTTTTATTTTACACCATTTATACATCCCATGTCTTATCCAACCCTTTTGTCATGAAGCGTGTCTAGGTGATGCAGCGAGCAATCTTTGGTGTCTTGGCCATGGATTTGGTCATGTATCATTGATTTTGTCCACTTCGATGAGACATGTTAGTAATGACGAGTCACCCTTAACCTTTGTCGTGTCTACCAATATTGCCTTCGAAAATTGTTTAGCCCTTAACTCTAGTGGTGGAGATTTGTGTAACCGCCAAGCTTATGATAGAATACATGCTATGACTGTGCGATTGAGTGATCACCCCAAAATTGACACTTAGAATAGTTGAGAGATTTGAGTGTTTCGTTCCCATTTCGTGAGGTGTTCGACTTTGTTTTATTCTAGCATAAGGGATTTGTAAACTTATATTTTCCAGGTCATGGGAGATATCTTTTTAGGAATCTATCTAATAAGGTCTACTTGAGGGCAAGTAGAGTTCAAGTGGGGGGATATTTGATAACATCAAATTATCCTGAATATTTAGTGTCAATTTCCCCCGATAATGCTTGTAATTTATATCATTTATATGGATTTACGCTTGTTTTCCATTATATTCCACTTTCAGGTAAATTACGAGCATTGGAGCTAAAGAGACGCGGAATTGGAGAATTATTAAAAATTTATCATAGTATACTCACTATGAAGAAGTTACGGCGTAACTCATCTCTCACATTACGCCGTAACTAAAGCGTGACTCATAAAGCCAACTTATCAGAATATTACGGCGTAACTCTCTCAAAAGATTACGACGTAACTATATTAGGTCAAATGAGGTTCCGCGCCGCTGATAAATACGCCGTAACTCGTGCATAAACTATGGCGTAACCAAGAATTATTGAAGATACGGCGTAACCACTTCTAAAGTTACGCCGTAACCAGCAGATCTAGTGCAAATTACGATGAATTAGATGATTACGGCGTAACTATTTTATTAGTTACGCCGTAACCAAGATCTGGCCTATAAATACCCCACGATTTCCAGCATTTCAAAGCATCCCATTTCACACACCACAACCAAAGAACGTGGGAAGAAGCCAAAGGCAGGTCTAGAGGAGCATACGGAGCTATCTCCAAGGGAGAAATCACTCCCCTACAATAAGCATTAGCATTTTATCTTTTCTTTACTTTCAATCCATGTATTTCGTAACATTAAATATTGAACTGATTTGTATGGTTAATATGAGCGGCTAAGCACCTCTTGGTGCTGGCCTAGTTATGATTCCTTAATTGTTTTGTTTGCGTTTATATTACTTCCGTATAATTATTTCTAAGTGTATGCATGCATAGCTTATTAGTAGCTACCCTTGTTTCGGTAGTTTTGAATGGCGGTAGAGGCTAGTTTCTTAGGAGATATGACCAACTGGCCCTAAGTGAGTAGACTGAGATGGGAAGGGTAAGATATGACCAACTGACGACCCTTTCTACTTGTGCTATTTGACCAACTGATCACCTACCGTTTTGATGAACTTAAGAATTAGGGGGTGAGTGTCTAAGATGCTAGCGCCCGGGCACTCACTATTATAAGTCTAGCATGTAGCGGAACTTAATGACTCGGCTTAGGGGACCAGGAACAACTGGACTTATGAGGGGACACCTGAATTCTCCAGTGGTGGCATCTTTGCTGATAGGTTAGGGCGAACTGACCAAATGCTGTCATCTCGACTTTGACCCCACCTTTGCTTTTATTTGCTTTAGTAGTTTATTAGTTAAATCGATATCAAAACCATCTTAAAATCTGTGACACCTAGACTTAGTATTAATCCAACACACATAGCTCTTGGGACGACCCCGTTAGTGCATTAGGGTAGACCATAGGTATAACGAGACATTATAAATATTAAAACCTGATCAGTAAAACCTGCATCTTGGTCCTTGCCAGAGGTTTGGCTTCCATCCACTTTGTAAAGTAGTCAATGGCTATAATGACATACTTTACTTTTCCGGGTGCTTCAGGGAGGGGACCCAACACATCCATTCCCCATTGGAAAAAAGGCCAAGGTGACATGATGGAGGCCATGAGGGTTTTTGGCAACTTGGGTACCGGAGCGTGTATCTGGCAAGACTCACACTTCTGAATGACTTCTCTAGCATCTCTGTGCATAGTCGGCCAGTAGTAGCCTTGTCTTATCAGCTTTGCTACTACGGATCTTGGTCCGGAGTGCATTCCGCATGCTCCTTCGTGTACCTCCCTTACCACATAGTTAGCTTTTAGTGGGCCCACACACCTTAACATTGGTCCCAT
Source organism: Chrysanthemum makinoi (assembly GCA_910596185.1). Lineage (NCBI taxonomy): Eukaryota > Viridiplantae > Streptophyta > Magnoliopsida > Asterales > Asteraceae > Chrysanthemum > Chrysanthemum makinoi. Next base: position 101,002,563 of record OU343220.1, on the reverse strand, counting down.
GTATGATTTTTTGAATAATACCCCGTCTTCCATAGAGTAATGACTGATTTTCATTCGAAGGGCTCTTGCTTCGTTTTCATCATCCGGCCATTTCCCTTCAGTGATGCACCGGATGATAGGTGACATCCAATTCTCTTCTTCTTCTTCGACTATTGCGTCGATGACCTCTTCTTCTGTTGAAGGCGTTTCCAATACTTCTACGAGTATTTCCTTAGTTAAATGGTCAAAGGCTACTGACGCTAGTTTGCTGAGGATATCCGCCTTCTGATTCTGTGCCCTAGGGATGTTTTGTATTCTGAATTGTTCGAAACATCCGATGTACTCCTTCGCCTTTGCCAGATACTTTGTCATACTCTCCTTATAAGTTGTGAATTCCCCGTTGATTTGGCTTGATACAAGGTTTGAGTCTACTTTAGCATTCAAGACTTGGATTTTCATATCTTTGGCAATTCTAAGGCAGGCCAGTAATGCTTCGTATTCTGCTTCATTGTTGGTACTTGGGAAGTTTAGCCGAAGAGCATAGGTATATTATGTCTGGTCCGGGCTGATCAACACCAATCCTACTCCAGCTCCCTTCTTGTTGGATGCCCCGTCAGTGTACAATGTCCATTCTTCTTTGCCCGAGGAGATGTCGTACATTTCTTTTCCTATCCCTCGGCTACGGTTTTCCTGGTCTACCGGTATTTCATTTATGAAATCTGCCAGAACTTTTCCTTTAACCGCATGCCTTGGGATGTAAGTGATTTTGTATGCTCCCAGCTCGACTGCATACTTCATCAATTTTCCCGAGGATTATGGTTTGTTCAATACTTCCCGGATAGGTTGGTCTGTGATTACCTTGATTGGGTGAGCTACGAAATACCTTCTGAGTCTTCGGGAGCAGTGTAGGAGAGCCAAGGTAAGTTTTTCCAGTGAGGCATAGCTTCGTTCGACCTCGTGCAGTGTCCGGCTGACGTAATGCACCGGCATTTGCCTTCCATCTCTTTCTACCATCAGAACGGCGCTTATAGCTTCTTCGGCCGCTGCCAAATATACAAACAAATCCTCTTCAGCCACTGGGGCGGTCAGATGGGGTAATTCCAGAATGATGCGCTTCATTTTTTGAAAAGCCTCTTCGGCCTGCTCATTCCACCTGTATTCGTTATGGTTTTCTTTCGTTATATTTTTCAAGGTACTGAAGAATGGTAAGGCTTTTTCAGCTGATCGCGAGAGGAATCTGTTCATGGCTGCCAGTTTTCCACTTAAACTTTGCATTTCTTTCAGGGTTTTCAGTGATTGAATGTCGGCTATAGCCTTGGTCTTTTTTGGATTCGCTCTTATCCCTTTGGATGTTACCATATATCCGAGGAACTTCCCTTCCTCCACTCCAAATGAGCATTTCTTGGGGTTGAGTTTCATGTTGATTCCTCGGAGGTTGTCGAACGTCTCTGCCATGTCTGCTAAAAGTTCTTTTTCGCTTCTGCTCTTTATCACCATGTCATCCACATATACCTCCAGATTTCTACCAATTTGCCTTTTAAACGTTGTATCCACCAATCTTTGGTATGTTGCTCCGGCGTTCCTCAAGCCGAAAGGCATCTTCTTATAACAATAGGTGCCATGTTCCGTGTAGAAAGCCGTTTTTTCTTCGTCTTCCCTTGCCATCTGCACTTGATGGTATCCCTTGTAAGCATCAAGGAAACATTTGTATTTATACCCCATAACCGACTTAATATTCCAGTCAATTTCTGAGAGGGGGTAATAATCCTTTGGACAAGATGCGTTAATACTTTTAAAATTCATACACATTCTCCATGTTCCGTCTGGCTTTTTTACCAGCACAGGGTTAGAAATCCATGTGGGGTATTTCACTGGCCGAACTATCCCAGCCTTCAGCCATTCTTCTACTTTGTTGTTGATTGCTTGATTTTTCTCCGCTGAGAAAGTTCTTTTCTTTTGAGCGATTGGCCTGTCGTGCACATTGACATTTAGCTTGTGTTCGATGATTCACCGAGGGACTCCGGTCATGTCGGCTGGCTGCCAGGCGAATACATCTTTGTTGTTTTTCAGCAGTTCCACCAGTTGTCTCCTACATTCCGCGGAGAAGTTGCATTTGATGGTGACTAGTTGTTCGGGGTACTCTGGGTTGATCATTACTTCTTCTGTCTTCCCGCGTAGCTCCTCTGCTTATGTGGCACACTCCGGCCTTTTTTCTTTAGACACTTTCTCCTGGAACTGTTTCTCTAGCCTTCTGCATTCGAAAATGATGACCGATCTGGTGACGAGGGTGGCGATTCCTCTGGGCGTTGGGAATTTCATCATGGAATGAATGGTGGAGGGGATGGCTCTTAGTTGTTTTATGCATGATCGTCCGAGTATAATGTTGTAAGGAGAGGGGGATCTTATCACAGCGAATGTCATCATTGTTCGGCGGAATAGACCATCGTTTCCGCAGCAAACATTCAGATCGATTTTTCCTAGAGGTTTGATTGCTTCTCCTGAGAACCCTACCAATGGTGTGTTCGTTTCTCTCAGCCTTGCTTTGATTGTCGGGCACAAGTTTTGAAAACAGTGCTCGTACATCACCTCTACCGCTACTCATTGGTCGACGTAAATTCTTCTTACCGTATACCCCTCGACATCTGCTTCGACTATCAGCGGTTCTTCGGATACATCTCCGGGCAATACCGGGGTGGGGGGGAAGCAATGGGGACATTCATCCAGTCTTCTTCCTGTTCGATGACCTTTCTTTTTCTTTCTTTTCCCCCGCCATACACAATGTTGATCACTCTTCCCCTGTCGGGCTGGTTGTCCCTTGGGAGGGTTCCTTCCTCTTTGTCTGACGTTCTTTATAAGGTGATCCAGCTTTCCGGTTTCCAAAGTTGCCTTCAGTTGTTCTTTGAGGTGATAGCAGTCATTGGTGAGGTGACCCTTCTCGCCATGGTAGTTACATAATTTATCCAAATTTTCCCTCCTTGGTGTCCCTTTCAGAGGTGGGGGGTGGTAATTTCAACCGGAGTTCTGTTGCCAAGATTTCTTTTGTTGGTTTCGTGAGGAGGGTCGGGTCTATTGGACGGGGTGTCGCTCCTGTAATTGTTCCTTCTGTACTCGTTCTGATGGTTATCTGTTCTTCTTTGGGTAGTAGGGGGTGTACTGGCTGCGAGGTCTGTGTTCTACTCTCCGGTCTACTCTACGTCTGTCAGGGTAGTTTGAAATTCTGGGAGGTCGGTCTTGGTGCTGAGTCATAGCATATGTTCTTCGGTTATGTTCTCCTCTGGGAAGTTCCGTGGTGTTGTAGGCCTCTTTGGAGCGCACGAAGTTGTCCACTCTACTCATCATTTCCGTCACCGTTTTGGGTATCTTATCTGAGAAACTTTTTACTAATTTCGGGCATTTACTTCCATTTATGAAGGAAGATATCTGCATTATTTCTGGTACCCCCCAGGATATAACTGGCCTCGTCTGTCCATCTTTCTTTGAATTCCGGCAACGTTTCATTGGCTTTCCGGACAATTTTTTTGATTTCCATCGGGTCCTTGAGACATTTCCTCCTGAGTGCGAACCTTTCGAGGAAACTCTCCCGAAGTTCCTCCCAGCTATTTATGCTACCATTGGGCAGGCGATCAAACCAACCGCTCGTCGGCCCGTCCAATGTCTGTTGGAACATCCAGCACCACACTGGCATCTGCCAACCTCCATGGTTGGCTGCCCCCGAGAAGCGGATGACGTGATCATCTGGATCCGTGAACCCATCGTAGAGCCTGATATTCTTGGGTAGCTCGTGTTTTGTTCCAGCGAATTCTATGATCCGCCGGGTGAACGGGCATTTGGGGGCGTCTTTGTAGGGTTTCTGCAGATCTTCTTCGTCAACCCGTTTCCCTTTTGGGTCCTTTTCATTCCCTACCCCTCGGGGTGGTTCTTACCGCCGTCTCAAGTCGATCCGTATTAACCCAGGGGCCGGTTCCTTTTGGTATTATGTTATTTAATCAGGGCATTTAGTGAGGTGATGTGACTCAGTATTTGTTCTTCGACGTTGGGTGGGTCGTTTGCGGGTGGTGTTTCGGTTGAGGGAGTCGCCATTCTCTAGCCTTGGTAGTTTGAATAGCGGTCCCATGGATGGCATCAATTTGTTGAGATAAAAATATGTCTACCTAAACAAGCAATAATCCTTCAGCCGTTTCTTCAAACAGCTCTCCGGATCAGGACCCTTCGGACATGTTCACACAAGAACAACACGCGTTAGCCTCGTCTAGGGTTTTATCCCTAGACCAAGCTCCGGCGTGAGAATGAGAATATGATATGTCAGAGTTAATGTGTAAAAGTAAGTAGAGAGAAAAGTTGACCTTTAATGCAAAGAACTTCTCTCTTTTTATAGATGAGAGTGCTTGCCCCACGAGGTCATGGGGTGAAAGTGACTCTTTCGGCGTTGACTTGCTTCCTGTTTGGCCACTTTGTGAGGTCAGGGGTTCTGACCCATGATTCCTTTCCTTTTATGACTGATGACGTGATCTAGCCGTTGTGCCGGAGGGTTGTGTCCAACCGTTCGGCATGTGCTGTTGGTGTTTAGAGCCTACTTGGTCTTGTTCGTTGGGTGTTTGTCCGAATAGTTTCGATCCTTCGGCTTGGTACTTGGGGTACATACGCCAACAATTATATATCCGCAGCTCTTCTTTAAAAGCAAGAAAAAAAGAATTATTCATCATAATCGGAACGAAACTATGGTGGCACGAAACATGTACAGAGCGGTCCCATGGATGGCGTCAATTTGTTGAGATAAAAATATGTCTACCTAAACCACAGTTTACATGGGTCGTTGGTCGATTAATAATGCAACGACCGCTCTGAATCCATAGGACATTACTATTGGGAGGAGATACGTTACTTCTATCACACGATCCTGAGGAACCATCATGGGGATATGCATCAAGGCAAAGTCCACACTTTGAGGAAAAGTCAACAATTCTAGCTAAATCAAAGTCAAGAGTTTGACGAATACAAAATTGTGGCTATCATTTTATTAGCCCAAGTATGTTATAAAAAATTGCAATTTCATATACATCCTGAAAGAAGAAAAGTTACATATATATCAGTATACAGTAGTAGAAATCTAACATGATGATACTTACGTGATGCGACAGACAGAAAAGTGCTAAAGTATTTTAGCAAGTCATATTCTTTTACCATTACACGTTTTTTATGACGATATCTCTATGGATCTTGATGATTTTGTTAAACAACTTTTTCTTTTTTTCTCTATGGTTTTCGACCTTTTGACCGACTAATACACGACGTTTGAACTCATCGCCAGCAGGAATTGAACTTGAAACCTCACACATTTTAAAGTGATAATCACAATCCCTTTTACCACTAGAAAACATAACAATAACAATAATACAAACGATTACATTGGAAAGGAAACATAAACTCGTTTATTATAAATAAGTGCATGCATTTCAATTTAATTCTGAACATGTAACATTCATAAGTATATAATCTACAATTTAAACTTTCCTCCTTACCAAAAAAAATTCTATATGCGATTGCGCTGTGACTCGGGTGGTATTGGCCGAGACACGTTAAACAGGTTGAGTAGGTTGAGACTACTGGGGTACTGGTTAAGAGTTTGAGTTAATCAAGTTTAATTTGAGATAACTAAGGTCAGGTTTAGGGTAATCTGATTCGTGTATGTACAGTTAAACAAGGTATTATATGAAGACGTCCCAGTTAAATTTTATTTATGTATTTTTAAGAAAAAGTTGGATTAGCTCTTTGTGAGGTTAATCCATATTTCTAAACAAGATACTTAGATGCTAATCAGAATATTAAACATGTTAATTAGGCTCAACGAGAATCTGAGATAACTCAATTAAAAGTTTTAACAAACAAGTCGATTTTGGTTCATATTCGTTCAGTTATTCCCGTTTTTTATATCTATGCATATAAGAAAAGAAAAAGGGAAAAAAAAGCAAGTTGAAGGCCTGTCACTTAAGTTTTCTTAGAGAAGGCATCCGAATAAAGGAGGGCTTCACTCGTTGTGATCAACTTTGACCCGTTGAAGGCCTGTCAATTAGCCACTGTTTAACCCATTGTGAATAGCTTTGAATTGGTGTTGTTTGTTGTGACTAGTGGATCGCCACTTCCAATCAAAGGCATTGTTCCTTATCATTCGACATTGTGCTTTTATTATGTATAACCGCCACTTCCAAGCAAATGACTTGTGGATCGCCTGCATCTCAACCCGTACGCATACAATAGCACTGTAGGGAGCATTATGAATGATAGTATATCTTCACATTTGTAAAAGTGCAAACTGTTACAGCTTGTAGTTTGTGTATATTAACCAAAATACTCACTGATAGAATAAGGGGTGATGCACAAAATAGCAAAAAGATATTGTCTGTCAGACAACCATGTAACCATGCCAGGACCGATGTTACATGGCCTGACAACGATCCTCTACTGAGCCATGGCCAAGACAATAAGACTTGGTTAATCACGCTCTAGTTACATGGTCATGATGCATCAACCAGACATGGTTTTCTGTCTTCTTAGGAATCAAGAATACAAAGGTACGAGCCTATAGAACAGATCCTGTTCAAGTAAGGTCGTGCTTGGTTGCCTGTTTGTGGTCTATATATACTGCCTATCTTTTGTACTCTCCAGCGATGTGGGAAAAGAACAACAGAGTCCATCTTTTACTTAATACTACAAAAATACAAAACAATATAAGTGCCACCACACCCAGCTTTTATGTATACCAACAATTATTAAGAAGAGCAACATTTAGCTAAACGCTTGGTACATGTGACTATAAATAAGCTAAATAATAGTGTATATCAGTGACCTTTTTTATCACATTGCTAAAATTTGCAAACAGGCCGTTTGTTGTTCACAGGATCATAATCGCTTTATGATTTATCCATTATGCTGTTTTTACTTGACGTTTATCTTTGGCTTTAAACAAAGTTAACTTATATTCAAAAGGGACATCGATATGTAGTGAATTTGACCTTTGGTAAGCATATCCATATCCCTCATGTGCACATCGGACAATGGCATAACCTCTGGCAAGCTTGGTTTCAAGCAAAAGGACGACTTCTGTCTCGACATCATCATGCTCTTCAAAGGGTGAGAAAGAGCAAAGCCACAACCGATTGTATATTATTGGTTAAATCAGTCTATTAATTGTTGTAAATAGTATTTCAAGATGTATTACCCAATTTGGAATAGATCAGTTTGAAAGAAAGTGGAAAACAAATTGCAGCAAATTTGGTCTTAACAGATTGGACAGAAGCCAGGCACCTTTCGTGTTGCAAGCAATGAATAATTTAATAAGCCCAAGAAGACGTAAATTCATGAAATAAAAGATGAACATGTCCACTTAACACACAACAACAAGAGGTACAATCCAACACACATTTTGCTTACATTAACTTGAAATACAACCAACAATGGAATCAACCTTAACTGTAGTGCCCGGTCACTATGGGCATTCATCGTACTGTAGTCCACCTGGGCTTTTATGGGAATCCTGGCCCACTGATATACAACTCTGGGAAGCAGCATTGGATACATCCTCACTTACTGGTCATAGCATGATCCTGGACCGGTAGGAGGGCTTCGTGCATAAAAGTTTGTTACAGGGCTAGCTTGAACACCACGCCTTGTCAATAGGCACCTGAAGTACTGCAACCTAGTTAATGCAGCCTCAGAGGTGTTGCTTATTGGTGCAGCTTCCTTTGAAGTCCACAAACGCTCTAAGATGCACGCACACAAAAATATTAAAATGTGACAATTAATAAGGTGTTTCGGATGTTTGTTTTGAAAGTTATATGTGATAGTAAATAATGATAACAAGCTTGGAATTTTTTTCCACACTTTAAAGTTGTGATAATCAGAGAATCAATACCTGCAGCAGCTGCAGCACGAGGCCAGATTGTTTGTTGAACATTAGAGGGATCAGCAGTCTCACTCCACATACAAACTTCACCACCAAGCACAAGTTTCTGCTCAGAAGCATCAGTTATCCCTTCTAATGGTTCAGCGTCATAAACTTGGTCCCATGGGACATCTAAATGATCAAGATACCAAAACCCTTGATTGCTGTAGATGCATTTAAGCCCTTGTGCAACCACCTTTGGACAAACGCCAGCCCCCAGCCTGAGAATATGCATTTAGATATATGATGTTTGAAGCCTACATGTGTAAATATTAAAAGCCCGGTTAGAACTTCACCAGTTATGCACAACAGTCTTTGGATTAAGCTTTTCACCAAATGCGTTGAAGGTTTCTTCCCTGTTTAGATAGAATAAGATAATATCAGAAAATTGTCAAACCAGTTTTCTAGTCTAAATCACGTGGAAAGAAGGGTAGATTGTTGGAATTTATTTCGTTCTGGAACAGTGCTGTATTAAATGGAATGAAACACTAATTATTTTATGAACAAACTTAAAATATATACCAATTGACAGGGGTCCAGTTTTTGGAGATTGCTATCTCCTGAGCTTTGAGCACAAAATATTGATATGCATCCTTAGTTGTCATGTTCGTCTCTTGAAGCCTGTATATGGAAACAACAAATTATATGTACAAAGCCAACACAGGAAGTCAAAAAATTGTTAGTATCATAGGGTCAAAGGAGAATATATAAACTGCACTTTCAAAAAACATATATTTTTAGTTGTTGAGATTTTTATGAAATGAAGGATCATTTCAGTCAATAATTAATAACTGAAATGTTTTATGCTTTATTAAATTGCATGTGATGTAGCCTTTCTATAATGTCTAACTATAACTTGATAGATACAGATAAAGGATTTACCACTGCTTCACATGCGCGGTAGATTTCCAACAATCTGCACCAATGTAGATTGTGTAAAGCAACCGATAATAATTTCATACTCGTATTTAATAGAAGCATCATTATTTCAAGAGAAATAACGTGATAAGGGAAAACTAACTAACCAGTATTGACTTCATCACCTCCTAAATGGAAGAGCTCGAAAGGAAATATCTCTCGCATGTCTGCAATAACGAGTATTTTGCATCAAGAAAATACTCGATTTTGACAGTTAAAACTCACATGAATTATAACTTAGGAAACTCTAAAGCAACCTTGAAATTAAGTATCAGCCAAAAAAAAAAAAAAACATGCGAGTAATACAGTAACACACATTCTCTTTTTTGTTACTCTTCAAAAAGGGGCCAAAATGTGAGTTTTGTGGATTATATTGGACTATTGGTGGTCGTAAAAGATTTACTCAATTCACTCAATCTGTATGCCACTGTTTTCAACATCTTTCATATCGCAATCAACACAGATATATATTTAATTATCACTTATTTTAATGCCAAATATCATAACCATGTAACAACAGCTAACATGATCTTGTAAAAATGTATTATATAAGTTATGAGGTAATATATTAAACTATTACAAATAAGATGCATTAAGGCATTAACATTTTAAGTGCATTAATGATCAATAAATAGTTCGAGTTTCCGAACAGACACCACGGCCAACAAAATAAGCTGAAACACTATTTTCGTTTTTACAGAAAATACTCACACATCTTGTCCATGTTGGGACTTGAACCCACAACCTTTTGGTTGGTGTGCCACTTTGATACGGCAAGGCCAAAGGCCTGTCGGTAAGAAACCAAAACATGCGTCTCTGTGATTTTTGAGATCCTTGATATATCACTATATCAGCACATATGATACATAGTAATATACACCTAACAATAGAAATGGTTGACTCCAAACATAGCAAGAAAGTTTTACTATTTGTCAAATGTCTAGAAAGCCTTATTAATACATAGAGATAATTCTAGTTATTGATAGAAGGTGTTACCTTCTAAAATTCCAGAAAGCACCTCAAAAGTGAAGTTCTTTGATACATCAAGCGGTTCCTTACAAGAAGATGAAGGCCAAAGATCAGGATATCCTGTACCCCTGTATGGGAAGCAGCTCATTCATTATTTAGCAATAAACTAATGTACCGTATGGGAAGCAGCTCAGTTATTGTGTAGCAAAAAAGTAATGTACAAGAGTCGGTACCATTCCACATTAACTTTCAAATAGATATATAATATATGGGTAAAGATTGTAATTAGTTTCTTTTATCCTAGGCCTTAAAATGTCTAAAGATTTCTATTGTGATCTACGTCATAGATAGAAATTAAAGGAATATACAAGTACTCGGATAATTAGATAGCTAATGACGAAAACACAATTAGGTATTTTCGGATATAAATTTCTGGTTATAACTTATAAAACATCAATTGTTATCAAATATATATATATATATACTACCTATTTAGCAACAGACATTCCATATTATGTAGAGATAAACTACTTTAACTAAGAATTTTCTTTCTTCTTTATTATTTCCCTTTGTAATTTCTGTTATTGAGAACTCCATCTCGAAGACTCTTAACACAAACAAGGTCCATATACAACATACACATAAATGCTAAAGAATCCCTATATGCGTCTAAATCTGTACCTATGTGAATATTTAAGAAGATGAAAATAGGGAACATACACAGTCATGAATTTAAAGAAGTAAAGACAAATTTCATGTCATAAAGATCATTTACCATGATTCACCGTGACCAGGAACATCGATCTCTGCCATAACATTGATACCTGCCATGAAATATTCAATATAGTCAAGAATGAGGAACAAAATGTTTTAATTATTCCAAACTAAATTTCATACACAAATGATCCCAGGCACTTTTACTTATTTAAAAATCCATAGTTAACCAAAAAATAAATTTCAACATGTCTTAATTTTTTACCCTACATGATGATCAAGATATGCAGAGCTAGTGAGAGAATGTCCTAGATATCTTAGCATTCAGAATTGAACAGTTCAAGTAGGAAGGTGGACAAATAACAGATGCTTAGTGGCACTAATGTTATGTGACTCGAGTAACAACACCTAGGAACAATCTGAGCAGAATAAAACTAATAGGCTATTCAGAAATTGCTTGTTGAGACATAAGATGTAGAAGAGGTGATAGTACCTCTCTTTTTCGCAAAGCTTTAGAGTAGCATCAGCAAGGAGACATGAAACAAGAAACGAGCTTTTAGTAATGAGAACAGAAGACATTGCAGATATTAATGCATAAACCGAAGTTACATGTTAACATCGACGCACTTAGTAATTTATAAATTTATACTATAGAAAATAGAAAGCAATTATTTCATCAATAACTAATACACTGGGTATATAACTATCACATAATCATCATAAGTGACAGAGCACAGTGGCTTACTCAACTATATCAGCAGCATCCTCCACAGTATATCGTTCCCACTTTGTATATGCGCCCTTCCATAGCTTTGGATATGCAGGTACTTCTAAGGGAAATGACTCCTCGTCTATGATGTGCCAATGAAGAACATTCTACTGAACGAAAATCACAAAATCAGAACATGCAGTTAAGTACTTAAGTTAAATAAGAAAGTTAAAGGATAGTCTTGCAATATAATCGACCATTATTTGAAACTATAATAAAGAAACAGCTTAGAGTGACTTACAAGTTTTGCGTATGACATAGATTCAATTATTTGCTTGATTATGTCAATTGGGTAATAATGCCTTGAAGTATCTGTGGAACAACGTAAACATCGTTCCAACTATTAACAGAATAGTCCACAAATTTTAACAAAACAAACAAAAGATGCAGCAAACTTACCAAGTAAAAGCCCACGAAACGGAAATCTTGGTTTGTCTTTGATATACCATGGAGCCTTGTATATTTGTACAGTTTTAGTTCCATAATCGAAAGTACATAATTGACTGAATGTCTGCAATATATAACAAACGTATGAAACATCATGATGCATCCATTAGTAATGTACAAACTTGTAAACATAACTATCAGTTATGTATGTACCTCCAATCCACGCAATGCACCATAAATTGTGTTTGCCTGCATCGTACAAAATCAAAGAAAGTTTTATTACCAACATCAAACTCAAACGATCAACAACTCAAATTATGATGCTTGACATTTTTAACATATATATACCTCAATGTTAACCTCTCCAACAATAGATAGCCCGTTATTCTTCGCCACCAACAAAGTATAACTCTCATCAACACCAAGTTGAAGCTACAAAAAACTCAAACAACAAACAACTCACTTTAGGTACTATACTAGCCCACGTGGGTTCCAATCTAAAACCAATTGGCAACAGAGGGAGTAACCCGTCAAACTTATTATGCATGCGTCTATTCCATTCTTTTTTTATATGTGATCGGGTTTGCATCCAAAAGTGCTTGGGATTGCTTATTTAAAGAGCTTACGCTTATACTTATAAGCAGAACAAATAAAAAGCTTTGAACTAATCAATAACAAACTTGAATATAATTTTCCGGCTTATATATAAGTACTTAAAAGCTGCTGGAAATAAGCACTTCAGAAATACCGTGGATTCGCTTATTTTGTAGAAAAATTGGAGAATTTCAGTCAAATCCATTTTTATAAAAAAAATCTTTAACTTTATCTCAAATACGCACATTAAATGACTGATCAAAAAACAAAGCAATTTGAATGACATAAAAGGGGTGGGCTTATATAACATGCTGCATTACAAATGACAAATTTACCCTTAGTTAAGAGCTAATCTAGACACCATAGCTTATTAACCCATGCCCTTTCTGGTCATTTACCAACATAAGCTAAACAAAACACTTGAGCTTGTCAACTTATTAAACATAAGCTAAAACACTGACCTCATGATTATCCGAATTGACAACAACATTAACTTTACCAACATCATAACTTAATTTCTTCGTCCCACCACTTGAAGAACTATGTTTAAATATAATCTTTCTATATCTCTCAAACGCCTCCTTTACAATTGCGTTATTTCCGGAGAGTGAGATTGCCAAATTAGGGTCAACGGTCAACGTTAAGTTACCGGAAGTGAACTGTGACGGTAACGGCCATAGGTAGGTGATGGGTGAATCGTCTGGTAGTGTGGTTGTTTTTATGGTGCGTGAATTGGTGGTTAATAATGTTATTGAGATAATAATA
>OU343220.1:100898176-100989429 GCA_910596185.1 Chrysanthemum makinoi | reverse complement strand
CGGCGAGGAAAAGTTAAGAAAGCAGGGACAACGATAGATGAGTTGCTTTCGAGTGGAGATCCAGCATAACCAAGCGAGCGATTCTTATCTTATGCCAAAAACAAAATACATGGAATACAAGCTAAATGATTCATTATCTTGCTCGAAATGTTAGGTTACAGGTTAGCCATGACAGCCGGCGTGCGTGCATGGCGGAAGAGCGTAGGTATTTTAGGCGGTGCGCAGTTTGTCGACATAAAATCTTTGAAGATCACCTTAGCGGCCACCTGCGAGACAACGAACCCGGGAACCAAGACTCTGGTCTGCGCTTTCTTCCTTCAGTTATAATGTCACTAGCAATGTAACCCGCCACAGAGTGACAACCGCACCCATATTGTTATCCCATAATTCTTAGGTATACGTCTTGCGCCTCTTTGCTTCAGTACCTATCACGATGAGACTAGAACACGATAATAACATGTTTTAGCAGAGGCACATTCTTTGGTGACCAGAATGCAATAAGGTTGTATCGAGAAGAGGTGCACAGCGTGCTCACGTGCCTCCGATCTTGAATGCACTTGAAGGGACAACTCATATGTTTCAGTTGCACTTTGCATTGGAGTCGACCAAGGAAAATCCGGTATAAATACTCGACACGGTCATGGAAAGCGGACAACACTTGCTGTCACCACCTCAACACGAACAGACCATCGAGCAGGCATCCGTAGAATCTGCGAGCAGGCGCTTTATCTTACGATCGAAGGCGAGACGAAAAGGGAGGTGAAAGCGCTCGTTGGCGGATACCGGTCGAGTGACACCTCCGCATCCATATCACGCGTGCGTTTGAGACTACCACGGAAGCCATTCACGAAGGCCCAGCCTATGCTACCTCGCCCTCCTTCTGCGAAGTCTTTCAAGTATTGGCTCAGGTTACCATAGGGACCGACTCACGAGGTGCAAGAGCCACCACCAAAAGGCGAGGACACAAACCGTATGTTCGTAGACAAGCTGCGTGAGGCAGATGAACCCGGCAGCCTACGATTAGCCAACAACGGCCGAGGAAGAATAGCATTCTGGCATCTCACTACGCCTCGATGGCTTAGTCTTAGCGATAATAGTTTTCTTTGCGCGTAACGACCTGTATAGATGCAGGATCTAGCACTTGGCATAAGAACTCTTTTATATGTAACGAAAAATGTAGCTTGTCAGCGCGATTAGGTTGTAATCTAGGGTGTAAATGAATATAAGTTTAGTGTCCTTATGCTATGGTCAGGCTACTATAAGCTGTCGTGTTATTATACTTGAAATCAATGCATGTCATACCACGAAACTTATATGTAATCTTTACAAGGGGACACTATTTAACCATTGTATGAACACATACACAAGCACACCAACGGTGACACTCTACAAACCCCAAACATTTAATTACAAAACACTTGCATTTGTCAGAACGCATATCCACATACGAAGCGGTCGCGTGTCCAAGCTATTGTATAAATACAAACCTAAATACAAACATACTAATCCCTACCCGTAACACATACACCTCCTTTTTAAAAACACAAACAAAAACCATATAATTTAGCAAATGCTCTACATACAATCGCTAGCGAATACTGATCCGTTACTTGATATAAAAACAAGTGGTGCAGTTAAACAATGGGTTAACCCCCAAAAAATAAGTGATACAAAATATGACACTAGCTGTTTCATCATATTTCGCACTCACACGTGCACATAGAAACATATCAGACCACAGTCATAGCAACAATCAACAAACGCGCCAAACATTCATCCATAGATAAAAAGCACTACTTATATTAACATAATCACAGTAACTTACAGACATCTTGCCATTCGACATACATAAACATGAGATCCGACAACCTATGATAACAAACTAGGCAAACACATACTTTATTCTTGAAACACAACTAACACAGACACCTACATAAACATTTCGAGCCTTTTCCAGACCCAAAAGTACGACACCCCATCCAGACCTAATCACTTGAATCACCACTGAAATCCATCACGGTTATGTGCCTCTGTTTCTCTCCTCCATAGCTT
Organism: Chrysanthemum makinoi; assembly: GCA_910596185.1. NCBI lineage: Eukaryota > Viridiplantae > Streptophyta > Magnoliopsida > Asterales > Asteraceae > Chrysanthemum > Chrysanthemum makinoi. The sequence continues at coordinate 100,987,377 of OU343220.1, read as the reverse complement.
GCTCACTACGCGACATCCACAGTTAGCCAACCTCTCGCTCTCTCTCAAGGGTTTCATTGATGCGTCAATGATTTCGATAGTAGATCATGAAATAGGCCATAGGACTTAAGCTCTTGAGCGTACTCTTCGTCTTTTCAATCTTTCGGCATGAGATCATTACATTCCTCTCCAAGCTTACGGATGAAGCCCTCCTCCTCGATCATTTCTTTGAGTGAAGAAGAACTTGAAACAATTTTGCGACTCATCGGTCCGGTGGTACTTGAGCTCATTCAGTTGAGTGTAAGCCATGGTGGTGGTTGAGATGAATGGAGGTAGGCGGATGATAATAGGTAAAAAGATGTGGACCTCACAAAACCCTAATCTCATTTATATAGAGAGGCCGCGAAACCCTAACCCTTGAATAAAACTACTCACGGTGGTGATCGGTTACCATATAACCACACTGCAACTGTAGTAACCAGTTAGCTTGCATTTATCATGCAGAGACATTCTCAAAGAATATGTATTTTTTGCTTACGTAAATGCCTACACATTAAAATATCTAAAATATACAAATACAGGAATTACTCACTCTACACATGTACTATAAAGCAAATTGACACACACTATGTTAAGAGCTTTTAGAGCATACATGTGGCCATTTTCCTTTGCCACTTGCCCATCACAAGATAACACTCATTAGTCTTTATTATATATATAGAACTGAACCACCATTATATTTTCATACATATCCAAAGCATTCATATTTTCAAAATTATTTTACGACAAACATAAACGATCCTTAAAAATACTGACACTAGCAAATTTCTTTTTTCTTTGCAGGGTGATGGAAACAGCAGCGTCTACCGACCTCGGAGAAAGTGATTGGCTCACAGTGTGCGTTGACGTTAGTGTCGTTACCGCTGTCTGTGATCCAATCAGTTTTCTCTGAGGTCAACACATCGACAACTTTCTATACAATTTAACGCTCAGCAGGTATATCGATAAATATAAAATGCCCCGCCGTAACGCGGCGGCTTCATTACAATCCTTGTTGTATAAAGAATACAAATGTGGATTTAAGCCCATACCCGAAATAACTCTTTTGGGCTCCGTCCGAATCCTAAATAATATCTCACATATCCCTTTCTCATTCGTGTGTGGTCCGATTGGAATCCGGCATCGATAAAAAACCGTCCGGCCAAACCTTACCCGCTATGAAACCGAATGATCTATAGTGTTTTTGTGAGTGATTGCACAGTAACACGTATGATAAATTAATATTCTAATGGAGCGTGGTTGTGTGATTGCCATTTGTTACCATCTACAGTTGCTTGATTATTTTTAGTCATATCCTTTTTCACTGGTTTAGATAGATGAAGTTGGTTCTGGATTCTTCACAAGCACACACACATACTAAATACTGGTGATTCAAATCTATGGTTTTTTATTTTTTTTAATTGCAGGTTTGAACTATTTTAAGTGGGATGGATGGATTGCAAAAGATGATGAAGTGTCGTTGTCATGAATTTTTTTAATCAAGGTATGTAATTCTTGATATTTTTTTACTAATTTTTGCTTAATTTGTGTTCAGTTTAAGTGGTATTCATAGGATTTTGTTTTGTGGTTGTTTTAATTGATTTATGGTTAATTTGTGTTTTATTGAAATGGGTATTTATTGGATTTTTTTCGTCATCGTAAGCTTTTGATGAAAGTCTTGAACCATAGTGTTTAGTTGTGAAAATGATATTGTCATGTAACTAGACGTTAAGTTTTCGAGGACAAGTGCGGTTTTCGGTTGTTCTGATGTTGATTTATTTAAATTGTGTCTTTGGAATTTTTAAGTAAATGACGCGTTTAATTGTTTTCGGTTGTTCTAATGTTGATTTATTTTAACTTTGAGGTTGATTACATGAATTTTTTTAATTATCAGTTTTAGGTGTTTTGATTTTCATATAGACTTTACTTTTAATTTAGGGTTCTTTGTGAAATTAGGGGTGTTTGGAGGAACGCGAATGGTAATGTGTGTTAAGTATTTCATGAAATTGTTAAATGTGGTTTTCTTTTTTGGTGTTTTTTCAGCGATTATACGAGGAGTAAGGAAGCTTACTGATGTTGATTTGGGCTGGATATTTGTTTATTTAGTTGTTTGGTTGTTAAGTTGATCTATGGCTGCTTTTTCGATGCCACCGCTTCTTTCTTTGCCGCTATCGTTGGCGTGCGACAATATTGACGGTGCATGATGATGGTTGCAGGCCTATAGGCTGTAAAATTAGCCATCGAATCTTGTTTTGCGGCCCGATATTTCACAGTGGTGCCTCTTTGTACATGGAAAGGTGATAAAACACGCATCCGTTGACGCTTGCTTTTGATCCATGGTATCCAACTATGTTTGATTGTCTGCATTTTTTTCAATGAATGATGCGGAAATATGACCATTAAGGCAATGATGATCATCACATTTTACTTAATCCCGTATCTTGTCGTGGCTGCCACACTAGAGATGTTCTTTGCAGCCATGAAGAGAGTTTTGTTTTGGTGGTGAATTTGTATATCTGAGTCGCTGCATTCTTTGCAAAATACATCGAAAGACTTTCGAATGACATGTTTAAGCAAGTTTTTTTTAACTGTCACATGAATACCACAATATGATAACACACGTGAAATAGAATTTTGCTTTTGTGTGCTACTTGATCATTGTCTTTAAGGGTGCTTGGTACGTTTGCCGAGCGAAAATGTGATTACTTATATCATGGCGAGGTGAACTACCTAGGCTCGCAGTCGTGACGGATTTGCAGTCGTGGCGAGGCAAATGATTAGGTTTGCGGCCATGGGTTGCATTTAAAGCACAGTTGGTATTGGTTATAGTGGTGTGTAGTTTCTTTATCTATGGTGAAACTTACGGTCTAGGCGCTAGGCGGTGGTCGACCGCCCGATTTGCGCCTAGCACTTTTTGAAACCTTGCCCGTTATCAATGTAATGCATAATATCATGAAGTTGTGATTAGTTTGAACGGATGCGGTTAAAGTTGAGATTTCTCATATCTTGGCAGGACAACCTGTCAGGGTTGTAACCATGGCGGGTGCATCCGCTTTTTCCTAATTGCTACCCTATCTGAGCATATACTAGAAAACCTGATATCATGAATGTGCATACGTACGATTCTGATTTGGGAATGGTTGAGTTTTGTGTGAAAAAGTGACGAAAAGTGAGCAGGATGCGGTTGCAGCTGTGGAGTGAGCCGGGAGGCGGTTATATGGGCTGCAATACCATCCTGAGGTGTAGCATTCTAGATGTTTTTATGTATTTTAATTTATGTGATGTCATCTATCAAAGATATTAGAATAGTCATCATAAAACCTTGGCTGACATTTTAATCATAATTTCAGACCTACAATTTTTAAAGCTCATCACAAGAAAACTGGTGTTATGAAAGCTGAAAACTACTTTATCAGGTTATTGTATCCTGATACAATTTAAAAAATCCAAATATGTCTTCTGCTTTGTGTTTTGTTAAAACTATGAGTTCATAATCAGATTACAGCAAACAGTTTTTGTTGCCGCATTAAGTGATATGATTATCCTACTTATTATTTGTCCAGTTCCACACCCTCACATCTGAGCCAAACGATTTCATTATTTCGGTATAAAAAAGTATATTGTGTCAGATGGTTATATGGTATTTGTGGTTGTGTTAGTTGATGTATTGCACTTTCAATATGATAGTTGGTTGATGTTTGCCTGGCCACGTGTTCTTAAGTTTGGACACGAAATGAACCATGATTGTTTACATGTGCTTATTACACTTTAGGTCAGTTATTGTGACCTGATAATGATGGTAATGTTGATTATAAGGGGTTGTGATGAATTTGGCTGAGATCAACTAAAGTTATGATCCTCTATGTCTTGGTTGGGCAACTTATTAGTCTTCCGGCCATGGTGGATGCTTTTGTATAGTGGGTCGGTGAATCAGATGGCTTACCAACAATAGGCAGATTCAGTTCCATAAAAGGATCTACTCAGTGGTAGAGTGCATTTGACCAAAGAAAGATGTGAAACGATATGCAATAACAAATTTTCTATCACAAACGTTAAACATTGGGTATCAATATTGGCAAAAAAAGAATACCATGTATTCTTTCTTTGCTAATATTGACACACGATGTTCGACATACATGTTTGCTCTTATCTTTCTTCTCCAGTTCCTTTTGTTACTTCAATGGGCTAGCAATGCGCCTGGTGCAGACCATTGTGTAAAGACTATCTGACTAGCAAAAGGGACTGGAGAAGGATGTAAGAGCTTCCAACTATGTTTGCATTGTGACAGTTTTACAATCAATTAATTGCTAAAAGCAGAGACCAAATTTTGAAAAAAATTTGTGTGGAGTTTGTTAGGACTCCTCGAGATCGTTTTGAGCCTTAGGGTTTAACAATAACATATACATAGTGGCGAGAATAACAAAGAACAATTATGTTATTGACACAAAGTTTCATTCACCATCGCCTCCAATTATGTTAATAACGTGTTATCTAAACTATAACAAGGATCAAAGACTTGATCTTGGAGATTAACAAAACTAACACTAACTAACTTACCTAGGCATTTACAATACAATACGCCTAGGACACACACACACCCCTTTACTAGACGTCTACATTATGGAAGACTTAATTGTATAAAACCTACACCCCATGTCCTGTTTATATACTAGAGGATTAGGGTTTACAAATCTCTACGAAGGACTAAATAATAAATCTTCTTTTGCAAGCAAGTCCCTCCATCTTTTTGTAGATTTCTTCTTTGTCACTTTAAGCCCTTGATGTTTCATTCTTTATTGTTTTGTATCATCGAATCAATAAACCCAACAATCTTCCCCTATTTGATGATGACAAAACAAACACGGTTCTTGTACGAACTTCTCTAGACGAAGTAGCAGAAGTTGAGATAATTAAATCTCACCATGAATGAAACATTCTTGTCTTCCTTTGTCTTCCCCTTAATTCATGTCATGCCACTCCAACATCTCTTCCCCTTTTTCTTATCAACACATAGAGAACATATGCAAACTTGATCTTGACCACCACGAACCAATACCACACATCCAATTCATCCTTCCAATGTTTCAAATTACCCTCCATGAAGTTTTCATAACTAAAAATGAACTTGAAGCGGTAGAAATCTAAACCATCAGTAGTAATACTAATCAATAGTAGTAAGAATCAAACACTTCCCCTTGAGTGGTGCATGAACATCAAATCTGTAGCTCCTTATGATCACTTGTGAAGAAAACCAAATATAACAAATTTGATGAAGAAGTAAAATAACCCAAACTTATGTCTTATGTCTTGTACAAACCACATGACTCGAGCGTATACCCATGTATAGGGAGCCGTAATCCCTTGACAATAATCTTGAGCACAATAGCGTAACTCCTTCAAGTGTTTTTTCAATTCTTTGTCACAATAAGAATGCACAAAAATAAGAACACGCATCTAAGAAATCCACTTCATCTTCAAATAAGTGATAAATAACCATCTTCGTAATCAATTCTTCAATAAAACCAAAAACGAGCTTTTAAAATCCTTTTAAGAACAAATTTCCAATAACCAAACTCCTTGTGTGTGTGAACCAATCTCCTGTATGTGTATCATTCTCGACTTCCCCTCAAATCCAAAAATATACGAGAACCAAAAAGTATATATAATCCGATTACGAACAAAAGCCTCATCAAAACCATATGGCACATGATATCAATGGCACACCAAATTATCAAATTAAATTAGAACTATACATAAACCTTGACAATAAAATATTGTCATCACTTTGACAATAAAATAATGTCATGTAGTCAAGCTAGGATCTTTTACTAACCATGTATTGGCACAAACGCAAATGGCAATACAAATAGTACTAATAAAACACGAGCAATACTGACCTCTTAGTTCGAACAATATTAATAGAATATCAGCAGTACGAACGAGAACAACGATCAGTACCAAATTAGAACAATCATAAGGATCCGTACTAAGTGTCGCAGCAATACCTTCTTCATGATAAACGTAGCAGTATTAAGTATCGACGGTATGAACAAGCACTACTTAACCGAGATCAATAATCATGCTAGCAGTACAAACATCATAAACTACTAGCAGTAGAAACTTAACAAGTAGCAATTCTATTTCCATCTCTCGTTATACATCAATGAGGATTCAATATTACCATGACAACCTCTTAAGAACACGACCAATATATTCATGAAGCTCTATGACAAATCCGCAGCAGTAGCTAGCCAAAATAAGAAAACCTTGTACAATCAGAAACAATATAGTTGGTTTGAACACTTGAAATCCTTGTATTCAGTTGGACCAACCATGGCTATACATCTGCTCCAAACAACTAATAAAGAAAGCACTATCCAAGCGATTTTGGTGCAGCCGGTGCTATCCGCGTGACTAGCAGTGGAATCCGAAAGACAAGCAGTGGCAACTAATAATACTAGCAGTGGAAACGAGTGCGTAGCAGTGGTAACGATCAAAACGTGACACTAATCGATAACGTAGCAACATAAATATAAAGTGCATAGGTAGTAGAAACATGAAACTAACAGCGCAATAACTCCACTTTGTAAATCTACTTCCAACACTTAGGATTCAAACTATCAATGCATGGCCACATCTTATAACAGATAGCTATTTTTCTCCATAGGACCCTTGTTAACCTACCAATAACATCAACCAACATCCAAATAAGGTAGGCTTGTGTTTAAATAGTCAATAAGGTAGGCTACAATAAGTATTACAAATACTCATTATCCAATTATGTAGGATCTTGGTTTATCACCAACACATGTTATGCGGCGTTAGGTTAAGAGTTTAGAGAGAGAAAGTGGGAGAGAAAGGGAACCTAGAGACAAAGAAAAAATATATTATGAAGCTCCAACCCTTTGCCTTGGAGGGCAAAGGGTATTTATAGTGTACAAGCTTAGATGCCTCTATTGAGGGTACGTGGATGGGCATACAGATGGGTAAAGACCGTCAGTCCTCCCGCGTGTTACAAAGTAATCTAAATACTAACATTGAATTACTACGACTACGAGCTTTCTAACGAGTATACATACTTGAGGTGACCGATACTTTAAGAACTAGATTTACTAAATCCCAACAATATCCCCCTAAGGGAGGTCACCTAAACTTACAATGATTACACACTGATAAACGTTTCGTTGCTCTTGGTTTCTTTGATTAAGCACTTTTGTTCTTTAGCTCGTAGTCTTTGATTCATCATGTTCTGCATGTTTTGTTGCTTCAAGTGGAGGTCTTTAACTAATCCACGTGATGTTTGAGTGTTTGAGCCAACTTTGAGATCATCAGCAACCTTAAATCTTTGACTCTTCCAGTGTGGTGTTGATATTATGTGATGTTGTGACTTTTGGACCGACATGCTCACATTCTGGATCATGATATCTTCTTATCAAAGTAGCGGAAGCTTTTGTTGATTCATGATATTGGCAGCAGTGTAGCAGAAGCATGGAGTGAAAATATCAGAGTCATTGATGCACTTATCATGATTTCTTTAGAGATGAATGTATTGTGTGAGCATGCGGCTATGGATTGACGCATCATTACGATCATTTTGCAAATGTCGATGCATACACACGCATTGATTAGCAATAAAAGCGCGAAAGTGTCTTTGACCAATTTCGTTGAATTGAGGTACACGCCCGCGGTTCCCCATTGATCGGTACAAATCGCACTTGCCTGTGATCGAGGTACAATTCGAAGAATTTCCTTGTGAGGGTTTACAGTTTGCTCTATTTTCTCAAAGCTGAGCGTCTCAAAGAAGACAACGGGTGAGTGAACCGTAGCGATATTCAGCGATTGATGAAAAGATATTTGAAAAACAATCGTGTATTGCTCAATAGAAATTGTTTTTGTAATACAACGAAGGTTTTATGGAAAATCAATTATCAATCATAAATACCCTTTAATTTTGAAACATTAATACACGATCGATGTGCTTTGGAAAAGAACATTTAGGCACAACGACGGTTTTCAAATGTATCCGTCAATCCATAACTGACCGAGATTGATTCAAAAGATTGAATCGCCCCATTGTTTTACGTTGGGTTGTCACATTGTTGATCTATTGGATAAATCTCACATGCCACCTACCAGGAGCTTGTTTGATGATGGCTCGAGAAGCTTTCCATCTTCATTGTGAATATGTTTGCATATTACTTCGGATGTTACGGCAATATCACAAGGATAATCGCGTAGGACTCAGATATAATCTCTCTTTTCACATTGTGTGAAACAGAGTCTTCATTGAAAGTGTCCTAATGAGATTTATAGATGATCTCGTGGTTCTAGACTCAATTTGTGCATATTTGGATCCTATATCGGAGACTAGGGAGAGGGTCTCCTTCTTCAATATCAACAATCTCTAAGAGAAGTCGATAGATAATGTCGGTTCCCCGTGAGAATGAAACAAGCCCTTTTAAGAGGAACTTGAGTAGCTTGGGAAGTTTTAGTGCAGTCGTCAACTGGGTCCATGACGTCTTGTCTTCAATACCGGCGTTACCTTAGTAACCACCGGTAGCATATGTATTGAACCGGTTTACGCCCTAATGTTGAATAAATGGAGGGCTATTTCTTTTCACCCTTTTCTCATTCAATTCTTTTTCATTCTTCACCCCCTTGATTGCTACTGCAGAGACTTCATAGCTAGAACCTTGTTGGGTTAATTCGATACTAGCTCGATCTCGATCCACTCTTCCCATCTCTCATTTTTCTCCTTTTATCATCATACCTAAGAACTCTACACTAACTAGTGGATAGTCCACAGGTAGAATCCTCGGTTACGGATCATGGGAACAAAATACCTAACCTTATCATCCTTATATCACCGTACATAAAGTAAAATTGGTTGGTCTATTTAGTATTGTTCATATGCCATTGGAACCAATTGAAAACCATTTGAAAATCAATCCAGATACTTAAGATATATTATCAAAGCATTTTGTACACAATTGTTTTTGATATTTTTAGAACAAGAGCTCCCCCTTAACATGTGCATCAAGTATTTGAAATCGTTTTGCACGGTAGGTAAGAAGAGAAATAACTTCTTTTATTATCATTTTCTAAAAGATATCAACATCACTTCCCTAATTAAATCAAGTAGATAAAGCATTTTCGGGAAGGATGAGGTTTTCATAAGCTTGCTCCCCCTCAATATGTGCCTTAAGGTTTGAAAGAGTTTTGCACATACTAGAGGAACACTGCATATTGATCGCGATTCAAATCGTTGTGGTTTAAGATAAATGCTCTCCCTCAACATGTGCATGGAAAAATTGAAATCGTTTGGCATATGTGGGAAGGAGAACTTGTACATCCTTATAAAACCATTTACCGATTTATCGGTTTAAATCAATTTAAATCACACATTCTCCCCCGATCACAATTATCAAATCATTTGGGATTTGTGATCTCTGTAGATTTAAATTGATTTTGAAAGCTTTTAAGGAGAATTGTGACTTGATAATGAAAGCGTTTTAGCGATAATGATCGATTTTAAGACTTTAAACTCCATTGAATAAACACGCATGATTATCTTTTGAAAAAAATTGAATGACAAATAACTTTTTGATTTAATTGAAATCATTCTCCCCTCAATCAATGACATAGGTTGTTGATTGAGAGATAGATATTTTGACAAATAAGTCCAGATGATTATCAAAAATAGAGTCCGAGTTATTTTACAAAGCACTTAGATTTCATTAGATAGTAGATAAATGTATATAGAATCAAAGCATGAGATTTGAAAAACATGATAAAGCATGGCTCTGTTCTTTCTTTGAAAAGCGGGTTCTTATGCGAAATGACAATAAACCAACATTTTTCTCCATCGTTTTTTTATTTTATTTTTATTTTATTTTTAAGATTGAACTTCATCTAGAGACCCGTGCCATTCTTTGAGTGGCAACACAAAGTCCGTAGATGATATCGAATCGACAAGAATAACATGATAAATAAACAATATTTTTTGAAGATTTTCAAGATTTTCTGATTTTTATGGATTTTGAAAAGTTTTATATTTTTCTATTTTCGTTTTGAAAAGATATATACAAAGAATAGATAAAGTCGAACACCTTTACTCCTCGGCGTCGTCACGAAGGCGTTTGGCGTTTCGGTTGAAGGCTTTTAAGCCTAGACGTGGAAGAATAAACTCAAAGCGTTCTCGAAGAAGAGCTTTTGTGAAGATATACGCTAGTTGATATTCCTTACAAGTATAGTTCAACCATGCCATTTTCAACTTGTTCCCTGATGAAGTGATGTCGAATGTCGATGTGCTTTGCTCTAGAGTGTTGAACATTGTTGCAGAAGAGAGCAATGGCACTTTTGTTATCACAATACATAGGAACTTTGTTGAATACAAAGCCATAGTCAGATAATTGGGATCTCATCCATAAGATTTGAGCACAACAAGATGACATGGCTATGTATTCGAGCTCTGTAGAGGATATGGAAGTGCTCATCTGTTTCTTTGAAGACCAGCTTACAAGCTTGTCACCTAAAATTGAGCACCACGATGTACCGCGTGTATCTTGACATCCGCATGGTGGCAGCATGCGCAGGCGTTAGTGACATACGAGTCCTTCGGATACCAAAGACCCATGTTAATGGTTCCTTGGAGATAACGAAAGACCCGTTTAACCGCTTCAAGGTGCTTTTTGGTAGGCTTAGCTCGGTATCTAGCACACATGCATACAGGCGAACAAAATATGCAGTGGCTGGTTGTGTGGTACATCGAGGATCAATCATACTACGATATTTCGTTTGATCTACTATGATCCTAAGTGGTCCTCATCGGTTTTATGCGGCTCCACCATAGGAGTGTCAACAGAGGTCCTGGAGGTAAATCCAAATTACTTTAAGATTTCATTAGCATATTTTGATTGATTTATGAAAATGCCTCCGTGACTTTGTGAAATTTGTAATCCCAAGAAAAATGACATTTGTCCCATCATTGACATTTGAAATTTGGAGCCCATCTCCATAGAAAAGCGGTTCGATTCATTTGGGTTGGTCAAGGCAAAAATAATATCATCAACATAAATTTGAGCGTGAATTAAATGTTTGCACGACTTTCACGGTGAACAATGTTGGATCAATTGCTCCTTTCTTTGAATCCAGGTGGATAGAAGAAATTTTGACAGCGTATCATACCATGCCCTTGGAGCTTGCTTCAAACCGTAAAGGCCTTTTTCAAGCGATAGACATGAGTAGGATGCTCTGGATTCACAAAACCTTCTGGTTGGTGGCGAATACCACTTCTTTAAGATCTCCATTAAGAAGCGGTTTTCACATCCATCGATAAACTACCATGTTTTGCTAGCAGCATTAGCCAAGAAGATTACGATGGCCTTCGATCGTGCAGGGAGCAAAAGATTCCTCAAAGCGATACCTTTTTCCGGCGATAACCTTTTGCCTCTAATCGTGCCTTATTTTTCAGAACATCACCGTGCTCATCAAGCTTCACTTTGAAGATCCACTTGAGAGCAATGATCATTCACTGTCGAGGAGCGGTACTAATTCCCATACATCTAGATGATCAAACTCATGAATTTCTTCTTGCATTGCATTAAACCGGTAGTCCAGGACATTGCGGTTTTAACATCTTTTGGTTCGATCTTAGAGTCTGAGTTGAAGAAGCACCATAAGGCATCGGTAGCTAATTGTTTTCGAGTTGATACGGGGCGAGAAGGATTCCCAATTATGTTATCCAATGGATGGTCATGTGTCCATTTTCTAAGATGTTCGTGTGGTTGTTGTTGAAGGACTGATGTAGCGAGTTTATATCCCCGAAGAAGATGGTTCAGGTGTTGGTTCGAGGGGCAAAGATGTTTTCAAATGGAGCATCTTGGGGTAGCAAAGCGGATTTACTTCATCATTGGTGCTAGAGACACTTCCATGATGTACATTCGATGATTGATGATTTGTTGATGAGGCAAGTGATCGGCGGCGAGCTTCTTGACTTAATGACATTGAAACTGAAGAGTTGACTTCATTGACAGAGATAGTAGCAACCTCTGTTGTTGGAGTTGATAGATCAGTGGCACTTGGCTCATAATGTTCATCAAACATTGGATCAAACAATTTCTTCAAATCATCTTGAGATGGAGGTACATATGGAGTTCTTTGGAGAGGAAATTGGTACAAGGGATGAACCAATTGGACTCATTTGAAGTGAGGGTCGAGGCGGATTGTCTGGAGCCATTTTCGGGATGACTCATCGAGCGTGCGTGAATAGTTTCCATAATATCTTGAGTTCTTTTGTTGTAGATTCGGTAACCCTTCTTGTTTGGTGCATAACCTACAAAAACTCAATGTGCCTTTAGCTCTTAATTTAACTAAATCTTGACCGTCATTTGTTGGATAGCACAAAGCACCAAACACACGAAGGTAGGATAGATCAGGTTTTTGTTTATGGACAAGTTCATAAGGAGTTTTTCCATGAGAGGTGTGAATGAGAGAACGATTTTGGGTGTGGCAGCGGTGGCAATGGCTTCAGCCCATAGAAACATTGGAACCTTTGAATAAATTAGCATTGTTCTTGCTTCTTCCACAAGAGTTCGATTTCGTCTTTCAACTACACCGTTCTGTTGAGGAGTGCGTGGAACACTTCTTTGATGGCTGATTCCAATACTTTCATAAAATTGGCTTAAGTCTTTATTTACGAACTCTGTGCCATTGTCAGTTCGAACATTTCTAACCGTATTGTTAAGATGTACCTGAAGTTGCTTGATAAGTTTGATGATGATATCAGGAGTTGCATCCTTTGTCCTCAAAAACTTTACCCAAGTGAATCGAGAGTAGTCATCAACTATGACTAAAATATATTTCTTCCCATTAATCGTTTGGACTCTCATTGGTCCGCACAAATCCATATGAAGGGTATGAAGGACTTCCATTACGAGAGTTTGAGGGTTTTGGTTTGTGAGCATATTTCGTGCTTTTTCCCAATTGGCGGCAGAGCGAGAGATGATCCTTTTCATACTTAAGTTTAGGTAATCCTCGACAAGATCCTTTACGGCAAGGTTATTAATGGTGCGAATTTCAAGTGATTGAGACGACGGTGCCATAACCATGACTTTTTTTCGAAGCCTTTGACAACAAGCAGATTGGAGAGGACTTCATCATGTCTTCGATAGAGATGGTGTATAGATTTGAACCACGAGTTCCTCTTAATAATTCCACACCATCAAGTTCTCTAACGAAACAAGTATGTTTTCTAAAAGCCACTTCAAGATCGGAATCACAGAATTGACCAACAGAAAACAAGTTATGACCAAGTCCTTCCACATAATATACCCGGGAAATTACACTATCTCCGACCACATAATCACCATATCCCATAATAGCTCCAAAATGGTCGTTTCCGAATCTAACAGTTCCAATAAATTTACTCACGAAGTTCATGAGCCGCGATCGGTCACCAGTCATATGCTTTAAACAGCCTGAGTCCAAATACCATAGGACGATTTGCACGACCTGCATTTGAACACATACAAGAATGGATAACTGGATAATTTGGAACCCCATGAACGATTGGGTTCCATTTGGTTAGTACACATTATTGGAGCACCCACATCAGTAATAGGAGATATGGCCTCATTAGTAATGGTTGCAACACTAGTAGTGACAGTGGACCTGTGTGAGGTGTGTTCACTTCTTAAAGGTATGATTCTACCAGTGGGCTTCCATTTCTTAGAAGGCATGGATCTAGACAACTTAGGGCAAGATTCATTCAATTTGAATTTTACGCGAGGGTTTCCATTGATAACCCATATTGCTAAATTTTCTTACTGTAGGCTTCCAACAGTTGCTAACCTTTTTCTTTTTAGGCTTCCAGATCTCCTTAACATGTCTAGCATTTTTTATATTCTTGATTGGAGTATTATCAACATTAATCACCTCATTCTTAGAACATTTATGATTAAGACCAGAAATTAAACATTCATTACATGTTTTGCAAAAGGCATAGAATTGAATTAATTACAGATGCGCTTATAGCTAATACTAGAATCAACACGATTCATTTTATTCAACTCAAACTTATTCTTCCTAGGGTGTTCTTCTACTAGCTTTTCTTCAACACTTTTGGCTGGCAAGATCCTATTTCGCATTGTATTGCATGAAGGCTTTGACCCGCTAACCTTAGTATTGCCGATTACTCTGTAGGAGGAACAAGGAATATTAGTTGGTGAAACTACACTTGTGCCTTGGTGGTCTAGAAGTCTTTGGGTTACGAAGTTTTGTGAGGCACATTAAAAGTCACCTTCTTATCCTTAGGCATAGAACTGGGTGCTACTATTCTATCTCGCCTATTGCTAAATTTCAGACATGTGACAATTATGTACTCTAAGAGTTCTTGAGATCGTTTGGCATCCATGCAAGCATAGGCAATGGTACTATCAAGAGGTTTTTCTAATCTTTCATCTTCAACAATCTCACGAAGACCCTTTAAACTTTCCTTAAGAGATGAGAGATATGCTTTATGTGCAAGTTCATTATTCCTAATGGGTAGGGGAATATATAACATATCAATAGCATACTTATCACAATCGAGAGACTTTAGGAGCAGTACTTGCAATTGGGAATTGGCAACTTTCCTTTCACCTCACGCTTAAGATCCTCAATATCATTAAGTAAAGAAGTTATCTTTTCAATTTGTTTATCATGTGTAACTTTAAATGAATCACATAACTCTTTGTTTTGATCATTAACCTTTGAAATTTCAGTTTTAAAACAAGCATTTTCCTTTTGTAAGTTATAAATGATGTTTTGAAGTTGGAAATTCTGAGAATCTAAAGGTGGAGGCATATGGGAACCAGTTACATCCCTCTTTTCACCTTTAGGTTGTGAAATTTGAGCTTCCAACCTTTTGATCGTGTTATAATGAGCTCGAATTTGTTCATCACGTTTGTTGATTTCAAAAATGCATCAAACTTCGGGAGCATCGAGGCGATGTCTTGATATTTATGGTTTTAACATTTTCTTTGAGATGTTGATATTTTAATTGCAAAGCAAAATGTTCAACTTCTAATTTTGAAAGATGTTTAACGAGATTATCATGATCATCCTTTTCAATTTTCTCATGCAATTTTGAATTCGTTTTTTCAAGCTCAATGACACGATCATGGGAAACTTTCAAAGCAACAGATAATTCATGAAATTGAGATGCAGTAATAGAAGAATTAGTAGCAACATAGAACACATCTTGAGCAACACATTGAGAGATCAAGTTCTCATTTAGTATATGCAGATTCTTCCTTTCAATTTCATTGTATTTTAGTTCTTGTTCATAATCATTGACTTCAACTATCATTGCATCGAATTCCTTTTCCATTTCTTTAATATCGGTGTTTATTCCAATTTTAAGACTCTCAAATTGTCCTTTTAATTGTTTAAAAGGCATGACTTGGTTAAATAACATTCTTTCATTTGCTCAAAACCCCTTTCCCCTCAGTAATCCCTGTAGGTGTGATTCTCTTCTTACACGTTTTCTCAAAATCAACAAACATTTGATAAACAACATATAGGCTGATTAAGGTCACGCTATTTGTGGGAATAGATCTAGGAACTAAATGCATTGGTGTATTAGGAGGATACACAGTTGCACGGGGCAATTTCCTACAAGGGGAATTCGTTTCAACAACGTTTTCAGCCTTTTGTAAATCCATTTCTTTTTTCGAGAACATTTGTTCGGGAGTTAGAAGTGTCTGAGGCTTAAACTTGTTTAAGGAAATCCAATTTTCCTTTTTGTAATCATGGGACTGATTAGAATGTTCTTCTCTTTGCATTTGAGATCTTCTAGCTTCTTATTCATTTTCTCCCTAGTGACTTCATCTGATTTCTTATCTTCCTTAGTGTACTCAATGCAACTAGGGTTACGCCTAGGCTTAAGGATTTCATTGCCATCATAAAGAACCTTATTTGCGACTCTAGACTTTTTAACTACCTCGGGATTAGGTTCCTCAACAAGTGGAATGCTATTCTTATCGCTTAAGACTCTATGCTTGTGACCAAGTGAGCGATCTGAATGGTGTTACCTTTTACGTACAACTTATTTTCAAGCTTGTTTTTCAAAGTTTTTAGATTAGAATTCATTCAAAAGTTTGATTCCTTAGCATTAAATTTTTGCTTAAGCATTTTCACATTTTCTTGAAGTTCTTGTTTTTGCTTAGCGGTTTTAGAAAGCTTTTCTTGTAAGGAATTTAACTCTTGTTTTAGTACTTCTTCTTTAAACCTACTTTTTCTAATGAGTGTACGCATTTGGTCATCCATTTCTGCTCACGGTGGTCAACTCAAATTTGCACGTTGTACATAGATGGCTGCTTGTTCTTTATAGACATTAGTTCGAGAGATAACAGAATCATCATACATGCATTAATATGTATTCATCATAAACATATTCATCATTGATTGCAGAATATACATCACTAGGTACAATCTCACTTTCACTTTGTTTCACATATTGATCATAAGGAACAATATTGCTATTATCCTCATTTTCAATATCGATTCATAAGTTTCATAGGATTGTACTTCATGGTGAATCTTTGCTCATCAACATCATATAGTTTGAGTACCTCTTTAATGATGGATTCCTTGGATGGACTGGCTTGTTGAGGTGAAGAGGTCATTGGAGAGATATTAGCCATGAAGATGGATTGTGCATATGGTTCATCATCAACGTCTAAGTCAAATGCATCACAATCTGCAACTTGAAAGGCGTTGGGATTTTTCGAGCAACATGCGGTTGTTCGTCCACATCAGCATCGTATGTTCTAGCATTCCCATCTGACAAGAACAACAGCTCCTCTTCATTCAACATTGCACCATTATCTTGTGCTTGTACCAGTAACATCTTGTCCACTGAAGTATTACGTGTTTTGAGGGCGTTTAGGTTGAGTCAGGTTCCTAGCAATGTGTTCTTCTCCACCACAGTTGTAGCATTTGATTGGTTTTAATTGACCCTGAACAATATTCCTTCCACGATTCTGATTTCCAACATACCCCGCATCTCCACCATTCAGGTTTTGCTTGACCATAAGAGCCACTTGATTGATAAAGTGCTCCATGACTGCATCAGAACTAGGTTGCTTATATCCAGAATCAGGAACGGGCTTGTGATTATCATTTCCAGTGGGTGTGACTTGAGATGCTTTGGTGAAGAATGCATTTGTATCATTCGATGAGCTTGTTTCTCCTGGTTGAGATTTGAACTGTTTAAGAATCCTTTTTTCAAACATAGCATGTTTCTCATTCTGAAGAAGGAAAGCATACAATTGCTCATAGTTGGTGTTCTTTAGTCCTTTTGTAAGCTTCACAGAAGTGACAAACTTGTGCCATTCGGGGTTCATATTGTTTACAATTTTGAGTTCGTGAATGTTTGGCATAATCATCTTGATATTCCTCATATCATTCACCAGCTTGTGGAATCTCACGTAGTATTCATAAACACTCTCTTCAGGTTTCATCTTAAAGTGTTCAAATTCATCATACAACTGTGATTCTCTGTCTTCAATAGTCAATTCAGAACCCGAGAGAAGCATCTTGACATTATCCCAAAGCTGCCTTAGCTTCGTGTTGTGATTGATAGTTGTAGATATCTTTTGGAAGACCTTGAAGAATAATATTTGAAGCCACGATATCGACATCGAATCTCTTTTCTCCTTATCGGTGAGTTCATCATACATCTTAGGTCTATCCATTCCATAAACTATTGTTCCATCTGCGGCAGTATCAATCATGTCTCTAGTAGTCTCAACGTCACGGTCCTTCATCAATTGACTTAAGGATGTTAACCCCATTCTCCTTTCCTAAGCAATACAGCCTGATTCTTTGTGACCAAGACTCATAGTCAGTTCTGTCAAGCATGGGAGGGCGAGTATCGAGATCCTGCAGCTTGCACATCATCGCAGCGGAAGACATGTTTAAATTCTACGGGATTTTACAAATCTTTGACTTAACTGGAAAATAGATACTTTCACGGGATTTTACAAAATCAAGAGATAAACCGTAAAACTTATGCACTTATCGTGAGCGGTAGAGTTACGCGTAGGAACTTAAGCGTAGAAGCTTATGCGTAGATGAAGGGCTTATCGTAGAAGCGGCGGCTTAGGCGTAACAACAAACTTACGAGTAGACACAAGCTACGCGTGAAGCGAGTTTTCGGCGTAGACTAGAGCTTCTGCGTAGAGTTTTTAGGGTAAAGGCTTAAGTTTATGCGTAAACCAAAACTTAGGCGTAAGAACCTTATGCGTAAGTTTCCCTTAGGCGTAAGACAAGCTTATGCGTAAGAAAAAGCTTATGCGTAGGAATTGTTACGCGTAAGTTTATGCTTATGCGTAGACTTAGGGTTTATCACAAAAATCTCTTACACTTCACGATTGCACGAGATATCCAAAGTCGAAGTGTTTTTCAGGCTTATCAAGCAAGAATAACAGCGAGTAATCACAGATGAAGATCAAGTGAAAGACACCTTACGCGTAGGATTAGGGTTTTGATACGCGTAGAAAGTACAAATTTTGCGAAACCGTTTTTATGATCAAAAACTTTTACAAAACTTGATTATTATGATGAAACAACCTTAAAAACACCAAAATAACAAATCTTGAGGATCAAAACCACCTTTCTCTCTTACGCAGTAGGTTCGTACACGTATCCAAACACTCTTAAAAAACAAGAAAAACTCGTAAAGTTCGAAACTTTTTGCAAGAAACTGAAAGTTTAACACTTAATAAACCTTAACCCACAAGAATCTTGGATTAAAAAGTGAAAAATTTAAAGCTTTAATGATTCAAAAGTATAGGTAATGCGAGACAACCTTTTTACACGTATAAACCAAACCTTAACCCAAGAATAACAATCAAACCAAGAACATGAGAGATGAATGATCAAACCATGGCTCTTGATACCATTTGTAGGATCTTGGTTTATCACCAACACATGTTATGCGGCGTTAGGTTAAGAGTTTAGAGAGAGAAAGTGGGAGAGAAAGGGAACCCTAGAGAGACAAAGAAAAATATATTATGAAGCTCCAACCCTTTGCCTTGGAGGGCAAAGGGTATTTATAGTGTACAAGCTTAGACGCCTCTATTAGGCTGTGGATCAGGCATACAGTGGGTAAAGACCCGTCCGTCCTCCACGGTGTTACAAAGTAATCTAAATACTAACACTTAATTACTACGACTACGAGCTTTCTAACGAGTATACATACTTGAGGTGACCGATACTTTAAGAACTAGATTTACTAAATCCCAACAAATTAAAAGCAAGATTGCACAGTCCCATGAATTTAAAGTTGTACGAGGTAGGTTTTAACACACAATCTATCAAAACTTCTACCAATACCGACCAATTTATTATGAAACAAGGTTGCAATTAATATTCTGTGGTACGAGGTTTCATATTGAATGATCCAATCATAATCATAAACAAGATGACGATTTATTTTGAACTCAAAAACCTTAAAATTTGAATTTTATACCTTTTTCTGCAGCCAACTTTGACACTATATAACTTTTGCATAAAAGCTCAAATCGACGATCCCTACGGTGAAAAATTAGATGGGTCTATAGAGAAGCTCCAGTAAAAATTGTAGCCCGATCCAACGGTTCACGAAAAAGTTATGGTCATTAGAAAACAGTGCTGCAGAAAAGTTGCGAATTTTTGACAACTTCGAATTTTTCTTCCTTCATCGCCAAGAAAACCTTGTGAATCCCTAGGTAACGAGCTCCCCAAGCTCTGATAGTAATTGTGGAGTTTTTTAGGACTCCTCGAGATCGTTTTGAGCCTTAGGGTTTAACAATAACATATACATACGCAGCGGAATAACAAAGAACAATTATGTTATTGACACAAGGTTTCATTCACCATCACCTCCAATTATGTTAATAACGTGTTATCTAAACTATAACAAGGATCAAAGACTTGATCTTGGAGATTAACAAAACTAACACTAACTAACTTACCTAGGCGTTTACAAGACAATACGCCTAGGACACACACACACACCTTTACTAGACGTCTACATTATGGAAGACTTAATTGTATAAAACCTACACCCCATGTCCTGTTTATATACTAGAGGATTAGGGTTTACAAATCTCTACGAAGGACTAAATAATAAATCTTCTTTTGCAAGCAAGTCCCTCCATCATTTTGTAGATTTCTTCTTTGTCACTTTAAGCCCTTCATATTTCATTCTTCATTGTTTTGTATAATCGAATCAATAAACCCAACAAATTGTGGCTATCAGAAACCCTTGGAGTGTACATTGTAATATCTACCAATCACACAACCGTTCATTGATTAAAATATTGGGTATATGAGGTAAGGGGAATGTTCTTACTCGGGTACCATGTAACACCCCTGAAAATCTTAATGACAGGGGAAGACTAATTCGGGTGTTACTCGAATGGAGATCATAGTCAATAATTATAGAAAACGACTCGAAAGAGGCGTTTTATTAAAAGTAGTTATCATTTATCGAAAACTCATAGTTGTTACAAAACATTGTAAATTGTTCAAGCGTTTTTCCCAAAATAAAGATCATGAGTTTGAAAGAAATGACAACTTTATGTTTACACCATCAGAAAAGCCCTGCCATGCCCCACTCGGTGCCTTGGTCAAAATCTTCACAGATTACATGAGATAACATGCTTAAAAGGTCAAAAAAAAATGTAGAGTGAAATTCATAGGTTTAAATAACAGTTGAACACAAGTATAAGAGCATGATCATTGTAAACTAACAATATCATAAGGAAAATCACAGATTATTATGCGCTAAGCTCATGCAACCAAGACTCAACTGCATACACCGAATTCTGGGTGTACGTAAAGTTTGCCCCAAAGGAGGTAATAGCCAATTACCTAATGCTATTCAAATATGGTGCGCCCTGGTTATTTCTCTATAACCAAGACGGGGTCGTTACTCCCCATAGTACTATTTACGATATCTGCGTTCACTCGCGGTGACTAATGGTTCATAATACAGGGGACTTGTGGCTTAATACTTAGACAGTACCAATAATCCAGAAGCGAACATTTATGAAAAACCTTGTGTTCTACTTTAGAGCATGTATCTCCCTTGCGGGGTTTGCAAAATAAAGTAAAAGCAAGGCTATGAACTCACCTTGATGATATGAACAAGCACAAACAGATCAAGCACAATGTAGCGAAAGTTCCAAACTGAAACCTAAAAATGATGAGATGGCGAGTCTTAGTTATGATGAACATTTTGGTTCGCGACCAAAATAATAGAGCATTGAATATTCTTATTCAATAGATCATTGGATTGTCCATTCCAATAGTGTGCGTGCGTGCTTAACGTTTTAAGTAAATTTTTACTTGCTACATTGCCTTTGTTAATGATCCTCACTTACGCATAAGTGAAATGTTTTCCCCCGTTGTGATCTCGTAAAATGATAGTGTTGTTGAGTATTTTAGCTTGTTTAGATCCCACGTGCGTTTTATCGGATTATATATATATATTTATATCCCTAAATATATATATATATATATATATATATATATATATATATACGTAAAATATCTAACGATATCCGATAAGAAAATACTCATATGATCAAAATACTCGTTTTTACGGTGTTACGTTAAGTTTATAAGTTTTTCTAAACTTTTTCTGAATTTACACGTTTTACCCTCAAGTTACGAAAAGTACGAGTTTAGTCCTCTAAGTTTGAGAAAATGACACTTTCTATCTGAATATATTTTATATCAAAACTTTCTGTTTTTGATAGTTTTACCCCTTAGGAAAACTACTTTTACGAAAACAGCCCTCCAAGGCTTGTTTTAACATGTTTAGTCCTTAGATTTTCCAAGTTTACACTTTTTACCCAAAGTTTATATTATAACTAGTTTTAGCAAATGACAACATTGGTCCTCATAGTTTTATTCGTGTGCATGCACGTGAAATCATACCCCTATACTTTCAAAAATGGCCATAATAGCCCTTAAACTTTTCATGTATGTTTATTATACGTACTATAGGACCCCTTTAACTTTTAAAAAGTTACAATTTTAACCCAAGGACAACAATATTTGCAACTTAAGTCTGAAATTCATTTTTAGAAAATGAAAACTTTGTAAATCGATTACAACTTATTTCTAACTCATTTTTATAGCTTATTGGCTTATTATCACCATATTGGGCCGGATAGGAACTTATTAAGACGTGGGTTGGGCTTATTGGGCTCGCCAGTTGGGCTTTAGGCCGTTAGCTCTTAGTGTGGAATTTAGTGTGTACGAGGGTTTAAGCAAAGGTTGGTGATGTGTTTTTGACATTTTTAACAAGTTTTAACATATAACAATGAGTGACTAAGTTTCTAAAGTTGTCTATACCAAGCTACATAATATGATCTAGTGTGAAATGGTGCGGGAAACATTTTTAACGTGTGATATGAACGTATATATATGTGTAAACTAAATGAAATGAGTAAATATAGAAAAGAGTTTCGATGGATACTTACAACACTCGTCAAGAGTGGAGATGAACAGTGAGAAGGTGATTCGAACTCAAGACCCCGTGTTCTCTTTATAACACTATTCGACTAATGTTTTACCCAAGTTTCTCTAAACCTTGATTCCTTTCCCGTTTTCCCTTGCCTCGTTCCTTAATGGACGAGTTGTGTGTTGTTGTTTGAAAGTAATGTGAGTAAGGTGGAAGAAAGTGAGTGTGTCGTGGGTTTATAAAGGAAAAACAAGCATGGTGTTTGTTTTATTTTATGCAAGTCTCACCTAGTCTCTAAGTAGGAGTAAGGTCAAATTGTTTTTGTATATGGCATGCACTTGTGGCAGCCAAAAATTGTGGAAAGAAAAGTGGCCTTGTCGAGCTAAGTTGGCAAGAAAAGAGATACAATATCCATTGTGTAATGAAGTCAAAGTAAGGTCAAGTAGTTTTAGGTTATTAAAATAATGTTTAGGGTGGCTAAAATGTGCTTTGTCTCCCTTTGTCTACTCTTACACGAAATGTTTAGGACTCAAAGGAATAGTTGCTAGTTTTTGATTTGGTTCTCCTTGTCTCCTTACTCGACCGGTTACAAAATCACAAGAAATGCGTATCACAATTTTTGTAAGTCGTAAAATGGTTGGACTTGGTGTTTTACTTTGGGACGAGTTGGGCTAGCAGCTAGGCCCAAGAATTATTAAGGGTGGTTTGGGCTTGGTTTGTTGGATTGAACGCAAGACTAAGCCCAAGGAAATAACTAAACGAGTTGGGCTCAAAATGGTTAGAAAGGCCCAAAAAAATGATTTTAATATATGAGGCCCAATGGTATGTTGGGTTGGGTCGTGAGGTGACATGAAGCCCAATAAGTTCTGAAGCCCAATATGATTTTAATATATTTTTATTATAATTTATTTCGTATTTTTACAAATTTTTACATATCCGTTACGTATTTTAAGATTATCGGGATCGTGGGGAATTTTGTTCTGATCACAATGATATATTTATGAACACTCAAGCTGCGTTGATCATGCATATGCCAAATGATATGCAAATGTGATGTTTAGAAAATTTCATGATGATATAGATCGTGCTTAATTTCTGATTAAGGTTTTAAGTACAATGAAATTTTTCGGGAGCTTACAGTACCTACCCCTTAAGAGCCGCGTCCGCGGTTTAACTCGCAGAGGTTGTCATGGGTGGTTAGATGAACATGTGGGGATACTTGGAACGCATTACATCCTCGTGCTCCCAGGTGAACTTTGCACCTCGTTTCTTGTGATTCCATCGAACTTTAACGATAGGAATGCGGCTTTGCTTAAGCCTCTTGGCTTCCCTGTCCATGATCTCAATGGGTTCTTCGACAAAGCTAAGTTTGTCATTGAGCTGTATGTCCTTGAGGGGTACGACTAGAGTTTCATCCGATAGACACTTCTTAAGATTCGAGACATGCAAAGTGTCACGTACTCGACTAATTTCTTCGGGAAGTTTGAGCTTATATGCCCTTTGGACCAATTCTTTGCAGAATTTTGAACGGTCCTACGTATCGAGGTTTGAGTTTTCCTCTCTTTCCAAACCTGACCATTCCTTTCCAGGGTGATACTTTGAGCATTACTCGGTCTCCAACTTGGAATTCCATTGGTTTTCTTCTGACATCTGCGTAGCTCTTTTGTCTATCTCGAGCTGCTTGATTGTTGCCTAATTTGCATTATCTTTTGTTGTCTCTGGACAATTTTGGGGCTGTGAGTTGTACTTCTCCAACTTCGCCCGACAAACTGGCGATCGGCATTTTCTTCCATAGAGTGCTTCAAAAGGAGCAGCTTTAATCTTTGGCGTGGTAGCTGTTATTGTAAGAAAATTCAGTCAGAGGTAAGTGCTTATCCCATCCTTTTCCGAAATCGATCACACATGCTTTTAGCATGTCTTCCAGAGTTTGGATCGTTCTTTCACTTTGTCCATCTGTTTGAGGATGGTACGCGGTACTCATATCCAAATTGGTACCCATGGCGTTTTGAAGTGTTTGTCAAAATCTCGAGGTGAATCGGCTATCATGATCTGATATGATAGAGATTGGTACAGTGTGATGAGAAACAATCTCTTTGATGTCTGAGTCTAGCAAGTGTAATCATCTCGTCGTTCTTCTTGATTGGCAGAAAATGAGCGGACTTCGTGAGACGGTCTACAATGACCCAAATGGTGTCAAAACCATTAGAAGTTCTCGGTAACTTTGTGATGAAATCCATTGTGATTCTTTCCCATTTCCCACGGGAAGTTCTGGTTGGGTTAACAATCCTGATGGATTTTGATGTTCTGCTTTGACTCTCAAACATGTCAAGCATTCTTGGCATATTCAGCGATATCAGCCTTCATGTTTGGCCACCAGTACAAAAGCTTTAGATCTTGATACATCTTGTTGGGACCGGGATGTATGGAATACTTCGATTTATGTGATTCATGCATGATGAGTTCTCGGATACCTCCGTAGATTGGAATCAACCGATCCTTGAAACATAACGTTCCGTCCGATCTTTTCACAAATCCATTCTCATTCTTCGGCATGCCATAAATCTTCTCATTCGGCCTATTTTCTTCTTTAAGTGCTTCGATCTGAGCTTCAAGAATTTTCGATGGTAGGGGTGAATTGATTACTATACCCAATGATCTCACTCTAAGTGGCTTAGGGCGATCTTTTTACGCTCAAGGTATCGGCAAAAACGTTCTCCTTTTCGGGATGGTAACGAATCTCGCAGTCATAATCACTGAGCAATTCTAGCCAGTGGCGTTGACGCATATTTAGTTCTTTTTTTTATCTAAGATGTGTTGAAGACTTTTGTGATCCGTGTAGCTATACACTTGGTTTTGTACAAATAATGTCTCCATAACTTGAGTGCAAATACCACAGCGCCAAGTTCTAGATCGTGAGTAGTATAATTCTTCTCATGAGTTTTGAGTTGGCGGGATGCGTAATTAATCACTTTGTTCCTTTGCATGAGAACAACTCCTAAACCCATGTGTGAAGCATCACAATATACTACAAAATCTTCTACTCCTTCAGGTAGTGCCAAGATGGGTGCTTCGCAAAGCCTGTTCTTAAGGAGTTGAAAAGCTGATTCTTGATCGTCTCCCCATTCCAATTTCTTCGATTTCTGGGTTAACTCGGTCAATGGTTTGGCTATCTTTGAGAAACCTTCGTTGAATCTCTAATAATAACCAGCAAGTCCTAAGAATTGACGAATTTCAGTGTGGTAGTGGGTATTGGCCAATTCTTTACGAATTCGATCTTTGCGGGATCCACGTGGATTCCTTCACTGTCGATCACATGACCAAGAAATTGGACTGTCTCAATCCAAAAATCGCATTTGGAAAACTTTTCGTACAATTCTTCATCCTTGAGTAACTTCAGGGACAATTCTCGGATGTTCGCATGTTCTTCTTTATCACAAGAGTAGATAAGAATATCGTCAATGAACACAATGACGAATTTATCCAGATATGGTTTACAGACTCTATTCATGAGGTCCATAAATACAGCGGGTGCATTAGTTAATCCGAATGGCATTACTTGGAATTCATAATGGCCATATCGAGTTCTGAATGCGGTATTGGGTATATCTTCCTCTTTTACCCTTAACTGATGGTATCTAGATCTTAAATCAATCTTTGAGTATACACTCGAGCCTTGTAACTGATCAAACAGATCATCGATTCTTGGTAAGGGATAACGGTTCTTGATTGTGAGCTTGTTCAATTCTCTGTAATCGATACACATCCGAAATGATCCATCTTTCTTTTTAACGAATAAAACCGGTGCTCCCCACGGTGAGGAACTTGGTCTAATGAATCCTTTTACAGATAGCTCTTCTAGTTGTTTAGACAATTCTTTCATTTCCGAGGGTGCTAAACGGTATGGTGCTCGTGCTACGGGAGTAGCTCCAGGGATAAGATCGATTTGAAATTCGACTTGTCGAGCAGGTGGGAGTCCAGGAAAATCTTCTGGAAACACCTCAGGAAATTCTCTGACTACAGGTATATTCTCTAGTCGTTTCTCTTCCGACTTCTTTTCCGTTACTTGAGCTAAGAAGGCATAACATCCTTTCTCCATGTACTTTATCGATTTCGCACAGGATATGATACTTAAGTACTTTCTACTTTGATCTCCTTGGATAACCAAAGTTTCACCGTTGATTGGGATATGAACGGTTTTCTCGTCGTGAACAATCCTAGCACGGTGTTTAGATAACCAATCCATGCCAATTATGACATCGAAACTACCAAGTTTGATTGGTAAAAGATCTATGAGGAACGAGTGGTCTTGTAACAGAATAGGGCAATTACGGATTACGGTGTTGGTTCCTATTATATTTCCATCGGCTAGTTCTATCTCATAAGTTGTATCTATGGCAATTGGGGAAATTTCAAGTAATGGTGCAAAGGTAGTAGATACAAAACTCTTATAGGCTCTAGAGTCAAACAAGATTTTTGTAGAATGATTGTTAAGAGAATACGTACCCGTCACAACATCAGGGTTCAATGGCACGTCTCCATCTCCTAGCACGTACGCCCTTGCACGCGCATTGTTCGGTTGAGCTTCATTCATCTTTGGGCATTAACTCTTGAAATGACCCTTTTCTCCACATCCATAACAACTCATATTTGCCACAGTGTTTCCCCCTCCAGGGTTTCGGCAATGCTTTCCTTGATGACCTACCTTGTTGCACTTGTAACACTTCACAGTGCACGATCCAGAATGGTGCATCAAACATCTGTTACACTGAGGATGTGGTCCGGCATACCCTTTTCCGGCAGTGGGTGCAGCATAAGCCCTTGCGGCTTCTTGTCTTCGGTTTTGCCGATTATGATGATGGTTTCTGTTACGGTGATACTGGTTGTTGTTCCGAATGTTGTTGTTGGATTGATGATGGTTTGAATTTGAGCTTTTCCAATCATCAAGCTTTCTTTTGTCGTCACTTGAGCCTTGTGCAATTGTAAGCTTCAATATTATCTCCATAAGGCGGTGGGATACAATGACAACTTCTTCAACAGTCTTGGGGTTAGAAGCGATGACATCTCCTTCAATGCTCCAAGGTAGACCTCCGATCAAAGCTTCCAAAAGCTTTTCATTGGTAGGGAACAGATGAGGACACAGAGCTCTCAGCTCATGGAATCTCTTGAAGTATGTCTTGAGATCATTACCTTTAGCAGCCAAGTGGTAATACTCATCTTCAAGCTTCTTTATCGTAGTTCTCGGGCAATACTGTTTCATTAACAGTTGTTTTAGATCTGACCATGAAATCCTACAAGCTTCTTCCATTCCGATTGGTTGAGCATGGGCTTTCCACCAAGATAACGCATCTTCTAGCAAAGTTCCAATTGCAAACTTGACCTTGCAATCATCTGTGCAGTCACTCAGTATAAATGCAGTCTCGGTTCTCTCAAACCAATGAAGTAAACCAATAGCTCCTTATGTGCCCTTGAAGAATCTCGGCTTGCATTTCATGAACTCTTTGTAGCTGTACTTACGAGCTACGGAAGAATCACTTTGATTTGTTGGAGTGTTGGTTGCATTTGAGTTTGCCATTTCAACAAGACGTGTGGCTTCTGCGACACGAGTTGCTTCAGCAAGACGAGCAGCTTTGGCCTCACGTGCTGCTTGAGCAACACGCTCAGTTTCAGCTTCTCGAGCGATCTCCGCTTCTCGGGCAATCTCAGCTTCTCTTGCAATTTCAGCCTCTCTTGCAATCTCAACTTGTCTTGCAATTTCAGCTTCTCTTGCAGCAACTTCAGCTTCACGTGCCTCTTGGGCAATTCGTTCAGCTTCAGCAATGCGTTCAGCTTCAGCCCTAGCAGTGTGAGCGGCATGCTGAGCTATAGCAGCGCTAACACTTTCAGCGACCATTTTTCAAACAGCTGCGGGAGTGATGGTGGATGAGGTAGCTTTCTTCTTGACCATTTTTCTAAAATTACCAAGAAATAAACACCAAGATTAAAAATCATCGATGATAATAAAAGTGATTACATATTATAAATATCATAATAGTCAAGATCACTACTTTAAATCAATGATATGATATAGTTATGAACAATAATAAGTGAATCATGATTTTTCTCAACAAAATCATAACATATATAAGATCATAATGATCGGTTCGGCATACATGACCGATGAATAATATCACAATGCAAGAATATAAGAAATACAACCATAGGATACATAGAATACATCATTACATAGTAATTGTTCACAACCATAGGTTACAACATCATAATTCTTGTTCCATAGTTACAAACCAAAAGGATACAAGCCTTAATGCTTCATATGGCGGATTTATGATACATACTACAATAAAGATGACTAGAATCTACGCATATCCCGATGCGTCATCATGACGACGGCGAATCTCCTCAACCATGGCTGTCAAATCTCGGATCTGCGCTCCGCGTGCTCGATCTCTTGCCTCGAGGTCATCAATCCTCTGCTCTAGGATAGCAGTGTGAGCATGAGCGGATGCAAGCTCGTGATGCAAGGCTCTCTCTTAGCCTAAGGCAGTGTCTCTCAAAGTACTAGCATCTCGAACAGTAGTCTCAAGCCTATGGGTCAATCTGGTCACGACATCTCTCGCCTCCACAATCTGGGCGCTCATAATGTCAAATACAATCTCAATGGAGTAGCGACCTATCACAAGGTTTTCGACCTCCTCCAATCTCTCTATCCTAACCAGTGGAATCTCATCATAATGCGCCAGGAGCTCACTCAACTGGTCCTCGTGTCTAACGAGTCTAGTCGCCAATAGAGGAATGGTGTGGTGTACAGGCTCACCGGTAACAGGCAGAACTGGAGCTGGTGCAGTGGTTGGCTCTCTCCAAGCTCGAATGAACTAGGTGCTCCCTCCTCTTCTCTCCAACGACGAAGTAGTGGTATCAAGAATGACCATCGCCTATGTCACACCCCCAAATTACCTGTTTTGCAGCGGAATGGAATTCCTGGGGATTGACTGTCATAGCATCACAATCACAGTTATATTGAACGACCTAAAGTGTCGTTTGAAAAATACATCGCTTGATTTAATAAAACAATCAGAGTTTACAAAGATAGGTCCCAATTGAAAATCATCTTGTGCGGAAATAAGTTGTTACAATTCAAACGATGTTTTAAAGTATGTAAAACCCAAGTGAGACGCGTCGTCACCACGACTCCATGAGGTGTCCAAATGCATGCCATGAAGTGTATGCCTTAGATACCTGAGATAAAACATGCTAAAAGTGTCAACACAAAGGTTGAGTGAGTTCATAGAGTTTGAGTTGAAATGTAAAGCCTTTCAAAATCGTTTATGTAGCAAAGGCATTGTAAATCCACTCAGTTCCAAGTCCCGCCCATACAAAACTTGCAACCTGTGTGTTCACAACCCACTGCCAGAATATGTAGAGTTAATGTTCGAGTGCATGATGTCAAATGAATTCACATAATAGTGCATGGCTCAATGTATCGAAATCGTTTATGCGGCAAAGGCATTGTAAATCGTTGAAATGTAAAGACTATCAAAATCGATTATGTAGCAAAGGCATTGTAAATCCACTCAGTTCCAAGTCCGGCCCATACAAAACTTGCAACCTTGTGTGTTCACAACCCTTGCCGAGAATATGCATAGTTAATGTTCAAACAGAAATCGTCAAATGAATTCACAAAATAGTGCATAACTCAATGTATCGAAATCGTTTATGCAAAAAGGCATTGTAAATCCCTTTCAGTTCCAAGTCCCGCCCATACAAAACTTGCAACCTGTGTGTTCACAACCCATTGCCAGAATGTGCATAGTGTATGTTCAAATCGTTCCAAGACCATTAGTCCATGAATATACCAAGACCGTTAGCTCAATGAATATACCAAGACCGTTAGACCAATGAATATACCAAGTCCGTTAGACCAATGAATATACCAAGTCCGTTAGACCAATGAATATACCAAGACCGTTAGACCAATGAATATACCATAGTACCTAACTCGACGTAGAACAATAGCACATAATCAATAGCACTTAACTCGACGTAGAACAATAGCACTTAACTCGACGTAGAACAATAGCACATAATCAATAGCACTTAACATAGTACAACATTCGGTTTTGAAACAATGGTGATCATGATAGAAGTTATCCTTAAAAATATAAAGTACTTGTGAAAAAAATAATTGAGCATGTATCTCCCCCAAAATAGTACAAAACAATTGAAAGTGGGGCTATGAGAACTCACGGTAATCCTTATAAAAGTTAAAGTACTTGTGAAAGTGAATGAAAATAGTTTGAGCATGTATCTCCCCCAAAACAGTTATGAAAGCAAGTAAAAGTAGGGGCCATGAAACTCACTTGGTGGAATGATGCGAAGACAAAAGTGAGTACACCGAGATGTAATGTGATACGCAAATCTTGACCTATGATGAATGATATGACATGTAATAAGTTGCAATGTAATGTTATGCATGCATTTCGTATGTTATTTATACCATTTGCGAGTTTTGAAAATATTACTTATCGTCGAAAAATACTCGTTTGACGTCTTGACCAATCAAAAATCACTTTACAAGTATTTACGTCAAAATGTCATCCTACAATGGTTTTATAATGATTTATAGTGAAATTATCACTTTTCGTCGCAAAACAATGTCGTCGGAAATTCTTGAAAGTGATAAAAATGGCTTTGGAAAACTAGTCGTAAAATGGTGTACGTCGATCGTTAGAGAACGAACTCGACTGTTTTGGAAAGTTTGTATCGATATCTAGAAGTTTCAGTTCAGGAGTTTTCGTCCAAAAGGTCTCGATCATAAAGATATTAAGGGTTAAAGATAGTGATTTTAGTTACCGTAACACTTATCTCGTAAAAATAATATAGTTTTTCTAAAAATAATAGTTACGGCAAGTTTATGAAAACGTGTATATCTTAGTCGTTTCAAATCCGTTTTCTACATTATTATCGTCCTTAGCTTAGTATCAAAGTATACTAATATATTTTTGATAAGTCGAAATAATTTGTAAAGCTTAGGACTCGTTTTTGGCCCGAATAAGATAAATATATGTTGCTGAAATTTCAGAAAACTATTTATTTCGTTGCCAAACTTTAAAAATTCACCACGGCTTCGTTATAACTCCGTTTTTATCCGTTCAAGCGGCCACGGATTCGTTTTAAAGTATATTTTCTAAATATCAAGGCCAAAATTTCGTGCCTACTGTCGGATTTTCCAGAAAAACAAAATAAGGACAGAACACTTTTATATACTTATCGAAAATAGTTTTTCTCGTACTAAACCTATACCAATCCCTTCAAATCAACTCCAAAGCTATTCTAATCCTACCATACACCTTCTTAGGGTGTCATGGGTTCCTAGACATCATCAAGACCAAAGTATACCAAGGGGATAATTATAGGATGACCATATATTTATATATTTCTAAAAATCATGTAAAAATGGTATAAACAACACAAATCATGCATACTTGCTCCAAAAATGAAAAGATGAATATGAAATGATAAGGAAACATGAAAATGAAAGAAATATGCTTACTAGTTACTTGATGAGGTGACAAGAACAAGGGATTAAACTTAAACACCCTAGGTTTTTATTTCAAAACCTTGATTAAGAGTGTAACTAGATTGTAAAATACTTGATTTGAAGATTTTTGATGAATCCCTTCTATGATCTCTTGGGTGGCCGGTTTTGAGAGGAAAAACAAGAAGAAAAGAGAAATATTTTACTTGCACTTTGAATTATGAGATAGTGTGTGTGAATTATTGTTTGAGTGCATATCTATATGTGTAAGAGATTTCTTTACCCACCCTATGACACACCCCCCTTACTTAGGCCAAGGGGTTGCATATATCAAAAATATCTTTTTTTTTTATTATTATTATGTATAAACTTGTGTGTAAGTAAATGTAAGTATATTAGAGATAAATGGTGACTTGTGTATACATTTTGCGAATTTAAGTAGTTTTAGCTAAAATAAATTTTAATGGACCAAAGTAAAATATATTGAGATCATAAAAATTGTAAAAATATATTTCTTGCAAAATTTGAGTGATATAATAATTATCGTGTAGTTTTTAAGAAAAACGTCGTAATAATATAAATTTAACAATTTATATACCAAATAAATTTAAAACACTAGGTAAACTCAAAATATTATTTTTATAAACTAAATGTAAATATAAAAATATATCGGGATCATTTTTGGAAGTATCGGATTAATTGTTCAAAATAATAACTCACGCGATAACGTTTATTTAATATAAAAATTACGCGTTAAATGTGAAATGAAATGTCATGAATGAACTATCATGATGCAAATGATGTCAATGAAATGTAGACTAATATTAGTCCATATGAAATGTACGTGATGTTATGATCATGAATTCGCCGCTAAACCTTCAAGGTTACGCGAATTTGGAACACGTAAACCAAGTTTACGATAAATGTTGAAATAGTGAAGCATAAATCGTTCCGAGAAATGACCTGAAAGTACGGGTTGTCACATTAAGCCCATCCAAAAAGGAATTCATCCACTGAATTCAGTTCGTGTTAGTCTCTCGGGTTTAGGGTTTGATGTGGCAAACTTTCCCATTCTCGAGCAAAACCCTCAAAAGACTTTTAGGTAACCGATTTTTACTTAATCCCACAACTCATCAAACAAGAACTGTCATACGATTAGGCTAAATCGGTTTAGGTAACAACTTGTTTCTAGCTCGATCTTTGCAACTCATCAAACAAGAACTGTCAGTCGGATCAAACTGGAAACAAGTGGTTTGAAGAAAATCTTTTGAAAATTTGGCTCGATTACGGAATTGCTTACACATATAAGCCTACTACTCCCTTCATTGCATGATTCTTCTTGAATTAGACATAGGTGATCAGGCTATGTATAATTTAGGAGTAACTATGCAATGCTTGGACTAATCGACTCATATGTTGTTTGGTGTTAAGTCAACCGGTGTAAAATTTGTGATAGGGAATGACAGGGCATTCTCCACGTCAAAGTGATGTGAGTATGATGGGATGGGTATTTGAAATCAATGTGACAATCGATTTGAAATGAAAGTAAATAACTCGAAAAAATGTACGTATAAATCGCATGCAAAGTGAACATGCACTTGTGATGAAATGATGAGATGCTATGATGATGTAGTTATAGTCTAGGGTCAATGATGCAACCTAGTTCTCTATAACCGAAGCTCTGATGCCAATCTGTCACACCCCCAAATTACCTGTTTTGCAGCGGAATGGAATTCCTGGGGATTGACTGTCATAGCATCACAATCACAGTTATATTGAACGACCTAAAGTGTCGTTTGGAAAATACATCGTTTGATTTAATAAAACAATCAGAGTTTACAAAGATAGGTCCCAATTGAAAATCATCTTGTGCGGAAATAAGTTGTTACAATTCAAACGATGTTTTAAAGTATGTAAAACCCAAGTGAGACGCGTCGTCACCACGACTCCATGAGGTGTCCAAATGCATGCCATGAAGTGTATGCCTTAGATACCTGAGATAAAACATGCTAAAAGTGTCAACACAAAGGTTGAGTGAGTTCATAGAGTTTGAGTTGAAATGTAAAGCCTTTCAAAATCGTTTATGTAGCAAAGGCATTGTAAATCCACTCAGTTCCAAGTCCCGCCCATACAAAACTTGCAACCTGTGTGTTCACAACCCACTGCCAGAATATGTAGAGTTAATGTTCGAGTGCATGATGTCAAATGAATTCACATAATAGTGCATGGCTCAATGTATCGAAATCGTTTATGCAGCAAAGGCATTGTAAATCGTTGAAATGTAAAGACTATCAAAATCGATTATGTAGCAAAGGCATTGTAAATCCACTCAGTTCCAAGTCCCGCCCATACAAAACTTGCAACCTGTGTGTTCACAACCCACTGCCAGAATATGCATAGTTTATGTTCAAACAGAAATCGTCAAATGAATTCACAAAATAGTGCATAACTCAATGTATCGAAATCGTTTATGCAGCAAAGGCATTGTAAATCCACTCAGTTCCAAGTCCCGCCCATACAAAACTTGCAACCTGTGTGTTCACAACCCATTGCCAGAATGTGCATAGTGTATGTTCAAATCGTTCCAAGACCATTAGTCCATGAATATACCAAGACCGTTAGCTCAATGAATATACCAAGACCGTTAGACCAATGAATATACCAAGTCCGTTAGACCAATGAATATACCAAGTCCGTTAGACCAATGAATATACCAAGACCGTTAGACCAATGAATATACCATAGTACCTAACTTCGGCGTAGAACAATAGCACATAATCAATAGCACTTAACTCGACGTAGAACAATAGCACTTAACTCGACGTAGAACAATAGCACATAATCAATAGCACTTAACATAGTACAACATTCGGTTTTGAAACAATGGTGATCATGATAGAAGTTATCCTTAAAATATAAAAGTACTTGTGAAAAATAATTGAGCATGTATCTACCCCAAAATAGTACAAAACAATTGAAAGTGGGGCTATGAGAACTCACGGTAATCCTTATAAAAGTTAAAGTACTTGTGAAAGTGAATGAAAATAGTTTGAGCATGTATCTCCCCCAAAACAGTTATGAAAGCAAGTAAAAGTAGGGGCCATGAAACTCACTTGGTGGAATGATGCGAAGACAAAAGTGAGTACACCGAGATGTAATGTGATCATAAATCTTGACCTATGATGAATGATATGACATGTAATAAGTTGCAATGTAATGTTATGCATGCATTTCGTATGTTATTTATACCATTTGCGAGTTTTGAAAATATTACTTATCGTCGAAAAATACTCGTTTGGCGTCTTGACCAATCAAAAATCACTTTACAAGTATTTACGTCAAAATGTCATCCTACAATGGTTTTATAATGATTTATAGTGAAATTATCACTTTTCGTCGCAAAACAATGTCGTCGGAAATTCTTGAAAGTGATAAAAATGGCTTTGGAAAACTAGTCGTAAAATGGTGTACGTCGATCGTTAGAGAACGAACTCGACTGTTTTGGAAAGTTTGTATCGATATCTAGAAGTTTCATTCGAGTTTTCGTCCAAAAGGTCTCGATCATAAAGATATTAAGGGTTAAAGATAGTGATTTTAGTTACCGTAACACTTATCTCGTAAAAATAATATAGTTTTTCTAAAAATAATAGTTACGGCAAGTTTATGAAAACGTGTATATCTTAGTCGTTTCAAATCCGTTTTCTACGTATTATACGTCCTTAGCTTCGTATCAAAGTACACTAATATATTTTTGATAAGTCGAAATAATTTGTAAAGCTTAGGACTCGTTTTTGGCCCGAATAAGATAAATATATGTTGCTGAAATTTCAGAAAACTATTTATTTCGTTGCCAAACTTTAAAAATTCACCACGGCTTCGTTATAACTCCGTTTTTATCCGTTCAAGCGGCCACGGATTCGTTTTAAAGTATATTTTCTAAATATCAAGGCCAAAATTTCGTGCCTACTGTCGGATTTTCCAGAAAAACAAAACAAGGACAGAACACATTTTATACTTGTCGAAAAGAGTTTTTCTCGTACTAAACCTATTCCAATCCCTTCAAAACAACTCCAAAGCTATTCTAATCCTACCATACACCTTCTTAGGGTGTCATGGGTTCCTAGACATCATCAAGACCAAAGTATACCAAGGGGATAATTATAGGATGACCATATATTTATATATTTCTAAAAATCATGTAAAAATGGTATAAACAACACAAATCATGCATACTTGCTCCAAAAATGAAAAGATGAATATGAAATGATAAGGAAACATGAAAATGAAAGAAATATGCTTACTAGTTACTTGATGAGGTGACAAGAACAAGGGATTAAACTTAAACACCCTAGGTTTTTATTTCAAAACCTTGATTAAGAGTGTAACTAGATTGTAAAATACTTGATTTGAAGATTTTTGATGAATCCCTTCTATGATCTCTTGGGTGGCCGGTTTTGAGAGGAAAAACAAGAAGAAAAGAGAAATATTTTACTTGCACTTTGAATTATGAGATAGTGTGTGTGAATTATTGTTTGAGTGCATATCTATATGTGTAAGAGATTTCTTTACCCACCCTATGACACACCCCCCCCCCTTGCCGGCCAAGGGGGGTTGCATATCAAAAATATCTTTTTTTTTTATTATTATTATGTATAAACTTGTGTGTAAGTAAATGTAAGTATATTAGAGATAAATGGTGACTTGTGTATACATTTGCGAATTTAGAGTAGTTTTAGCTAAAATAAATTTTAATGGACCAAAGTAAAATATATTGAGATCATAAAAATTGTAAAAATATATTTCTTGCAAAATTTGAGTGATATAATAATTATCGTGTAGTTTTTAAGAAAACGTCGTAATAATATAAATTTAACAATTTATATACCAAATAAATTTAAAACACTAGGTAAACTCAAAATATTATTTTTATAAACTAAATGTAAGTATAAAAATATATCGGGATCATTTTTGGAAGTATCGGATTAATTGTTCAAAATAATAACTCACGCGATAACGTTTATTTAATATAAAAATTACGCGTTAAATGTGAAATGAAATGTCATGAATGAACTATCATGATGCAAATGATGTCAATGAAATGTAGACTAATATTAGTCCATATGAAATGTACGTGATGTTATGATCATGAATTCGCCGCTAAACCTTCAAGGTTACGCGAATTTGGAACACGTAAACCAAGTTTACGATAAATGTTGAAATAGTGAAGCATAAATCGTTTCGAGAAATGACCTGAAAGTACGGGTTGTCACAGCCTAGCGCCAGCCTTCTTCCTAGGTCCGGTCTCAATGTCCACTTGAGTAGGCATGTCAAGATCAGATAGTGGTGGTCGATAGCATTTAATGCAAAGCGGTAAGGATGGCTCACTGAAAGTGTCCAATGGAGGTGATGTTGTAGGCGGTGATGAAACAGGAACATTGGTAGTCTGATGGTAGAATACAGTAGGTGGCAGTGGTGGTGAAATAGCAGTAGGTGGAACAGTAGGTGAAACTGGTGATGACTGAGTAGATGGTGACTGAGCTGATGGTATCACATGAGTCATAGTGATGGATCGCACACGCTTCCTAGCTATATGCATGATGATAGCACTCTTACGACGCGGTATGTAAGGCACTCCAAATGGCTCAGGCTCATAAGGCTTCAAGACACGGATCCTACGTCGGCGACGACGAATCGGTAGGGAAGATGATACAGAAGAGTCTGATGAAGCATAATCAGTGCTCTTGGATGACTTGGATGATCCATCATCCACAGCGACATCCGAAGCAGGAAGCCATTGCTGCGACTCATAATACTGATATAAGGTCATAGTAGCAAAAGCATTATGCTCTTGAGAGCGAGCAATCATAGCTGGAACAGTAGGAGTTCGGGAAACTTCGCCTTCCTCGAAAGGTTTAGTCTTGTCCGAAATAGTGGCTGGTATGACTGGACTGTAATGAACTGGCATATTGACAGTCGTAGAGGACATAGTGTCTTCCATTTCAGTGTCTGAGGACAGAACAACCGGGTGGGAAGCAGACATGGTACTGTAACTACCCATAAAATAATCATGTAAGTAAAATGCCAAATAGTATGATTAACAAGATTTTAGTTAGTTGCGCACATCTGCCAAGCAAATCTCCATGCCTAACTAAAATGAATACAATTTACTTATGATCTAGTGATGCATCAATCCTAATGCATAGAGCGGTCACGGAAGGGCATAAGGCAGTGGTGTAGAATAGTCCCGTTTTAAAAGTGCGGTTATAGTCCAAATGTTTTTGAAAAACTCTTTGGTTCTCTATAACCTTGGCTCTGATGCCAATCTGTAACACCTCCGAAAATCTTAATGACAGCGGAAGACTAATTCGGGTGTTACTCGAATGGAGATCATAGTCAATAATTATAGAAAACGACTCGAAAGAGGCATTTTATTAAAAGTAGTTATCATTCATCAAAAACTCATAGTTGTTACAAAACATTGTAAATTGTTCAAGCGTTTTTCCCAAAATAAAGATCATGAGTTTGAAAGAAATGACAACTTTATGTTTACACCACCAGAAAAGCCTTGCCATGCCCCACTCCGTGCCTTGGTCATAATCTTCACATATTACCTGAGATAACATGCTTAAAAGGTCAACAAAAAATGTAGAGTGAACTTCATAGGTTTAAATAACAGTTGAACACAAGTATAAGAGCATGATCATTGTAAACTAACAATATCATAAGGAAAATCACAGATTATTATGCGCTAAGCTCATGCAACCAAGACTCAACTGCATACACCGAATTATTGGTGTACGTAAAGTTTGCCACAAAGGAGGTAATAACCAATTACCTAATGCTATTCAAATATGGTGCGCCCTGGTTATTTATCTATAACCAATACGGGGTCGTTACTCCCCATAGTACTATTCACGATATCTGCGTTCACTCGCGGTGACTAATGGTTCATGATACAGGGGACTTCTGGCTTAATACTTAGGCAGTACCAATAATCAAGAAGCGAGCATTTATGAAAAATCTTGTGTTCTTGTTTAGAGCATGTATCTCCCTCGTGGGGTTTGCAAAATAAAGTAAAAGTGAGGCTATGAACTCACCTTGATGATATGAACAAGCACAAACAGATCAAGCACAATGTAGCAGAGGTTCCAAACCGAAACCTAAAAATGATGAGATGACGAGTCTCATTTATGATGAACATTTTGGTTCGCGACCAAAATAATAGAGCATTGAATATTCTTATTCAATAGATCATTGGATTGTCCAATCCAATAGTGTGCGTGCGTGCTTAACGTTTTAAGTAAATTTTTACTTGCTACATTGCCTTTGTTAATGATCCTCACTTACGCATAAGTGAAATGTTTTCCCCCGTTGTGATCTCGTAAAATGATA
The DNA here is from genome assembly GCA_910596185.1 of Chrysanthemum makinoi. Lineage (NCBI taxonomy): Eukaryota > Viridiplantae > Streptophyta > Magnoliopsida > Asterales > Asteraceae > Chrysanthemum > Chrysanthemum makinoi. The sequence goes on along the minus strand of OU343220.1, from coordinate 100,947,934 downwards.
GTGTTGTTGAGTATTTTAGCTTGTTTAGATCCCACGTGCGTTTTATCAGATTATATATATATATATATAATTATATTCCTATATATATATATATTTATATATATATATATATATATATATATATATATATATATATATATATATATATATATATATATATATATATATATTTATACGTAATATATTTAACGATATCCGATAAGAAAATAATCATATTATCAAAATACTCGTTTTTACGGAGTTACGTTAAGTTTATAAGTTTTTCTAAACTTTTCCCGAATTTACACTTTGTACCCTCAAGTTATGAAAAGTACGAGTTCAGTCCTCCAAGTTTGAGAAAATGACACTTTCTACCCGAATATATTTTATATCAAAACTTTCTGTTTTTGACAGTTTTACCCCTTGGGAAAACTACTTTTACGAAAACAACCCTCCAAGGCTTGTTTTAACATGTTTAGACCTTAGATTTTCCAAGTTTACACTTTTCACCCAAAGTTTATATTATAACTAGTTTTAGCAAATGACAACATTGGTCCTCGTAGTTTTATTCGTGCGCATGCACGTGAAATCATACCCCTATACTTTCGAAAATGGCCATAATAGCCCTTAGACTTTTCATGTATGTTTATTATACGTACTATAGGACCCCTTTAACTTTTAAAAAGTTACAATTTTAACCCAAGGACAACAATATTTGCAACTTAAGTTCGAAATTCATTTTTAGAAAATAAAAACTTTGTAAAACGATTACAACTTATTTCTAACTCATTTTTATAGCTTATTTGCTTATTATCACCATATTGGGTCGGGTAAGAGCTTATTTAGACGTGGGTTGGGCTAATTGGGCTCGTTAGTTGGGCTTTAGGCCCGTTAGCTCTTGCGTATGGAATTTAGTGTGTACGAGGGTTTCACAAAGGTTGGTGATGTGTTTTCAACATTTTTAACAAGTTTTAACATGTAACAATGAGTGACTAAGTGTCAAAAGTTGTCTATACCAAGCTACATAATATGATCTAGTGTGAAATGGTGCGGGAAACATTTTTAACGTGTGATATGAACGTGTATATATGTGTAAACTAAATGATATGAGTAAATATTGAAAGTAGTTTCGATGGATACTTACAACACTCGCCAAGAGTGTAGATGAACAATGAGAAGGTGATTCGAACTCAAGACCCCATGTTCTCCTTATAACAATATTCGACTAATGTTTTACCCAAGTATCTCTAAACCTTGTTTCCTTTCCCGTTTTCCCTTGCCTCGTTCCCTTTCTCTTTTGGTATCCTCAATGGACGAGTTGTGTGAAAGTAATGTGAGTAAGTTGGAAGAAAGTGAGTGTGTCGTGGGTTTATAAAGGAAAAACAAGCATGGTGTTTGTTTTATTTTATGCAAATCTCACCGAGTCTCTTAGTAGAAGTAAGGTCATATTGTGTTTGTATATGGCATGCACTTGTGGCAGCCTAAAATTGTGGAAAGAAAAGTGGCCTTGTCGAGCTAAGTTGGCAAGAAAAGAGACACAATATCCATTGTGTAATGAAGTCAAAGTAAGGTCAAGTAGTTTTAGGTTATTAAACTAATGTTTAGGGTGGCTAAAATGTGCTTTGTCTCCCTTTGTCTACTCTTACACGAAATGTTTAGGACTCAAAAGAATAGTTGCTAGTTTTTGATTTGGTTCTCCTTGTCTCCTTACTCGACCGGTTACAAAATCACAAGAAATGCATATCACAATTTTTGTAAGTTGTAAAATGGTTGGACTTGGTGTTTTACTTTCTGACGAGTTGGGCTAGCAGCTAGGCCCAATAAAATTAAGGGTGGTTCAGGCTTGGTTTGTTGGATTGAATTCAAGACTAAGCCCAAGGAAATAACTAAATGAGTTAGGCTCGAAATAGTTAGCGAGGCCCAAAACAAAATGATGTTGGCTTGGTTCGGTGGTATACGAGGCCCAATGGTATGTTGGGTTGGGTCGTGAGGTGACATGAAGCCCAATAAGTTCCGAAGCCCAATATGATTTTAATATATTTTTATTATAATTTATTTCGTATTTTTACAAATTTTTACATTTCCGTTACGTATTTTAAGATTATCGGGATCGTGGGGAATTTCGTTCTGATCACAACAGTATATTTATGAACGCTCAAGCTGCGTTGATCATGCATATGCCAAATAATATGCAGATGTGATGTTTAGAAAATTTCATGATGATATAGATCCTGCTTAATTTCTGATTAAGGTTTTAAGTACAATGAAATTTTCCGGGAGCTTACATACCAAATTAACATATTCAGACTTGGGCTTGAGAAACCCAGGGACCTAAGAAGGGTTAACTATGTTGCTTTATGCCTATTACATTGACGTTGTTGACTGCCATGTTGATAGCAAAAGGTGATGATGAACTTTTTGCGTATTAACTATTTCATGAGTGTGACTCACGCATGCCCGTATCTTGGCGGGGTAACCAGGACTCTTATATGGTTGCAACCATGGCGAGTGCATAGAGTGCCTCAAGGAATTTTAGATTTGAGCCTCATTTTAAATGTCAGTAGCACCAAAGGTCCATGTCTACATGTTTTATTTATTTCTTCCGTAAACCATTGTGTGTGCAAGTGATATGAAGATGTTATATGTAAGTTTCTAAACTTTTGTATTGCGATATTCCACATCATTTAATGCTGATATTATTAATGCCAATTGTCAATCATACTTATATCTGATGATCCTGTTATGCAGGCATGGCTGAATATGGACAACACAGGAGGCAAACATAGTTTGGAGCCTTTTTAAATTTACACTACACCATACATTATTTCAGGTTTGCCAAAAGACTTTCGCTTAAAGTAATGTCGCGTGTTTTTAAATTACATTGTTTCTAAAGTTGCCCAAACTAAAGTATGTTTTTAAATGTTGCCAGCAAACATCGAATGTCAATATTGGCAAATAAAGAATCCTGTCTGTTCTTCATTTGTTAATATTGACAAACGATGCTCAACATAGTTGCATGCTCTCATATTCCCCTCAAATTCTGTTTGTTATTTAAATGGGCTAGCAATGCATTTGGTGCAGATCATTGTGTAAAGACTGTTTAAATAGTAAAAGGGATTTGAGGGGGGGGGGGGGTGAAAGCTTCCAACTATGTTGACAACGCGATAGTTTTAAATACCAAGATGGCTATGATGATTATGTTCTAAACTATATGACAGATATGAGCTCCATTTGTGTTGACAATGCACGGTTATATGAATTTTGTTTACATATCAATGCATAGTGACACTTTATACATGTTAACGGGGTTAGTTGAGCCAGAAAAATCTTTTGGTAATAGATAGCATTCTTATTGCGATAATGATATTGTACGTTCTGTTCTTGACAACGCGCAAGCCTTCGTTATCCCATTCAAGGCCCTTCCTATTTCTCAAACCTTTTCTTGGCTTAACTAACTCCTTAACATATATAAGTTCAGGGTTTCAGTTTCTGTATGCTCAGATAAAAGTTATGTGATTTTATTTTTTATGAGGATGCTGTCAATAAGTTTTCCCAGTTTGTATCCACTTTCTAAAATGGCTTTGATGATTCTGAACTATATCTTAGTGAGGCAACGATATATCACTTAGCGTTGCAGCCATGTCGGATCTGAGCTCTGTTTGTATTGATGCTTTGTTACTGTCTATCTCAATAATAGTTTATACGGTCATTTCTAGCAACGGGGCTTTCATATTCAACAACCTGATTGCATACTAGACTGTATAGCTCAAAGCCAAACACCCCCTCTAAGATCTGGTAAGTGATTATTCAAATGATCATTACATCAGTTTCCTTTCATAAGTCTATTGATAATCAAAATTTTCTTTTTTATTGTATGAAAATTGTAGGTGTAAAAAGGGCCAGTTGTCACTGATGTGCGCATCGGTGTTGCATCGTTGGAAGTTCAACTGAAATGGCTTAAACGACTTGGCCTTCTATTTGTGGCAGCGCATCAGGTAATGCTTCTACAAGTATACTATTATAGCCATACAACATTCATACATATATGTTATTCAAATATTACTAATAACGATTGAATATGGTATTTGGCAGATCATTGAAGGAGCTCAAACCATTTACAAGTTATAATGCCTCCAAAGATGCTTATCGGGTTTTCCATTAACCAATCACCATGCATTCTAGCTTTTTAGGCAACGTTTCGGTGTTAAATGTGTGTTTCAGCAGAATCCAAATCGTGTGGAGAGGTCTGGAGTGCTATAGTAGAATAAAACACCAGAATTTAAGTGCTAGGGGAAGGTGTTTGGTAAGGCACAATATAAGAATTGTATTTGTGGCGGGTTTGGTTTGAAAGAGGACTTGAGCTACTCTGCCAAGAAGGGAGATTCTAATAAGCTTACAGGAGAGGTAACCCATCTTACATCATTTTCAGTTTACTTTTTTTTGGGGGGGGGGGGGGGTTTAGAAGGTTTAAATGTTGAATTAGTGGTGGTGAACTTTGAAGCTTCTTTTACTCGAAAGAGTACATAAATATATCTGTTAGTGGTATTACTTAGACTCATTTAAAGTCATTAACTCTAAAGAGGTTTAGAACTATTTGAATGGTAAAGGGATGAAATCTAGCTTAACAATAGGTGCTTGGCATTTTCAAAAACTTATCTTTAGATGTGCAACTGAGTGTTTGGATCAGCTTAAATTACACACAATGAAGCTTTATGTTTACTTATAATTTGGGATACTTGCAGGAAACTTTATATGAGGCGGAAGTGAAGAAAGCCGAGTAGAACCAATAAAGGAAGGTCAAGAAAAGGCAGCAGAAGTTGCTGCCAGCACTGAGGCTAAGGTGTGGTTGCTGCAACAATTTTAGAGGAGTGTTTCGCAATGGTTGCTGCAAATTAATTCTAATGACACATGTATTGAAAATTTATAACATACAACCAAATTCTTTTACTGTGAACTATGAATATGATTTATATTCTAAATGGCACATGTATACGACCTATTCACATAAGTATTGAATAATATCTTCCGATTTATCCAAAGAGAAATTTTGCCATTGGTTTGAAAAACAACGAAATCAATATTTTGTATTCAAACATCCCGCCGCAAAGCGCGGGTTTCCCACCTCGTTATCAATACATAATTAGACAAGTAAGTAAAAATTTTGTTTTCTTCACAACTACTTTTGTTTTCATAAAAATAATCAAAATAGTTGTTTGATTTAGGGCCGAGCATATGTCCAAAATCGAACCGAATCGACGAAAACCGAATAGAATCGAAATCGATTTTGTGCAAACCATGAACCGAGATCTGAACCGAAGTGACTCGGTTCGGTTCGATCGGTTCAGTTTATATAGTTTAGGTGTGTTTTTTGTCGGTTTTGTCTCGAACCAAACCGAAACCGAAAACAATTAGTATATAGAATCAAAACCGAACCGAATATAGTTGGTTCGGTTCGGCTCAGCTCGGCTCGGAATTCTGGTTTGGTTCGGTTTGCTCAGCCCTATTTGATTATGACTTAGTTATTAAGAGAATTACTTAATTTGACAAGTAAGTAAAAATTTGTTTGTTACCAACTTAATTTAAGGGCCAATTCCATATTTACCCAACTTAAACACCAAAATGTCATATTTACTCAAAACATGTTTTAACTACATTATACATTCAAAACTTATACTTTGGGTATATATAGCATTTTGATGTTTAAATTGCGTATATAAGGAAATTATCATAAAAAACAAGAGGGTGCCATTTTTTCATTTAAATCACTAGGGTTGTCATGTTTAATCAACAAATGACTTAATGTGAAGACCTTCAGTTATATCACTTTTTATTTTAAGTAATTTCTTTTAATTAAGCGAAAAACAAATAACTTTTCACATGACTTAGGGATGTTTGGCTCTTATTAATTGGGCTTATGCTTATATTATATAAGCAACTTATGGCTTATATATCATGAGCTAATAAGCCCCTGCTAAGTGTTTGTCTTAACTTATTATAATAAGGTAAAATGACAAAAAAAATACACGAGAACGTTAAATGGTGCAGTAATTAAAGGAGGTTATAAAAGTCTTTTATATTATAGTGTTATATAAGTCCACCTCTCCACATATAAGCCACAAAATTCCTTTCAATTTCTTGTTCTATAAAAGTAATATATTCCTTAAATGTGTCAAAATATCGTAGTATCCGACAATGTTTTGGTAGTTTTGGTATTTTCCTACTTTCAATAGAGTAATGGTAAAGGACCATTTATTTGAACAACTCGTTTGACTAGACCAACCGTAGAAGATGACTCTAAAAGATACCATGATTTTCTGATTTTTCACATTGTGGAACAAAATCATCATACAGAGCATTTAGCTTTGAGTAATCAATTATTTTGTAATATATCTTTTGTTTCATTTTCGATCGACTCTCAGCTTGTTCACATTGTTCATCACAATCATACACAACCATATGTATATCTTTATCCCTTAAAGCATCAAGGCTATACAACTTAGGATTTTCATTTAGAGCTTTATGACGAAAACATGGGTTATTGAATCCAAGAGCAAAAGTTTTTGAGCCATCAGGACTTAGCTCAAGTGTTAAAATTTGAAAATTTTGAATTGATCACCTATTTTGTAAACGACGTTTTCGAAATCTTTCAATTTCGTTTCTAATGCAACAATTTCACTAAGGTAAGAATTTTCCTTAGTTTTTTACTGTGTTTTTAAATCAATTACATTCTTTTGACATGTTTAGATTTGTGTAGTTAATTGAGCAACTTGTTGTTGAAGTGCAACATTTTGTTTTTCAAATGCAAAATTTACTTTTTCAAGTTTTGAGACTTTTCATTGTTCAAAATGATTTGCTCTCTCAGTTGCCTTTTTAAGTCTTGTTCAATTTCATATGATTTATGAAATGAAATTCAAAACTATGATCTCATTGAACTTTTGTTTCAAAATTTTGTGAACGTTTTCTGCAATTCTTAGCCTCTTCATTTAATGCCGCATTTTGAGTTTTTAATTCACGGTTACGCTTACTGCATTTAGCAACCTTAGATTGCATACCGTTAACTAATGATTCAACGCATGCTGAATCTGGACCATGTGAAGTTTTAGGCTGTTGAACACTTGCACTAATATTGTCCACAGGATGTTCCTTTACAAATGTAACCACAGTGTTAATTTGATCATCGTCATGCGCAATAATATTACCTTTGGGTTGAACAGGATGCTCCTCTACAGGTGCAGATATTGCAAGCATTTCATTTATCAAGCATATTTCAGAATCGTGTACCTGAGGAAGGCCGTCGGTGTCGAAGACCGGTCCGTCTTCAGTGTCATTAAGATGAATACATATTAGCCATCATGATAATTATTGCATTTGCTTCTAAATCTTCCATATCATCATCTGACCCAACATCGACCATGAAATCATGCTGAACTTATCTGAGTGAGCCCCCAACTTCATCTTTCTTGGCCAGTAGAAGTGCTTGTGTGAAGTACTCTTAACATATTCTCCTTAGTTTAGGACATGAATTAGCCATATGACCCTTCTGGTGACAATTGTAGCAGTGAATAACTTCGACTCCATTATGTGCAGCTCATATGTCAGTAATTTTAACCCTTTTTTTATGAGAAGCTCCTACATTACCAACATAACCCTTATTTCCAGCAGTTCCTGTAAGCAACCTTTGACCATATCCCTGATTCCTACCTTGCACATCCACCCGTCCACCTTGGAAAATTGCCTGATTCCTGGGATTAGACGAAGTTCTAAGACGATTGTTTGTTGGTATAGAGATTCTAGAAAAGGCCTAGGCAAGAAACATCATTCCCTGGTTTAAGTCATCAAATGGATCTTCAGAACCATCAGTAGCTTGTGTGAAGTACATTTATTCTTGAGGTCCTTGAAGAGCAAAGTTTGGTAGTGAAGGATAAGCAAAGTGTTGATGTTGTTGAATATACGCATGATTGGATTGTGGGTAAGGTAATGGTGCAAAATGAGTTTATGTTATGAGTACTAAGGGGTCACGAGGAGGCGATGGTTGAATTAGTTTCTTTGCAGCACGATCCTTCTCAACTTCATTCTGGTGATGTTTCATATAATCATACAGCAATCCATACTTGACATTATGAATCTGCTTTACTTGCCGGACAAAAGTTACATATCGATCCCAATATGGTCCTAAGGATTTTAAAAACTTGGTGTTAATAGCAATGTTAGGTAGATAAATATCGTTTCGTTCCAAGTCATTGATAATATTTGTGAAGCGATGATAGTAAGACTCTAGTGTTCCCTCGAGTTAAGCCTCAAATTTTTCAAAGATGTGGAAAACTAGAAGGGGGGTTGAATAGTTTTGCCGATTTTAAATTTAGTTTCAAAAACTTTTGATTCGATCTTATGTGAATTTGTATGGATGGATGGAAAGTATAAAGCAATAAGTATTGTAAGTAATGAAAGCAAGTAAAGTAAAGGATAGAAAGTAATGACACAACCGATTTATAGTGGTTCGGCTACAAGGACACTTTCCTTGCCCTACTCCACTCCCAGAGTCACCTACTCGAGAGTCTAAGCACTATGTCAACAAGCTCCTTCAACTCGGAAGAGAAGCCTTACAATGTCGCTTACACTTTTTCTGGTACAAAGCTAAATACCGAGTCCTTAATACGGAGGACCAAACCAACACAACTATAACACAACAGCTATGTGAAATATGAAATACAAGATCTTGCTACAGAAATCTTGTGAAGAAAAAAGTTAATCAAGGACCCCTTGCTTGTATGACTTGTAGTATCTTGTGATCTCGCCTTTGAGAAGGACCTATATGAGAATCACAACAAAAGAAAGAAGAACTACTATATATATCAAGAGATCTGAGATTAGAAGAGAGAAGTAATATATAAGAGAGTTTGTAAGAAGAGGGGTGAGGAACAATGAAGAAATGACTCACTATTTATAGGAAAAAAAATCTACTGTTCCCCGGATCCCTTACTTGAGGGATCCGTCCAGTGTATCCCCAGGGATCCGTGAACGCTCCTTCATATTTGGGTTATGGGTCATGGATCATGGGTCATGGACTTGGGTCATGGGTACCCAAATAGATACAATGTATCTAGACATATGATCATGGGCATGGGTTATGGATTAGCTCCATGGTTATGGGTCATAGGTCATGGGTCTTAGATATTACCCATCCTAATAAACTATTACAACAAAATGAATTATTACAACAATTTATGTTAAATGACTATATGTAAATGCTTTACAAAAATAACATGTATCCTTATAATTTTACTTATGATAACTTTATATTTGTTATCAACAACACACAAAGAGATCGTTAAATATGAATAAACGTTTTTACGGTTTATTTGTATTAACAATCTCCCCCTTTTTGTTGATGACAAAACATAATGTTATGATGAGTAAAACTTAAGATTAGATGTCTGTTTTGAAAGCATATGTAAGTTTTACTTCTTCTCTCCCTTTTTGTCGAAACAAAAAGTGAACCTAACGAAGAATAAAGTGTGGAAAAAAAATAGTGTAATCCACGAAGTACTAACTCCCCCTTGACGGTAGCTCCCCCTAGAATTGGGCGTCAGGTGAGAAAATATAATACCTACAAAGAAAAGGTTAGTAGTAACATGTAATAAAATCTTGTATGGGACGAGAAACAAGATGGAGAGCCAAGGTATGTAAACAAAGCCTTGTAATAAAATGACAAAGTGTAGTGGTATATAGGCCACATACAAAAATGTAAAAGCTAAGAACAAGGTTTGTTCTTTAAAATGACTCAAAAGAAAAAATAGAGAAAATAGTAATATCATTCCTTCCATGCTTGCATAAGGTTAATTATGGAAGTTTTGGTGAGTGATGATGTTGATGCGACCAAGGATGTGGTTAAGTATGAAGCGCATCTCGTCCCTTATTTCCATTGCAAGTTTCCTATTGGATTGGCAATGTTCACAATGTAAATGATGTGGGTATTGTGTGTGGATGGTTTTCGGGTAAGTTTGATTTGTGGAAGGCGGAATATGTGGTGGAAAAGTTGGAAAATATGGATCAAAGTCCATTATGTTGGTGAGTGGTGGAATATAAGAACCTAGATGTTGTTGTAAGATAATGGGAACTAAAGGAGGTGAAGTTGCAAGATCTTTGTAAAGTGTGTTTGGAGATGTTGGTGGTGTTAAAAAGACTAGTTCTTTTGGGTTTAAGTTGGAAGTTTGTTGAAATGATGTGGGTGGTGGACTAGACACGGGTAGTGGGATTATTTTTGGAGTCTTAAGGAGTTCCGATAGGGTGATCTTAGGTGGAGACTTGATAGGTGATGGTGGTGATGAGCTTGTTGGGGATGATGGAGGTGCTACTATGGAATCATTTAGTGGTGAATGAGTAGTTGGTGATGAACTTTTTGACAATGGTTTAGCTAGACAACAAGGCCGGATGCTGATCCGTGCGGTTCTTCTAGATTTGGGTGGTGGTACTACGGAACATGGTAGGATAAAGTTTTCGATTTATTGAAGAGGATTGTTTTCACTAGGTGGTTCATCAATGTTGGAGGATCTTTTGGATGACATGATGAGAATTGTTTGTGAGGTTGAGAGTGATGGATATGCAAGCATTTTGGAACCTTATTTATAGAGAAAATAATGCATTGGAGTAAATGCTAAAACCAAAATGTGGACTAAATCTAATGATTAGATATGAAGTTAAGGCATGTGATCATGAGAGCACAAGCATTAAGTAACATACTCATTAGTGAAAGAGCTAAAATGATGAAAATATGAAGGTTTATAGCCAAAGTGAGAAAAAATAGAAGAGAAATTTAGCTTCTGTCCCACGGTTCCCACGGATCTGTTCCTTTAGGGAACCGTCCAGCATAAATGTTGGGATCCGTGGTACTGGTGATCTCAGGCAACTCAAAATTTTCCTTTTGGAAACATTGGTTCCTAGTGTGTGCCTGATGTGCGCGGAAGGCGCGTTCGGGGTGAAGGAAACTTCCTTATCGTCGAGCAAGTTTTTCAACCTCCTAGTGTTGGGATATGAAAGTGCTGAAGAATGAAAAAGTACTGAATAAAGTCAAAGTGCTGAAAGAAGTCAAAGTACTGCTAAGTAAAAAGTCAAAGTACTGCTTGATTCATCAAAGTACTGCATGCTTAAAGGACTGATATGCAAAATCGTTAAGGATTATCTTGTAATTCTAGAATGTTTTTAGATTAGTATAGTATTACTTGTCGTACAAGGTTTGTAATTGTAAACCGACTAGGATTATCCTTATGCCTATAAAAGGATCCCTAGATTGGCATTAGAGGTACGAATGTATGTGCATTATTAGAGTTTTAGAGAAATCGATATTAGAGTATTAGAGTTGTTAAAGAATCTGTATAATAAGCAGGTTCTAAGTATTAATAAAATCGTTGAATTTAAAAGTTAATTCTTCTTAACTTTGTTAAGTAAATTCCGCATACTTAATAAAGATAGTTCAGTGTTTCATTGTTAATAACTTAGGATTTATCCGAGGTTATTAAACCCTTACAAGCTATTTAAGTTTAGTTTGGTTAGAGTACATCGATCCAACAAGTGGTATCAGAGCTTGTGTGGAAACTCTGACTAAGAAGAAACCCTTAAAAATCTAGTTTACAACAAACCCTAAAGATGTCGACTGAAGCTGCACCACCCCCATCCATCACCTCACTCAGAATACCAATCATCAAGAAGGGAGAATATGATCTATGGAGTATGAAGATGAGGCAGTACATTGCTATTACAGACCATGCACTGTGGAATGTAATTGTCAATGGTAATGAAGTTGTTTGCAGATCCTATAGAAATTCCTGGACAACCTAAACCACCTAAGGCCGTTTTGCCAGCTGCTACAATAAGAAATCAAGAGAAGGCTCTCAACATCCTATTATCTGCTATACCTGATGGTCACCTACTCAAGTTTCATGATGCTGAGGATGCTAAACAACTATGGGCTGCTCTCAAGATAAGGTTTGGAGGTAATGATGCTTCCAAGAAGATGCACCGAAATCTGTTGAAGCAACAGTTTGAAACTTTCACTGTTAGTGAAAGAGAAGGTCTTGATGCTGCCTATGACAGGTTCCAAAATCTCCTCAGCATGCTAGAGTTATACAAGGCAGAGGTATCTGTTGAAGATGCCAATTTGAAGTTCTTAAGGAGTTTGCCATCTACATGGCATGTGATTGCTACTATGATCAGAGGACAACCTGGTTTGGATGTTATGGACTTTGATGATCTCTATAATCATCTGAAGGTGTATGAGCATGAGATGAATGGCCAAACAAGTTCAAAGTCTCACAGTATAGCTTTTGTGTCGTCTGAAAAGAGAGGCAGTACTTCCACTAAAAGTACTACATACCCTACTCAAAGTACTGTTGTTCAAAGTACTGCATATCCTGATCATTCTATCACAACCATGACCAACCCCACATCATCACCATCAAGCACCATCCATTCTGATGAAGTTGTATGCTCACTCTTTGCTCAGCAAGCTACTTTACCTGTTACCTATGAAGAGGATTTGTCACAAATTGAAGAGGATGCTCTTGAAGAAATTGATATAAGGTGGCAAGTTGCAATGATCACTGCTAGGATCAAAAAGTTCATGAAGAAAACAGGAAGAGGCATCGACTTCAAACCAAAACAGGGTATCTGTAAAACCCTAAAAATCTAAAACGTATGAAAAGACCATTTTACCCCTCAAATTAAATGTTTATAAAACACGTAAAATACGTCAAGCTTATTAAATGCGTTTATAACCTAACTCGTAAATATATGATTTGTACGAGATAGTTGTACACGTTAATATAGTGCATGGACCGAAAATGTGTATGCAAATTATAAGACAATATTACACTTAATTCTAAAGCACATTGCGTTGAATTCGGAAAATATTTTTGCTGTTTTGATCTCCCCTTTTCTCGGCAACCATTCATTCCCATATATCCCACTTTCTCAAATCTATTTAACCTACACTTAAATTATACGCCTATAATATTGGAAAGTCAAATTTCGGTTTGATTTCCCATTGATTCAGCCGTATCATCCTTTCCCCATATCCCCATTTTAACTCTCATTTAATTACCTATTATTTACACACATTTAAACACACGCTAAAACCCTAATCTTAAAAAAAATGACGGCAAAACACTTGTGTTCCTTCTTTCATTCGATCAACAAAGACAAGGTGTGCATGAGGGAGGCTGTGATAAGTGGTGGTAAATCGTGGTTTCGTGGCTCGAAGGTTAGGCTACTGGTCATGGGTGTTCGATTCGAAGGGGAGGCTTTTGGGTCGTGGGTTTTGGTCGAAAGAGTATAAGCTGTTTTAGTTTCGGAATTGTCGTGTTCTTGGCTCTTGTTTTCTCCCATTCGGCACGCTACAAGGGTAACATATTAATCCTTGTTTCAACCTTCCTTCTTTGTTTTCCTCTTAATATTGTCGTGAGGTTCTAAACCAAATGCATGCATGAAAATCCAAATGAAACACTATATAAAATAATATGTTATAAGCTTACATGAAATCTTAACTTTGTCACTTGAAATAACAAATGAGAAGGCCATATGTTCGACCCATCTGCAACCTGTTTTGAACCTTGATCGACATGCATTCACACGACCATAATCATGCGTGTCTATCTTGCTTCGGGTTAAAACGAAATAATAAAACATGTGTATATATTGGCTTAAGTTTTGTGTCGAAAACAATAAAAGAAAAGAGTTTACACTTGGTTGTGGGGGTATGTTCGAAGGTCATCGCGGGATTATCAAGTGAGTTATTCGGTACATAAAAAGGGTGTCGGGGAAGAAGAGTCGGGGGGTTAGTCATTAGGTGCGGTTACCGAGTCGTGTTGGTAAGTTTTATGAACCGCGATCGAGGGTAAATTACTTGTCGAATTCAAGTAGGAAAAAGTTTTTCAAATGAGATGTGAAATGAAGACATGAACCTGTACGAATGATATTATGCTATATATTTTGACATTTTTCACTTTTAACCCTCGTCTTCAGAACATTAACACATGCAAACCTTAAACTTTATGATTTGGCAAATTACAACCTTAAACTATTATAAGAATGATATTAAGTTATAATGTTTAATTACTTGTCGCTATAAACCCTGAAGTTTGATAAGTTACACTTTAAACCCTAAGTTTGGATTATTTATATTTTAAACCCTGAACCATGATAATTAATTTTATTAGACTATAATTTATTTAATTAGCATTTGTAAAACTAATCTACTAATTCGGCATCCTTAGTACTAAATTTAGAAAGTTACTAAAACTGGAAAGCCGTCTAAAATGAGTAATCTGATCTTATAAGCGTTATCTAATTCATAGGTTTCGGGCGGCGAGATTGATTCATCGTGTGACCTTACTTTCTATTTTGCTTGCTTCGAATAAGGTACAGATATTCTATCCCTTTTCAGTAGGGGTTTCCATGACTTTCTGATTACCTTGAATTTGTTTGCTTATGATATTTCATTGATATGATTCCTTTGCTATTGACCCTTTGATATTGAACCTTTGATATCGATCCCTTTGCTATTGATCCTTTGCCATTGACTATTGCTAGTGAACCATTGCTATTGAATCTTTGCTTTGCTATTGACTCCTCTGTTATTGAACCACTATTACTGAACTTCCATTATTGAACCCTTTGCTACTGAACTGTTGCTATTGACCTGTGCTATTGAACCTTTGATATTGAAATATTGATATTGGACCTTGATATTGAACTATTGTTATGAACCTCTGAATTGTGAACTATTGATATTGCACCTTTGCTTATGAAGACATATACATTGCTACACTTTGGACCTATTGCATTGACCTGTCAGTTTGATACCCGAGCCATTAACTAGGCATGGGGGTTCCATGTCCGTGTCATTGATGCACCAATGGCATGACTCTAGTGTGGTTGAGTGATGTTCCACACCGTCCCTATATTGTATTGATTATGCGCTTCATTATTATTGTTATGACCACTATTGTTCTGCAGGGGCGTATGGATGCATCCTAGATTTGTATTGTATTGATTGATTGTATTGATATTGTATTGGTGATGTGGTGCGTGTGTGCAATACACCCCCTCACAGTCTGGGAGCTAGCTACTCCATATTGGTTACTGAGGCCTCCCCTCCTATTTTCTGGTATTCCGAGGTCACCCCTCCGAATACGATGGTTACTATTGGATATTGGGCTGATAATGCCGCTATTGATTGTATTGTATTGTATTGTTGGCTCGGGATGGATTTCTGACAAACCTTACACTATTGATATACCTATATTGTACTTTCTGTATTCCCCAACGCACCATATTCTGTATTGATTGGCCCTTACTGAGTACCCTTATGTGACTCACTCTACTACCATGATATATATTCCATTGCATTGATATGTCATACTCTTTTTCCGTTACTTCAGATTATCGCTCCATTCACCTACTGGGTTATTATATGATTATTGAATTTGATCATGCCGTTACAAGTTCTATGTGATTACTGTTTATCCTGCTACAATATGATTAATATGCGATTATATGATTTAACTGTTGTCATCTGAATATATGTTATTTTATAGTCATGTGAACCTTGATTGGTCAGGTGATAATGTTTGAGTGCAACCAGTTGATCTATCTGTTTATTTTGGATACCTCCGTTTATATTATGTTTATGGGCTCTGATTATCCATTGGTGTCTTATTGCTAATTGACGAACTGCCATGCTTATATCTGTTATGATACCATTATGTTATTGATCTGTGGGTTATTTGTCTTGTGTGATTGATATGCTCACTTCTTAATTAATTGCTTCCGCTTGCTTTTACTTTTCCAGTTGGGCTTATTTGTATTCTGATTTCTGGATTGGTTGCATGCTTTCTTATGTTGAGTGGATGCGACGTCAGCTATGCTTGATTTGTTTCGGTACCTGTATGCCTGTTGCCTTATATGTGATTATATATATGACATCGATGCGTTGCTTGGCTCTGTTCTCCTTTGATTGCTGTTCTTTCTGGATGTCTGTTGTTATTGTGTTCTGCAGGTTCCTTTTGACTCATTGTTCGCTTTTCGCTGCGATCTTGTTATCAATTCCCTTTGTTTCATTTCGTTTCTGCTTTTATTTAGCTTTCGTTTTGTTATATCTGTTCACTGGGCTTTTTAAGCTCAGCCGCATTTCTTTTCCTGCGGCAGGTTTTAGATTTGAAGATGGGCTTTGATGGGCTGAGAGTTGGATTATCTGAGTGCACCAACCCTAGTTACCTTATTATTTGGACTTATTGTGTCGGGCTATTGTTTTGAGATTTCATTTTATTTTAGACATTTTGGATTTTGTAATTTTCTTGTAAGTCATTTGTTTATATGACTTGGTACGTTTTTCCTTGAGACTTCCGCTTGTAAAATTTTATTGTATGTTCTGATATGACACCAGAATGTGACACTTCTACCCTCGTCGGGTTGGGGTGTTACAGTATCACTTTTGACAAGTCCAAGATTAAATGTTTTAATTGTCAAAAGACTGGACACTTTGCAAGGGAATGCAGGTTTGCTAAATATCAGGCAAACAGGATGACTGAGAAACCAAAGCTTGAGCTAAAAGAAATTCCTATAACTAAAACAAAAGCTTTGGTTGCTCAATAGAATCTATCAGAGGTTGACTAGAGTGCTGAGTTTGATGATGAACCAGTAACCTATTGTATGGCTGCAGTTGAAAAGTTTGATTGGAGCACAGCTTTTGATGAGGAACCTGGATTTTCTGCTTTGGAGTCCAGAGATGGTCTAGGAAGCTTTGATTGGAGCATGAAGAGTGAAGATGAACCTGTTCTGCTTGCTATGGTAGCTACTTCACCAAGTTCACCCCTATCTCTGAGGTATGTTCTAAGTGTCATGACTTTTATCAAAAAGTACTTACTGATTATATAACTGAAAGAGATAATTATCAAAGGGCTAGGTCTGAGGTAGCTGGTTATCAAATTACTTTAGAGTCAATGGAAGCCAAAATAATAACACATGAAAATAATGAAATGGCTTGGGCAGAAAAGTATGAACAACAGGATTATCAGTTAAAACTAAGTGAATGGAAACTAGGATGTAAGATTTCTGAAATTGAAAAGCTAACTAAGGATAGAGATAAATTGCTAGAAAAGTTTGCTGCTTGGGGAAAATCAGGACTTTCTCATGTTAGTTATGTTAAAAAACAGAGAAGAGCTTACATTAGAACTGGACTAGGTTTTGGTATGGACTTTAGTAGCATAGAAAACCCACCTAGTGATCAGGATGGATGTGATTTTAAGGATATAGCAAGTAGTGATGATGAACTCATCAACTATGTAGACACATCTAGTAATGAGGACTCAATTAGTCAAACACCTCCTGAATATAAGAAAGACAAAGGTTATCATGCAGTCCCTCATCCCACTGGTAGTTTTCAACCCCTTAGAGCAGATGTCTCTCGTTTTGGAATAGACAATCTAGAGTTTAGGAAAAAGCTTATTGGCCAATCTAATCCTGAAACCTCAAAAGAAACAGCTAAGAAACCTAAGGAAGATGATGTTAAGAGTCAAGCAGTACCTTCAATTCAAAGTACTGCTACACCTTCAGCAGTACCTTTAAGAAAACCTTTTCAAAATACTGCTAAGCCTTTTTGGGATAATTTTGGTCAAAACAGTTTTCATCATTCACCAAAAAGACATGATAGGTTTGGTCATACACATAGAAAAAGCAATTTCGGGATTACAGGTCAAAAATTATGTTTTCTTTGTTTTAGTCCTGATCATTTGATTAAGGACTGTGACTTTCACTCAGAGTACCTAAGCAAGTTCCCAAAGAACAGAACTGCCAACCAAAAATCAAGGGAGACTAGACCAGTTTGGAATCATTCACATAGGGTTAACCATATGAACTTCTCACAAGACTATAGGTACCCTCACCAGAGAAGACCTTTTTCAAAACCCCCAGTACCTTCAAACACTTTTCAAGGTACTGATAAGCAAAACACAATACTTTCTCAAAGTACTGCTCAGGTTTCACCAAACACTTTTTGGAATAGGAACCCCAGGAGATCTAATTACTATCAATCTAGAAGGCGTTACAACTCAAAGAAAGTAGCTAGATCAAGGGACTCTACACCAGAAGTTAAAACCAAATGGGTTAAGAAGGAAAGTACTGATGGGGAATAAACAGTACTTTCAGCAAGTGAAAGTGAAACAGAGATTTTTGTTAAAGATGACTTTGTTGAAAAAGAAAAAGAGATTTTTGTTGAAAAAGAGAGTTTTGCTGAAAAACCACCACAAGTTTTGAAACAAAAGATATTTCTTGATTCTGTCTACAAAAACTGTGAAGATTACATACTCAAATAATTTGAGTATGTTACTCTACAAGGGGAACACAAGTCAGTAATGGCTTGGGTTCCTAAAAGACACTAACTCTTTTATCTTTGTGCAGGGTAACCCAGAAGAGGAGCTTAAAGATCATTTAATTATAGCTAGTGGTTGCTCTGGAAGCATGACAGGAGACAAAGATATTCTGTCAGATTTTAGATCTTATTGTGGAGGAAGAGTTGCATTTGGAAATGATGCTAGTGGAGGAAGAATTACAGGCAAAGGAACTATTAAGGCAGGGAGCATAGACTTTGAGAATGTTAGATATGTGAAGGAGCTAAAATTCAACCTTTGTCACTCTCGATTTGTGATAAGAAACACCCTGTGTTATTCACTGACACGGAATGTCTCATTCTTTCCCCTGAATTCAAGCTTGTTGATGACAACTTGGTAATACTGAGAGTACCAAGAACCAATGATGTGTACAGTCTGGATATGAAGAGTCTTTACTCTTCTGGAAGAGCAACATGTTTAGTAGCAAAGGCAACACTTGAAGAAGCACATCAGTGGCATAGAAGATTGGGCCATGTAAATTTTAAGAATATCAACAAATTGGTCAAAGGAAATTTAGTTAGAGGTTTACCTTCCAAGACTTACAAGAATGATCACTCATGCTTGGCGTGCAAGAAGGGTAAACAACACAAAGCTTCATGCAAGAAGCTTGAGGAAAGAACTGTTAGAGAACCTCTGGAATTGCTGCATATGGATTTGTTTGGACCTGTTTCTGTTGCTAGTCTAAACAAGAAGAAGTACTGTCTGGTTGTGACAGATGATTGCAGTAGATTTAGTTGGGTATTTTTCTTGGGATTTAAAGATGATACTTTTGATGCTATTCATGATCTCATAATAGCCCTTGAAAACCAATTAAGACTAAAAGTAAGAGGTATTAGATGTGATAATGGGACTGAATTCAAGAACAAGCTTATGGATGAATTTTGTGCTAAGAAAGGAATCAAGAGGGAGTTTAGTATTGCTAGAACTCCACAGCAGAATGGTGTTGCAGAGAGAAAGAACCGAACTTTGATTGAAGCTGCCAGAACAATGCTTGCAGATTCATTAGTTCCTATTAAATTTTGGGCTGAAGCTGTAAGTACTGCTTGCTATGTGTTAAATATAGTATCAGTTACCAAGCCTCCGATGAAGACACCTTATGAGTTGCTGATGGGAAACAAACCCAACATTCGATTTATGAAGCCTTTTGGATGCCCTCTAACTATTCTCAATACAATTGATAATCTGGGCAAATTTGATGGCAAGTCAGAAGAAGGATATCTATTGGGATACTGCACCAACAACAAAGGCTTTAGAGTGTACAACAGGGTTACCAAAAAGGTTCAAGATTGTCTTCATGTTAAATTTTTAGAAGATCAAGAAAATCAGAAGGGTAAAGATCCTGATTGGATGTTTGATCTTGAAGTTTTGACTCCTTCTATGAATTATGTACCTGTTAGAGAACAAAATCAACCTGTCCACAAGGAAGATGATTTGCAGTACATTGTTCATGGAGTTCATATTAGATCTGATGTTGTTCCTGATGAAGAACCCATACCTGTTGAAACAAAGAAAAGTACTGATGAACCAAAATCCTCATTGTCTGCTGAGGATCAAGCTATTCAAGATGAGCTTAATCAGATGCTTTTTCAAGATGTAGTAGCACATTCTTATGATGATGATCAAGGAAGAGCTTATGAAGAAGCAAAGAAAAAGAACAAAACTATAGAGTTCTCTCACAATACTTTGGATGACAGTACTTTAGATCACATTACTTTAGATCAAAGTACTGCTGCACCTGTTGACAGCACTTTGGATGATTTGGATGATCCTACCATGCCTGGCTTAGAAGATACTGATGATGAGTTTGAAGATGAAGGTATTTTCTCATATTCTAATGAAGATATTGATTTCTCAAATTTGGGTGATAATCTGGAAGTTCCACAGACTCCTACATTAAAAATTCATAAAGATCATCCTACTGGTCAAATCATTGGACCTTCTACTCATGGAGTGCTCATAAGAACCAAAGCTAAAGGTTTTTCTACACCTCATAATGCTTTACTTAGCTTTGTGTATAAACAAAACAGGCTAAATCATAAGGATCATCAAACATGTTTGTTCACTTGCTTTATTTCTCAAGAAGAACCCAAGAACATAGCTCAAGCATTAACTAAAGAGAGTTGGGTTGAAGCTATGCAAGAAGAACTTCTTCAATTCAAACTTCAAGAAGTTTGGGTACTATGTGATCTACCAAATGGAAAGAAAGTACTTGGTACACTATGGGTTTTCAGAGTCAAGAGAGATGAAAGAGGGAATGTTATCAAGAACAAGGCAAGATTAGTTGCACAAGGATATAGACAAGAAGAAGGAGTAGATTATGATGAAGTATTTGCTCCTATAGCAAGGATTGAAGCTATTCGAATATTCCTTGCTTTTGCATCATATATGGGATTTCAGGTTTATCAAATGGATGTTAAGAGTGCCTTTCTCTATGGCAAGATTACAGAGGAGGTTTATGTTAAACAGCCTCCTGGTTTTGAAGATCCTGCACATCCCAACAAAGTCTACAAAGTTGTTAAGGCTCTTTATGGTCTTCATCAAGCACCTAGAGCTTGATATGAAAGGCTCTCTACTTTCTTATTGCAACATGGTTACAAGAGGGGAGCTATTGACAAGACTTTGTTTATCAAGAGAGATAAGAAGGATATCATATTAGTTCAAGTATATGTAGATGATATCATCTTTGGAGCTACAAAACAGTCCATGGTGAAGGAGTTTGAGAAGCTGATGCAACATGAATTTCAAATGAGTTCTATGGGTGAATTGACTTTCTTTTTGGGGCTACAAGTCAAACAATCAAAAGAAGGAATTTTCATAAGTCAAGATAAGTATGTCTCTGACATTCTCAAGAAGTTCAACTTTGATGCTATGAAGCCAGTCACTACACCTATCAAGTCTATCAACTCATTGGGCAAGGATGAAGATGGTCAACCTGTTGAAGTCAAGTTGTACAGATCTATGATTGGCTGTCTTATGTACTTAACTGCATCTAGGCCTGATATCATGTTTGCTGTTTGCTTATGTGCAAGATATCAAGTCTCACCTAAGGTCTCTGATATGAATGCAGTGAAGAGAATTTTTAGTTATTTGAAACAACAACCTAAGTTAGGGTTGTGGTATCCAATGGATTCACCTTTTCACTTGGAAGCTTTTTCAGATAGTGATTATGCAGGTGATAACTATGATATAAGATCCACCACTGGAGGATGCCAATATCTTGGAAGAAGATTAGTCTCTTGGCAATGTGATCCGTTTCAAATAGTATATATAAGAAATATCAAATTACGAAATACTCGCGAGAGAATCGCAAACCAACCGTTTTAGGAAAAAGGTCGACACGCAAAACCCGCGAATACTCTATAAGTGATACCGGGTAAGTGATTACCCGGGTCGTTTCCCAACGAGGTGTGAATTGACGGTGACGTTTGAGGTTTGTTATTAAAGTGCTTGAATGGATCGGGAATTTTTGATTTTAATTACGTTATCTACAAATTAATGAACGAGAATGTAAATAAAGCATGTAAACGAAATAAAGGACTAAATTAACAACTACTAAGCATAAGGAACAATAAAACAAAGCTACACTACGTCCTAAGGCATTAAAACTAAAAAACGCGAAAACCCGGGCTAATCCCGAGCCTCAAAGGTGAGAATTTTGAAATTTAAGGCCTACGGGTGCAAAACCAATTTTCCTACACTCTAAATGACTAAAAATAATTTTAGAAAAAAGCCGGGTATTTTTTAGACTTTTATTTTATTTATTACGAATTAAAAACTAAAGAAATAGAAATTAAATGATAAAAAATGTTAAAACTATTTAGAAAATTTCCAATTTTTTCTGAGAACTATCTTGAACTAATTAGAATTTAATAAAAATAAGTGTACAGAAAAAGCTAAAGGGGAAAAGCTCCTAATAAGCTAAACAAATGGAATAAGCTAATAACGTAAAATGTATTTAAAAGAATTAAAGGATACTAAATAAACACGAAACAAAGGGTAGCACAGATGGTAAAGGAGTGTGTTGCTGGTGCGTAGTTCTTTGGAGCAGAAGGTCGGGGGTTCAATTCCCACTTCCTCTCTTTTCCTTATTTTTTTTTTAGCTTTTCTTTTTAACAAACTAACTAATAGAACTAAATAAGCAATTTATATCAAAACTAAACTTAGAAAAAGCTTGAAATAAGCTGTTAACAGCTCACAAGAACAACAGAATTGGAAAATCAAGAGCAAGGGTCTGTTTGGTTTGGACAGCTACTAAAAAGACATAAAAGCTACACAAAAGCTAAAGATAAGCTACTCCTAATGAAGACTAAGCTAAACACCTAAAAGCACTTAAGGGAGACTAAATAAGCAGTAGATAAGTACATGATAAGCCAAAAAAAAAATGCAAGCCTGCTGTTGGGACAGATGCTAAAGCAACCTAGAAAGGGGTATTTAAGCTTAAAAATAAGCTACTAAACCACCTTCAAATTCCTAAATAAGGCCAAATAAGTAAACTTCATATATCTAAGAACCTAAAACAACAAATTCGATCTAGTGAGGAGCTTTTATAAGCTTATTAGGGGCTGCAAAAGGGACAGCTGTGGGGACTGAAACAAAATGCTAAAAGGGCCTAAAGAGCAGTTTTCATGGACAAAATAAGCTAATCTAATGAAATCCAAAGTGCAAATAAATTAAAGACACGTTGAGATGGTTGTATAAGGACTTAAGAAAAGCAAAATTTGAAACTTTTAGACTATAAATAAGCTGAGAAATAAGCCCTTGAACAGCAGCAGATGCTGCTGTTCTTTGTGCAGTTTGTGTTCAGACAGAAAGATTTTTTTGTAAAGCAAACTTGGAAAAACTTGATAAACCAGATTCAACTATCAAAAAACCAACTAAAAGCTTTAAAAAATGTTTGACTTTGAAAGTCAAAACTGGTAAAAACTTGTTTTTAGACCATAATAAGCTTAAACCAAACACCCCTTTAGGGGCAGAAAAGCTAACTGATTTAAAAAAAAATTGTTAAGAGACCTTAAAAACTGAATTTGCACTACTAATAGAAACTCGAAAATAAGTTTAGACAATTAAACAAACACCTTAGAACAATAAAGACAGATTTCAAGAACATGGAAAAAATGCATAGACTGAAATTAAAAACAGAAATTAAAGTGCATTGAATGTAAATGACAGGAAAATAAAAGTGGTACTAGAACATGAATTTCTAGACAAGTCTTAACATTTTTACTACACTCCTATTTATACTAAAGAGTAATCTGTCTTCATCTCTTCTTTTTCTTGCTTTGTCTGCTTCTGTGCTTTTGATGAGAGAGGAGTGAGCCTTTGTTCCATTTTGTGCTTCTTAGAGTCAATCTCAATCTTCCAAATGATCTTGGAGCCCAAGCATACAATCTGAGCCATCCATTATCTTTGTGGGTTGTGGATTGCCACAGTGGCAAAGAGAGCATGTGACTGATGTTTGGAGTCTTCTGTGAGAGAGGGACAGCAATGAGAGTGACAGGGGAGAGAGAGGAGGGGGTTGTAATCTTGGCGCCAAAGCTTTTGGTTTAAGGTTTCCAGGTTTATGGAATTGACTTGGACAGTCAAATGGGATGGATATATTGGGTGGAAAAAAAAACGTAAAGGTTGGGTGGTTTTATTTGGTTTTTATTTTGTAAAATGTTTTTTTTTTTTTTTTTTTTTTTAAGAAAAAGTAAAAATGGTTTTCAATAAAAATGTTTTTAATAAAAATAATCGTTTTAAAAATAAAAATTGGTTTTAAATAAAAATAATTGTTTTTAACAAAAAAATGTTTAAGTTAATAGTAAAAAGGGTAGATTGGGTTCGGGTGAAGGGGTAAATTGGTAAATTGGGTTCGGGTTCGGTTTCGGGTTTGTATTCCCACTCTCACTTCAACAACACGTCCCGGGATCCAAAAATGTAGAAAAATCATTCTCGGCTCCGTTCGCAAAGCACTTTTTCCATTCCTAGCTCAATTCTGCACGTTTTTGCCCTGTTTTCTATCCTTTGTACCTGAAACACATAAAAACACACTCCAAGGATATCTGTAGAATAATTGGTAATATTTCCGGCTTTTTAGATGTTTTTGTGGTCTTAGATGGGTAAAAATGATGAGTGAATAAGCACTCATCACAATGTAAGAAGAAAACTATTGCAACAACATCCTCCACTGAAGCCGAATATGTGGCTGCTGCAAGCTGTTGTGGACAAGTCTTGTGGATGCAGAATCAACTCTTGGATTATGGGTTCAACTTCAAGAATACTCCTATCAACATTGATAATGAGAGTACAATTTGCATTGTGAAGAATCCTGTTTATCACTCCAAGACCAAGCACATTCAGATTAGGCATCACTTCATCAGATATTGTTATGAGCACAGGCTAATTAATGTTGTCAAGGTTCACACAGATGATAATGTAGCTGATTTACTCACCAAAGGATTTGATGTTTCACATTTCAATCACTTGGTGGTGAGCATTGGAATGATTAATTACTAAGCTACATTT
The DNA here is from genome assembly GCA_910596185.1 of Chrysanthemum makinoi. Taxonomy (NCBI): domain Eukaryota; kingdom Viridiplantae; phylum Streptophyta; class Magnoliopsida; order Asterales; family Asteraceae; genus Chrysanthemum; species Chrysanthemum makinoi. Next base: position 100,923,011 of record OU343220.1, on the reverse strand, counting down.
AAGGGGAGGACTGATTAGTTAGTTAGACACTCCTACGTTTTGCTTAAGGGGAGGCAATAGCATGCCTATTTGGAAGTTTTTGTCATTATAGAGAAGAGGATGGAAAAGTACTGCTCTTTAGTCATATGAAAGTACTGCACTAAAAGTACTGCTCTAGAAAGTACTGCACACGTGGAAAGCACTGCCTGTCTTATCAAAGTACTGTTCCAACGGTCAAAAAGAGGGGTAAATATCAAATAACGGTAACTTTGTTATTATGGGATGTGATTTTTCAAATCCTACCTATAAATACATACTTTCCGATTTTCCCTCTTATCTTTATTCTTATCATTTTTTTTTCATATTTCTCTCTCTCTCATCAATACTTATTCATCAAATCAATCACTTATACAACCATCAATGGCGAACCGAAACACCGTTTCTAAACACAACATGGTGGCGAATTTGGATAAGACTGAAGCTAATGTCGCATTTCATGACATTATTGATTTTCTCACAGGGTCTCCAATTAGTTATGCACTTTTGGTTGAACCAGATGTCATTGAGCCCTGGATTCAACAGTTTAGGGCGACTGCTAGGACTCACATGGAGAATGATGATTCGTATATACAAGCTAAGGTTGCTGGAAGGATTGTCAAAGTTAGTGAAGCTTCAATTCGAAAAGATTTGTTATTTGATGATGGTGAAGGTGCTATTCGTTTTGATAAACAGCTTCTTTGGGATACTTTGAGAAATATTGGGTATGAAGGGTCTTTAACTGAAACAACATTCAAGAAACCCTTATTTAGTCCACATTGGAAGTATTTGGTTCATGTCCTACTTCATTGTATCAATTCTAAGTGTACTTCATGGGAGCAATTTGGTTCCAATACAGCATCTGCCTTGGTGGGATTGGCTACAAATCGAATTTTCAATTTTTCAAGGATAATTCTAGATGGTATGCTCTCTCACATTTCTCATGGATCGCGCTGGCTAATGTATCCACGTTTTATTCAAGTCTTCTTGAATAAACAACTTCATGATATACCAAAGCCGACAAGCTTATTACCTGTTGTGGTACAACCTGCAAAAATCTTTACCTTCATGGCTACGAAGAGTGATTTGTTTTCTGGAAGGAACACTTCATTGACTTCTTCAATGATGGAGATTGTTCAAGCAATTCGAGATGAAGCTGCATCTAGTGATGAAAGAGAAGGTACTGCTTCTCAAGGAACTGCTTCTCAAGGTACTGATGTAAACGAAGGTACTGAAGTTTCACCTACCTTATCTCACCATGATACTCCACCTATTGAGTCAGAACCAGATATCCCTATTTCCTCATCATCCTCTAAAGGAGTTGCAGCTGATATACCCCCTGAAGGTTTGGTGCTGGATAATTATGTTCTGACAAGGGAGCTAGTAAGATTAAAGAAAACAACTGAGGCTCAAGCTGCACAGATAGCCCAGTTGAAGACCAAGTTTAGAAAACTTAAGAGGTCTGTCTGGCCTTTAGTCAAACATCATAGATTATGGGTCAAGGCTGAAAAGAAGAAAAGAAAGAATTTTAAGAAGGCTTCTACTGGCAAACAAGTTCAACAGCCATCTTTTATCAAACTGGGGAGGAATATAGAGCAAGAGAATTTGGAAGAAGGTGCTGAATTTTATAAAGAAAAAGAAGATGAACCTCAAAGTACTGAAGCACAGGTTAATTTTCAAAGTACTGAGCCTGAAAGAACTGGTGTTCAAAGTACTGATGATCAAGGTGCTGCTGATCAAAGTATTGGTCTTCAAGGAACTCATAGACAAGAGCTGATTACACCAAGGATACTTAATTTTGATGAAGAAGTTGGTCCTTCCACTATTCTACAAGAAGCTGGTCCTTACACTATTCTACAAGACGAGGAAGCTGATACACCAAAAGTAGTGCACACTGCAAGTGATGATGAAACTGTAGCTGAAATATTGCACAACTTATCAAGACCAAGAGGTGTTAGCATTCCAGGAGTTACTGAAGAACAACCACAGGCTTCTCAACCAGTTTTGGATCCAAAAGATAAAGGAAAAGGCAAGATGGTTGAAACAAAGAAGAAAAAGCTTACTTTGGCAGATATAAGAGCAATTGAGGTAGCAAAGAATGAAGAAGCTGCTAGAAAGATACAAGTTGAGTTGAATGCTGAAGTTGATCAATCAGTGAAGGAACCTGAAGCCGTTATACCTAAAAGACCATTGCATAAGGCTAAAGAAAGAAATGCCATGATGGCATATCTAAAGGGTCAAGGGTATACTGGATTACAGAAGCTGAATTACATTGAGATGAAAGACTTGTATGAAAATGTTAGACAAGCTTATCAGAAGCAAGTTGAAAGTATTATTTCTTTCAAGGATGATAATCAGAAGGAGGATAATAGTAAAAGAAGCTTAAAAAGAAAAAGGACAACTGAAGCTGAACAGAAATCAAAGAAGATTGAGCTAAGATCAGATACAGTTGATGAGTTGAGGAATTACATTAGAATTGTTGATTTTGAGAATTCTAAATTCAAAGATGCTGCAGTAAAGAAGACAAAGATAATCACTTTTGAAGTTGTAAAGTCAAAAGATGGAGATTATTTGATGTTTCATAGGGAAGATGAAAGCTTCAGAGTATTCAATTTACTATGGGATATACTGCATATTATTGATAGAGCAGATCTGTTTCAACTATACCAATTAGTACAAGAATACTTTGAACATATTCCATCAAGTGGAGTTGGCTTAGTATTATTAGGAGATCTGACAACTATCTTCGAAACTGAGGAAACAAGCAATGATGAACTCTGGCAAAACCAAGAAAACTGGGAGATTACAAGCTGAAGATTCTTTGAAGAATCAGGAGTTCATGCTGTAGAATTGGAAGATGGAACTATGATTCACATGCTAGCGGAAAGAAGATATCCACTCACAGCAGATTTTATGAGAAGAATGCTAGATCATGGTATGGAGGTCGAGAATGAGACTGAAACAACTCTTGTGTTAATTGAATTGTTTATCAGATGGACAACAATAGCTGATGATGAAGCATAAGTACTGGTATGATGTTTACTTATATATAAATTTTTTAAAAAGTAAGTACTTTCTTCAAAGTACTACTGGACAAACAGTACTTTAACTAAAGTATCTGCTTAGCAAAAACCAAGAATGTTTTTGAAAGAAAAACTTTTGTTAAGTAAAGAATATTTTTTGAACAAAAGTTAAAAGCAACAATGGTTTTGAGATGGTTATAACAATATGTTATCAGTTCACCATGTTTACAAAAGAACTGGCTAATCCATGAGCAAACGGCTCTGGTAAAGATATCTCAAATCCGTTATATAGTTGACAACTTGCTAATAAGTTGTATGGTACTCAACTCACCATATCAGCAATGTAAAGAGTTGGCTAGCCCACAAGAACAAATGTCTTGTGGTAAAGGCTGTGGAAAAACCATTGGTATGGTAATTAGTTCACCATGGTTGCAAGAACTAACTAGTCCAAAAGGGTACAGCTTTTGGTAAAGACAAATCAAATCTGTTGATAGCTGATGATTTGCTAAAAATCATATGGTTATCAATGTACCATGGTCTTACACACCTAAACATTTGGCTACTCCAGAGTTAATGGCTTTGGTAAAGAGACATCAAAATCCATTAAAATTTCAATGATTCACCTCTCACAGGAGTTTACACACCTGGAAGTGATGAGAATAGACTGAAACTTAATGAATTAATGTACACATTGTCATATGTTGCTGAGTTGCTAAAAAGATGGAGCTTGCTAATTGTTGCTGAAAAGAATTACTGATAAAGACTACTTTGATGATGATATAAGCATAGGATCTACAAAGACAAAATTTAAAAGATAAAGTTACAATCTCTCTTTGAAGATAAAGATGTTAAAGTTTACAAAGGAACTTGAAGTCAAGCAAGTAGAATTCAAGTTAGGGGAGGATTGTTGGGATATGAAAGTGCTGAAGAATGACAAATTACTAAATAAAGTCAAAGTGCTGAAAGAAGTCAAAGTACTGCTAAGTAAAAAGTCAAAGTACTGCTTGATTCATCAAAGTACTGCATGCTTAAAGGACTGATATGCAAAATCGTTAAGGATTATCTTGTAATTCAAGAAAGTTCTTAGATTAGTATAGTATTACTTTTCCTACAAGGTTTGTAATTGTAAACCGACTAGGGTTATCCTTAAGCCTATAAAAGGATCCCTAGATTGGCATTAGAGGTACGAATGTATGTGCATTATTAGAGTTTTAGAGAATTCGATATTAGAGTATTAGAGTTGTTAAAGAATCTGTATAATAAGCAGGTTCTAAGTATTAATAAAATCGTTGAATTTAAAAGTTAATTTTTCATAACTTTGTTAAGTAAATTCCGCATACTTAATAAAGATAGTTCAGTGTTTCATTGTTAATAACTTAGGATTTATCCGAGGTTATTAAACCCTTACAAGCTATTTAAGTTTAGTTTGGTTAGAGTACATCGATCCAATGCCTAGGCAGTAAACCTAATCGTTGTAGTGTAGTATTGGGTAAGCCTCGGGGATTGATATCGTTCTCTAGGGGAATATGAATGCTAGTAAGAAATATATGACGAGAAGGTGGGGGTTGAGGATGATGTTTTTTATCTTTTTATTGGTTTTTTAGAAAGCTAAGGTAAATATCTCGGGGTAATTGGTTGGGGGTGGTATTTCTACCGATTACTTCACTTATCTAATTTATCGAATTATCTAATTACTATGGGTAGCTTATGTCTAATTTGATGTATTCTCGTATGATGATTAAAAATATGTTTACCTAGATACTATTACTCCATAGTTATCTTTTATTGGTCGGTTGAATTGTCACACCTTATCTTAAAGTGTTGTATTCCTTAGGTCGTAGGGTATGCGTGCCCCATAGTTCTTTGAGGTTATCTCTCGTATGTGACCTACAAATTCGGCAAGCCTAAGCTATTTCATTTTATAGACCACATCATCATAAAGCATACTCAAGCATTAAATACAACGAATGATGCCTAGTTGCACTCCTAAGCCAATTTACAATTAAGATAAGAAACAACCTGATGCAGGTTTTACTGACCATGTTTTAATATTTATAAAGTCTCGTTATACATATGGTCTACCCTAATGCACTAACGGGCAGTGTACTCGGTCGTGTGTAGTGTAGTATTCGGTAAAACCGAGGTCGTTCCGAAGAGGAGAGTGGTGCTAACCTAGTTATTCATCCTAGCTAGTAATGTCTACGTCTAATTACTTCCAATTATTTCAGGTGGGGTCAAAGTCGAGAGGACAGCATTTGGTCAATTCGCCCTAACCTATCAGCAAATATGCCACCACCGAAGAAGTCAGGTGTCCCCTCATAAGTCCAGTTGTTCCTGGTCCCCTAAGCCGAGTCATTAAGTTCCGCTACATGCTAGACTTATAATAGTGATTGCCCGGGCATTAGCAACTTAAACACTCACCCCCTAATTCTTAAGTTCATCCAAACGGTAGGTGATCAGTTGGTCAAATCGTACAAGTAGAAAAGGTCATCAGTTGGTCACATCTTACCCTTCCCGTCTCAGTCTACTCACTTAGGGTCAGTTGGTCATATCACCTAAGCAACTAGCCTCTACCGTCATTCAAAACTACCGAAACAAGGGTAGCTACCAACAAACTATGCATGCATACACTTAGAAATAATTATACGGAAGTAATATAAACGCAAATAAAACAATTAAAAAATCATAACTAGGCCAGCACCAAGAGGTGCTTAGCCGCTCATATTAACCATACAAATCAATTCAATATTTAATGTTACGAAATACATGAATCGAAAGTAAAGAAAAAATAAAATGCTAATGCTTATCATAGGGGAGTGATTTCTCCCTTGGAGATGGCTCCGTATGCTCCTCTAGACCTGCCTTTGGCTTCTTCCCACGTTCTTTGGTTGTGTTGTGTGAAATGGGATGCTTTGAAATGCTGGAAATCGTGGGGTATTTATAGGCCAGATTTGGGTTACGGCGTAACTAATAAAATAGTTACGTCGTAATCATCTATTTCTTCGTAAATTGCATTAGATCTGCTAGTGATAACATCAAATAGTCCTGATTTTCTAAGCGTTAATTCCCCCTTTATCATCACATTTTGAGTAAAATACTTGTGAAAACATCTTTATTCCTTATTATTTCATTTCAGGACCTATTCGATATAAGGAAGCTGCAACTGGACGTTTTTAAGCCCTATGGATTGATTGTCTCTTAACTACGGCGTAACTAAGTGATGAAGCTACGACGTAACTAAAGATTATGAAGACTACGACGTAACCCTCAGCACAGGTTACGCCATATTGATGAAATGCTCAAGATTTACATAAGCTACGTCGTAACCCCAGCTAAGGTTACGCCGTATTATAGGATACGCACCTTATTGACAAAGACTACGGCATAACCCTCAACTCAGGCTACGCCGTAATAATGAAATACACATGATTTATGGAAGCTACGGCTTAACACCAGCTAAGGTTACGCCGTAGCCATGGATAAGCACAAATGATTGAAGAGGTTACGACGTAACTACCTAATAAGGTTACGCCGTAACCAGTTCGAAGCCTATAAATAGTCGAAGGTTTCACCAGTTCTAGGCATCTCTCCTTTCCCAAACCTTCTAGGGTTTGGGGAGATCAAAACACAGAAGAAGAAGCATGGTTTAGGAGCACAGAATAACGAAGTCCTCGTCTACGATTTCCATTGTATTCGACTTTGAATTCTTTTTATATTTTTCTAGGACTTATACTATGAATTCATATCATTAATTAAAGTTTGCATTTAGGTTATTGTCATTCTCTTTAATTCTTTATAGACATTTGCTAGTCTTTTCATAGATCGCTAGCCCTGGTAGTATTATAAGCTTTGTAGTATCTAAAGGGCTGGGAGATATGACCAACTGACCCTTGTCCGATACATTGCTAAGTATGGGAGGAATTGGCCATAGTACAACCACTCTTCGTGTGCGAACTGACCAAATGATCACCTATCAAGTGGAGGTATTTAAGAGGTTAGGGGGAATCTAAGTTCCTAACGGCCGGGTTCCCACCGTCTAGATCTAGTAGATTTGGTGCTTAATGACTGCTATTAGGTTGCTGAATGATCCCGGGTGACCTTTTCATCTTGGTGAGGAATCTAAGAACTATAGGCCATGGAGAATTGACCAAAGGAGTCTGGTGATAATTAACCACTATATTGAACCTTCATATCGAGAATCAATTCATTCTTGTGTTCTTTATTAAGCTTCATTTATCTATCTCTTTTCCCTAAATTTCTGGTGTCTGTGTGAGTAGAATAATAGCATATCGATGAATTATAACAACCTTGTCATACCAATATATTATCTATATCATTTCTAATCATCTTAGTTCTTTCAAGGTCACAGCTCTCTTGGGACGATACTCAGATTTACCTAAGGCTTTACTACATCTGATCGGGTTCTCTGCACGTTAGTATGTGTCTATCCTAAGTTATCTAAGTTTTATAAATATTAAAAGCAGGATGGAATAGCGCATCAACTTTTTGGCGCCGCTGCCGGGGAGCAGTTAATGGAATATCTAAGGTATATCATATTCACCTCATTAAGAGATTTGAGCACTTCCATAAGGTACGTTTCTAAATCTCTCATATTAAAATAATACAAAATTTATCCTCGGATGCTATTAGTTACGGCGTAACTCCTTTCAGGGGTTACGACGTAACCATATAACAATTAAAAATTGTATAAGATCTTTTGATTATCTAGTTACGACGTAACTTCTTTTTAGAATTACTACATAACCACTATACAATCAGATTTATAAAAATTAAATCTTTAATTAAAATTAAATATTTAGTTACGGCGTAATCCCTGTTAGGATTACGACGTAACCCTTTCGCAAACATTGAATATTCTGAAAATATTAGTTACGAAGTAACTATTAATTGAATTACGCTGTAACCTCCTGACGGTATAAAACCTGATCTGGATTAAAACAAGGTTTTACATAAATCTTTCACCGCCTAACCAAACAGTAAATTTTTCTCTCGAAAATTTTTCATCAAGATCTCTTCATCTCATCATTCACCATGGCTGGTAAGATCTATTACTACTCTTTTTGATTCGTTTATGTCGGTTATTCAATTAGGGTTTGTATTTTAATATTTTAGGGATCTTGCCTATTTGTGTATTTTATTGCTATTGGTTTGATTAATTGATGATTATGATGATTTCCCCATGTTATTTTGATTTGTGTCATATCACTATGGGTCGATTTGGGTGTTTTGACTTTATTTAAATTGGGTTTTGGGTCAAACGCAAACCTAGTGGGTTAGGCGCGGTCCCTCAGCACTAATAGGTTAAAAATCTATAAAACTTTTTACCACTTGAAAAAATTGATGGTTCCGGCGTAATCTATTGCTTAAAAATTGACCATCTGAGATGCTGAGTTTCTAGGTAAAGTTACGGCGTAACTGGGGGGTCAGTTACGTCATAACTATTGATATATGTGATTACGGCGTAACAATTTCGTTAAGTTACGCCGTAACCTTTGAAATTATCTAATTACGACGTAACTATAATAATGTTTACGCCGTAGCTTTACATCAGTAAGGTATGCACTTACTGTTCTGTCTTGTTTACAGGTGCAAACAACCCCGCCAATTGGTTTAGGTTTCTGGCATACGATGATGCTGGAATTAGGCAATTGTGCCTTGATGAGTTCGAGAAATTAAGGAGGAAGGATATTAGTCAACCAGAAGCGCTTGATTTTGATGCATTTGATAGTTTAGCAAATGGGAAAGCTAGTAGGAAGTTGAGGAAGTTTTGAAAAAATAAGTTCACGCGTACAGCAGGTGAGTTCACATGCAATGCGTGGTTGAAGCTTTTTAGGATCACGGAGCCGGTCATTTCGGAATATGTCCGGGAATTCCTTTCTAGTGTTGAGTTTCGTACTGATATTGAGGATGATGATGTGGAGTCTTTGTTTTTCCAACTTGGAGGTGAGAGAAGGAGTTTGACTCTTAGGCAATTTACTATGAGAATGGGCTTGTATACTCAAGAAGAAATGGAGTCGAAAGCTTTTCGTAGGTTTTACAACACTTGTTGGAGGAGAAGAGATGAAACTCAAGACATTGCAGCCTATTTCAACCAGATTGCTATCATGGATGGTTATGATTCAAAGCAGCCACCATCCTACGTGATGGTGAGAAGCCCCATTCGTCGATTGGTGCACTGCCTACTTGCTTGCTCTATTCGAGCAAGACACTCTGCCAAAGAAAAGATGACTATGGATGATCTATACCTCATGCAGGGCATGGAAGGGGGGAACAACATCGATGTTCCTTTCTATTTGGTGAGGTTTATGGGTAACGGTGCTAAGGGGGTTACATCTAGGAGCCCAATATAGGGGGCTCATTTCATTGGGAGGTTGGCTAGGAGCTATGATCTTGTGACTGATGCAGCTTTGGCTCGGTGTCCCGTGATAGGGAGACTAGCTTGATTGGATTGAGTAAGCTAGTTGAGTTCGGGATTTGCACCCAGGACATATATGGAGTGATTGAGCTAGCTAGGACATCCCCGAGGAGAGAAGTTGTGGAAGGTAGTGGTGCTAGTGGTGAAGCTGAAGAGGATGTTGAGGAGCAGGTGCCCAGGGGACGAAGAAGGGCACACGTGAATGTTGGGGAAAGGTTACAAATCATTGATGAAAGGATCGTGGGAATGGCAACCCACTTCAACGAGGAGATTGACAGCCTCGGAGTGGGTCTATATGGTCTTAGTAACCAGTTTGAGGGTTTTACAGGTACCATGGATCAAGTGCAGCAGCTCCAGCAGGACTTCTTTCACTGGAGTGCAGATCGGACTAGCCAAATGCTCCAGAGCATGCACTTGAGCCACCGTAGGTGGCAAAGTCCGGAGTATGTGTACCAGCCCGACATCCCTGACATTGGAGTCCAAGCAGGAGTGACATTCATGCAGGTCGAGCCCACTCCTAGCAGCACCACAAGCACCCCGTTCAATCCCACCCAATTCCACTCCGTGGATCATGATCTTCCCAGGGACGATTGATTTCCTTGTTTGAGGAAACAATTTGAAACAATTTGCTACTTATGTCTGTAATAACTAAATTATCTGTATATTTCTATGATCTATTATCTATTGTACCCATAGGGTACAAAATTTTCCATATATTCTGTGCAGGTTTTTGATTATGTGATGCAGTTACGGCGTAACCTAAGGGTCAGTTACGCCGTAACCCCTGCTGCAGTAGGAAAATTTTGAGGCAGCACAATAGTTAAGGCGTAGTCCCCGGAAACGATACGCATTAGCCACCCCATGACCCACCTTCAACCTTTAGTAAGACATCTTGGGCGAGCATTCTAGAGGGGAGTTTATTTCTTTCTTGATTATTTTTCATTTCTATTTTATTTTTCCTTTTTCTTCGTACAAATGGGACGTTGCACACTTCAAGTGAGGGGATAGGAATAGAAATGAAGTGTATGATTACTTAGCTTACTTGCCCTAATTTTCAAGTTGGTTTAAAAATTTTAAGCTCATTTGAAAATTTTTTGTCATATTTTTAACCAATCTAGAATCACATAAATCCGAGCACACTATAACCCTTATTGCCATTGGTTAGATTTAGCCTTTCTGTGTTCCCCATTTTACCCAAATCTACCATATATTGAGTGTGTCGATAGTATTGTAAACTTTAGAACTTGGCTTTTACATCACTTTGAGACCATAGACGAGTAGTGTATCAAGTTAGCTTGGTGCATTTGGAAAAGTCAATTTGAAAAAAGTAAATGTTTTAGGATTAAACCCAAATAGCCCATATGTGTTCACTTGTGTGCGTTTATCGATTAGTCACAAATAGCCCATATGTTTAAAAAAAATTAAAAAAATCCAAATTACTGCGCGATGAATTATAAGCACTATGTGAAGAAATTGGCATTGAGAATAATCTTCTTGATCACATTCGAAGGTTGGAAGAATAGTTCAAGAAAGAATAATGGTGGATTCCAGTGACATATATTGATCATATGAAGATAAACCTCGAATTAATGGTTTGGCGATGACGACTTGGTTTTAAGCTAAGACTATTTGTTTTCTTTTTCCTTTTCACCCATTAAAATATCCCATGCCTTACCTTACCCTTTTTGTCGTGAAGCATGTCTAGGTGATGCAGCGAGCAATCCTTGATGTCTTGGCCATGGATTTGGTCATGTATCATTGATTTTGTCCACTTTGCCGTGACACATTAGTAATGACACCACCCCAAATCCTTTGAATCACCTCAAACCAACATTGCTTTCTAAAATTTGTCTTAACCTTAGCTCTAGTGGTGGAGTTGTGTGTAATTGCCAAGCTTATGATAGAATACTTACTATGTCCGTGCAATTGAGTGATCACCCCGAAATTAACAATTAGATTAGGTGAGAGTGTTTTCGTTCCCATTTCGTGAGGTGTTCGACTCTTATTAGTATTCTAGCATGGAAAATTATAACTGCGCATTCTTTGAGGATGTATCTTTTTCAGTCTAAATTGGTCTACTTGAGGGCAAGTAGAGTTAAAGTGGGGGGATATTTGATAACATCAAATAGTCCTAATTTTCTAAGCGTTAATTCCCCCTTTATCATCACATTTTGAGTAAAATACTTGTGAAAACATCTTTATTCCTTATTATTTCATTTAAGGACCTATTCGATATAAGGAAGCTGCAACTGGATGTTTTTAAGCCCTATGGATTGATTGTCTCTTAACTACAGCGTAACTAAGTGATGAAGCTACGACGTAACTAAAGATTATGAAGACTACGGCGTAACCCTCAGCTCAGGTTACGCCGTATTGATGAAATGCTCAAGATTTACATAAGCTACGGTGTAACCCCAGCTAAGGTTATGCCGTATTATCGGATACGCACCTTACTGACAAAGACTACGGCGTAACCCTCAAATCAGGCTATGCCGTAATAATGAAATACACATGATTTATGGAAGCTACGGCTTAACACCGCTAAGGTTACGCTTGTAGCCATGGATAAGCACAAATGATTGAAGAGATTACGATGTAACTACCTAATAAGGTTACGCCGTAACCAGTTCGAAGCCTATAAATAGTCGAAGGTTTCACCAGTTCTAGGCATATCTCCTTTCCCAAACCTTCTAGGGTTTGGGGAGATCAAAAAACAGAAGAAGAAGCATGGTTTAGGAGCACTGAATAACGAGGTCCTCGTCTACGATTTCCATTGTATTCGAGTTTGAATTCTTTTTATATTTTTCTAGGACTTATACTATGAATTCATATCATTAATTAAAGTTTGCATTTATGTTATTGTCTTTCTCTTTAATTCTTTATAGACATTTTCTAGTCTTTTCATAGATCGCTAGCCCTGGTAGTATTATTAGCTTTGTAGTATCTAAAGGGCTGGGAGATATGACCAACTGACCCTAGTCCGATAGATTGCGAAGTATGTGAGGAATTGGCCATAGTACAACCACTCTTCGTGTGCGAACTGACCAAATGATCACCTATCAAGTGGAGGTATTTAAGAGGTTGGGGGAATCTAAGTTCCTAACGGCCGGGTTCCCACCGTCTAGATCTAGTAGATTTGGTGCTTAATGACTACTATTAGGTTGCCGAATGATCCCGGGTGACCTGTTCATCTTGGTGAGGAATCTAAGAACCATAGGCCTTGGCGAATTGACCAAATGAGTCTGGTGATAATTAAACACTATATTGAACCTTCATATCGAGAATCAATTCATGCTTGTGTTCTTCATTAAGCTTCGTTTATCTATCTCTTTTCCCTAAATTTCTGGTGTCTGTGTGAGTAGAATAATAGCATATCGATGAATTATAACAACCTTGTCATACCAATATATTATCTATATCATTTCTAATCATCTTAGTTCTTTCAAGGTCACAGCTCTCTTGGGATGATACTCGGATTTACCTAAGGCTTTACTACATCTGATCGGGTTCTCTGCCCGTTAGTATGTGTCTATCCTATGTTATCTAAGTTTATAAATATTAAAAGCAGGATGAAATAGCGCATCAGCTGGTTACGGCGTAACCTTATAAGTGGTTACGCCGTATCTTCAATAATCCTTGGTTACGCCGTAGTTTATGCACGAGTTACGGCGTAATTATCAGCGGCGCGGAACCTCATTTGACCTAATATTGTTACATCGTAATCTTTTGGGAGAGTTACGCCGTAATCTTCTGATGATTTGACTTTCTGAGTCACGCTTTAGTTACGGCGTAATGTGAGAGATGAGTTACGCCGTAACTTCTTCAAAGTGAGCATACTATGATAAATCTTTAATAATTCTCCAATTCCGCGTCTCTTTAGCTCCAATGCTCGTAATTTACCTGAAAGTGGAATATAATGGAAAACAAGCGTTAATCCATATAAATGATATAAATTACAAGCATTATCGGGGGAAATTGACACTTAATATTCAGGATAATTTGATGTTATCAAATATTCCCCCACTTGAACTCTACTAGCCCTCAAGTAGACCTTATTAGATAGATTCCTAAAAAGATATCTCCCATAACCTGGAAAATATAACTTTACAAATCCCTTATGCTAGAATAAAACAAAGCCGGACACATCACAAAATGGGAACGAAACACTCAAATCTCTCAACTATTCTAAGTGTCAATTTCGGGGTGATCACTCAATCGCACAGTCATAGCATGTATTCTATCATAAGCTTGGCGGTAACACAAATCTCCACCACTAGAGTTAAGGGCTAAACAATTTTCGAAGGCAATATGGATAGACACGACAAATGTTAAAGGTGACTCGTCATTACTAACATGTCATGGTGAAGTGGACAAAACCAATGGTACCTGACCAAATCAATGATAACTTCCCAATCACAAATAAAGACTATGTTGGAATCACTCCTAAACCATAATCAAGTGTTAGTAATTTATATGCAATAGTTAGCTTAATTATGGCCTTTATGTTTGTTATTAGCCTTAAGCTTATGTAGAAGGCCCATGAGCTTAGGCCCATGTCCATTAAGGAAAGGATGGGAACTAGGAGTGTTGCCCTAGCTTCCCTCCTATAAATACTCTTGTATAACCCTCACTTGAGGGTTGGTTGTTCAATTTATTTCCTTTCACATACACTCTACGCATAACCGGTCATAGCATAACGTGTGTGTGTGTTTGGTTCATTGTTCAATCGCCTTTATCTCTTTCTATGTTGCTTGTGTTATGAAACTAGTGACCTAACAGTGGTATCAATCGCCAACTAGTTGGGTGAATCGTTATTGCTTTTGAAGTAAGTTTTTTGGTCATACGCGTAAAGGTAACGAGAGCTTTAGTTCGCTTAAAAACACGTTTTTTATACTTTTTAATCCAAGATTCTTGTACTTTCAATGTTATAAGGTGTTAAACTTACTGTTTTTGGCAAAAAGTTTTGAACTTTATGCGTGGATCATTGTTTTTCAACTAATTTTTGAACGAGGGTGTAAACCTACGCGTAACTGTTTTTGAGAGCTTTGGATCATCAAGTTTCACACTTTTGTGTCATTTTGGTGTTATTGAAGCTATTTCCTCATACAAAAACTGGTTTAGAAACATCTTTGGGCAAAATCATTTTTACGAGTAAGATTACGCGTATCAAAACCCTAATCTTACGCGTAACTTTATCCGTGGTTTGATCTTCAGTTTCGTGGTTTACTCCGTGTTTTCTTGCTTGGATAAGCCTGAAAATACGTCGACTTTGGATATCTTTTTCACTGTGATAGTGTAAAAGATCATTTGGGCAAAACCCTAAACTTACGCATAAGCATAAAGCTTACGCGTAGAAATCCTACGCATAAGATTCATCTTACGCCTAAGCCTAGTCTTACGCATAAGGTAATCCTACGCCTATCTTTCTACGCCTAACTTTGTGTCTACGCATAACTTTAGTGCTTTTACCCTACTTACGCGTAAGCTAAATCTACGCGTAACTAGTGATTGTTACGCGTAACTTTGGTGTCTTTACGCATAAGTCCTACTCGGTTTCTTGTGATTTCTACGCCTAAGGACACTTCATCAACAAAGGTTCATTCGACTACAAAGATCAATTTTCACCAACACAAGTTTTCAACATGTCACAACCACCATACTCCAACTATTTCCCTTACACTTATTCTCAACGTCAACAACAACTAACTCCACAACATCAACAATGGAATCAACAACAAGCAATTTATCAACAACAATTTAATCAACAACATACTCCACAACTTGGCGCAATTCCACAACCTCAAATGGTTCAACCACCACCAAGTCTTCAAGTTCAACCCTACACAAATGACTTCAATCAACATCCATCAAGGAACACTATGAAGGAACCCATTTGGTTTGCAAAGATGTGTGAAGCTTTAAGTAGCCAACAATCAATTCATGAGGCTGGATCACTTGATAGACCTCCAATGCTCACTCCAGGAAACTACGATCAATGGGTGATAAGGTTCTTTAGGTTTTGTGATCTGAAGAAGCCACACGGAAAGTTCTTAAAGAAGGTTATCTTGGAAGGTCCATTTCAGATGCCTACTGTCATTGTACCCGCCGATCCAAATGCTAATCCACCAAGAGATGAACAATCCAACATTGCTACTTTTGCCGACCTGAATGCAGAGGAAATTCTACACTATGAAGCTGATGAGCTTGCAATGCAATATATCCTCTTAGGATTACCTAACCCAATTATTCGAAGTGTTGATGCTCAAAAGACTGCAAAGGAAATGTGGGAACATATTCATCTTTTTATGGTTGGATCTGCACTCAATCAAGAGGATATGGAATCCAAAATTTACTTGGCTTATGAACACTTCATGATTGAACTTGGAGAGACACTAGAGTCTTATCATCATCGATTCTCAGACATCATCAATGATTTGGATAAACACAACATCATCATGCCAAGAATTGCAGTTAATACTAAGTTCCTGAGTAGTCTTGGTCCTGAATGGGAGAAGTATGTCATTTTTCTCCGTCAAGAGAAGAACATGCATCATTCTACATACGGATTGTTGTATGATTACTTGAAGCCTCATGAAAAGGAAGTTGATAAGGAAAGGATTCTCCGTGCTCAAATTGCTTCAACGTCAAATCCGGAAAATCAACAACTTGCTTTGTATGCTCAAAACAATTATTCTCCTCAACCAGCAACTCAACCAATTGCTACAATCACACCATATGATCCTTCACATCAACAATCTCAACAAACTCAATTGGTTCCATACAACAACAACAATGCTCAAGCACTTGTCGATGAAGCTAATGAGGAATCTGATCCGTTCAAAGCATTGCAACAAGGATTTGTTATGATTGCTAATGCTTTTAGCCGTTATACCAACAAATCCAACAATCGTATTCGTTCCTCATCTAACACAAGGAATCAAGCTGTTGTAAACAATGGACGAGTTGAAGTTCAGAATCGTGGTTATGGTCGCCAGATGGGCGGTGGTCAAGGGTTTAATGCTGTGGGTAGGAATAACAATAGAGCTCAAGTGGTGGAATAGGGAAATGCTCGATGGGTTGAATGGTCTTCGATGCTACACCTGCAATGAGAAGGGACACCTGGCTAATGCATGCCCAAAGCCGAGGAAAAGGGGCAGTGCTTATCACAAAGAGGCTCTTCTCTTGGCTCTTAAGGATGAAGTTGGTGGAACTCTCACAAACAAAGAACAGAGCTTTATGGCAAATGCACTCGTGATGATGATATGGAGGACTTGCGGTGCCAATGCACTGTTATGTTGATGGCTTATATGCATGAGTTACACATGAGTGACACAGGCCCAGTGTATGACACTGATGGCTTGTCTCAGTACAACAAACCATATTCATCTCGATCTAATATCTCCGCCAACATCCGAATCCGCAAGGCTCGAATGTTCAAAATGAGTCGCCCACATCTCATTCGACGATTTTTAACTAGACCCCGTAGTTATATTTGACGATCAAGATGCCCAAATGGTTTCCCTTGATAATCAAATTGACTCCATGGTTATACTTGAGGATCTCAGTAATGATCATGTGGTGACTCACGTTGAACACGCCAAACTTTTGCCTCATCCAGATGTTGCTCGTTTAATACAAGACCAACAAACCATAGTGGAAGAATGTCGTGCAATTAATCAGGACTTGAAAAGTAAAAATGCACTGTTAACCAAGGATTTTGAATGTTTACAAAAGCAACTCAACTTTTTCAAAACTCAAGAAAACGTGAAAAAGGTTTTGAAGCCGCATTTGCTAAATCTCATCAAAATGAAAAATATTTAGAGAGACAGATGCGTGATCTAGCCGCCTCGAAGAATGCTTTGTTGTCTCAAATAGAACAACTGAAACATGAACATAAAAAGCAAATTAACGCTCTCACCTTGGAAAATCAAAAAGCTAAGGCTGAATTGTTAACTTGTCAAAAACAGTTCTCTGCATACAAAAAGCATTCAACGAAACAAATAGATGATCATCTTGAAGAAATCATCGGCTTGCAAAACAAACTTAAAGAGTTTAAAACTGTTGTTTACAAACATGGCGAGTCGGTCACAACTATTGAAAAGTTTACTTTAAAACCAAATCCAAATGGCTATGGACCAAATCTTGCTGATTACAAACCTAAGCTTTCAACCAAAGCATTCAAACCAAATCCTGTTTCCAGTGCAAAATATAAAATTGATAATTCTCGTATGAGTGTTGTTGAATATCATCGCCAAGAGGAATTAGATGCGTAAGACGAGTCGATCAAAATTAACAAAAGTTGTTTACAACAAACCTTTTAACTATTCAAAAGCGGTCACTTTCGTCACACCAACGGATTCTTCTAACACACCAAGGATTATCATAAAAACGCTGAAGTCTTCTAATGTTAATCCCCACCCAGATTATGCACAAACTTATGGTCCTTTACCTTCCATCAGTGAAGTAAACTCAAAACTTGAAAATCGCAAAATTCTTCGATATTTTGACCTTTTCATGGCTGACCTCAAAACTTTACAACATGAGATAGAATATCATTCGAAAATCAAAGTTCAACATTTTCAATCGCCTCTGGCGCGAGAACAAAGAGATATTTTCAGAAAAATCTTTTACCAAATGTTAAAAATTTGAAAAGTTGTGCATTGTCTTGGGAAAGGGACTTTCATAAGGAACTTGATTGATGAAAGTCAATTTCGAGAAAACAGAAACATCTATTTATAATACTAAACGTAAAAAGAAAATGTTACGAAAAGATGTTGATCGACTCTTGGAAGATGTCATCTCGTGCGATGTCCATAATGTTGTGTTATTGAATTATTTGTCATATGCATTTGATTATATCTCTGCTGATACTGTTGATTCTGTGGTAAATGTTGAGAACACTGATAATGTGCTTCAGATCGAGTCCTTAAAAGTTGAAAATAAACGATTGTCAAACGAACTTTCAAATGCAATACGTCGTCTTAATTGGTGTCAAAAAGATATTCACGATCAACAACTTGCTTTTCAACACAAAATCGCCCAGCTTGCTTGCAAATCTTCTCGATCCTAAAATTGAGCAATTGGATGATCAAAACGTGTCTTTTAAATGTCAAATCTCAAAATATGAACAAGAACTTGTAAAAGTTAAAAAGGAATATGGTGTCATATTTGATTTACTCAAAAAGACTCGTGATGAAGCATCAAATGAACTTGATCATTATCTTGCACACACTAAAGAAGTTATGCATTTTGCTGGAAATATTCGGTCTGAAAATCAAGATCTGATTCACACTATCTTCAAGTTAAGAGAAATGTTAGGAAAGTATGAACAACTTCCGCTACCGTGATTAAGAGAATAGCCCCAGTAACACTTAGTAATCGTGAACCTAGAATTCCTACTGCCAAATCACAAGTTGCTAACGTGCTTCCTTCTATCTTGAAAACAGAATAGTTAAGCGTTTTTCCAAACGTCCGCACTTCACAAACTAGGAGCACTACATCAAAGAATAGGAAGTTGTGACCTAAGAAAAGATCAATAAGGAATGCTAAAGTAGAAGAACACCCTAGGACTATGAATAAGACTCCTGTTGCTTCCACTATAGATATTGCGTCTGGCAAATGTAATAGAAATAGTGATGTAACGAATGCTAAACCTTTAAGCACTTTTGATATTCGATGCACCTTGTGTGATTTGTCGTAAAAGTATGAATTCTGATTGTCATGACAAATGTGTTGCTAAAGCTATCATCTCTCGTTTAAGGAATCCTAAGAATCGGAATACCTCTAGGCCCACTAATCTTTCTAAGTCTGTGCTTGGTAGACCGCCCTCTTTAGATTCTAAGAAACGCATTGCTGTCCTTGTAGCTCCAGTTTCACCTCCTAGGAATGTAGTACCACCTAGTGCATTCACTAAGACTAAAGCAAATACTAGTTGGAGATGGCAGAAATGGATATATAACACACTAGGATTTAAATGGATACCTAAAGCTATTGATGTGTGTATGTCTACTATAACTGCTCCGGAACCCTCTAACATTTTGGGTTCCACATCTACTTCTATTCCATCTGTGTCGCGTCCGTGTGTAATGTAGGTGATACAGATCATTCTCTGGATTGTTGATAGCGGATGTTCCCGACACATGACAGCAACCTTAAACTGTTATCAAACTTTATTGCAAAGTTCATTGGCACTGTCGGATTCGGGAATGATCACTTCGCAGCTATCATGGGCTACGGAGACTACATCAATGGGAACATCGAAATTAGCAGAGTTTATTATGTGGAAGGCCTCGGTCACAATCTGTTTTCAAGAGGTCGAGTTCTGTGCGGATGGAGATTTGGAGGTTTCTTTCAGGGAGAAATCTTGTTTCATTCGTGATCTACAAGGAAACGACCTTATGTCTTGCTCGCGTAATTCCAGTCTTTACACTATCTCTATGCAAGACATGGTTGCTTCATCTCCCATCTGCTTACTTTCAAAGGCAACATCAACAAAATCCTGGCTATGGCACCGTCGTCTCTCACATCTAAACTTTCAAACCATCACCAACCTTGCTCGACACAAACTAGTTGAAGGACTCCCACGATTTCGCTATTCTAAAGATCACCTTTGCTCAGCTTGTGAACAAGGAAAAAGCACTCGTGCTCATTTTCCTTCAAAGGTGGAACACAACTCTCAGCATGTGCTTCATCTTCTTCACATGGATTTGTGTGGCCCGATGCGCGTGCAAACGATCAATGGCAAACGCTACATCTTAGTAATTGTTGATGACTATTCACGTTGGACTTGGGTCTACTTTCTTCGAAGCAAAGATCAAGCTCCACAGATGATCATCACCTTTCTCACGAAAATACAAGTTCAGCTACGAAACACAACAATCGTTGACAAATCAGAACTGACAAAGGCACTGAATTTGTTAACCAAACTCTTCGTGAATTTTATGAGAAAGTGGGAATTCAGCATCAGACATCTATTGCACGCACACCATAACAAAATGGAGCTGTTGAAAGACGAAACCGAACGTTAGTGGAAGCTGCAAGAACAATGTTAATCAATGCTAAACTTCCAGATTACTTATGGGCGTAAGCTGTTTCTATGCATGCTATACTCAAAAATGTTCTATGATTACAAAACGCCACAACAAAACACCTTTCGAGCTTGTCCACAACAGAAAACCGAATCTCAAACACTTTCATGTATTTGGATCTCTTTGCTATCCGAATAATGATCGTGATGACTTTGGAAAGCTCAAAGCCAAAGCTCACATTGGAGTCTTTATTGGATATTGTGATAATTCTAAAGGTTTCCGAATCTGGAATCGCCGAACAAAGGAGGTTATGGAAACGATTCATGCTCATTTTGATGAACTTACGGAAATGGCTTCGGAGTATAACAGCTTGGAACCCGGTCACAACCGCTTAAACTTCCCCCAAACCCCATCATCAAACAAAGCCCCACTCACTCGTCAACAAATGGAAAGGCTATTTGCTCACTGCTCAGTGACGATATTGATGAACGTGGTGTGTATCCGCTGTTTCCGCTCACCGCTCAACTGATCATACTCATATACCGATACACTGCTACAACAACTACTGTTGAAGAAGCACCACCAGTTGACTCCTCCACAACAGTTGAACAAACCGCTTCCAACAATGATGAACCGGTGATGATGTTCGAATGAAGTACCCCCCACCTGCAGATTTTGATCCAAATGCGTTTTTAACCCGTTTGCTAATGAGACTGCTGCACCTGATGTCGCGGAATCTTCAACAAGCCATTTGAATCCTCAAAATCTGCACAATGTATACCAACATCAACCCTCCACACATAGATGGACAAAAGACCATCCTCTGGAAAACATTATTGGCAACCCGAATCAACCAGTCGTTATGAGACAACGTCTTCACACAGATGGTGAACATTGCATTTATGCACTCACTGTCTGCCAATTTGAACCTAAAACCATCAAAGACGCAATGACAAAAAGACAACCGATCGAATCCATGCAAAAAGAACTCAACCAATTCAAACGTCTTGAAGTATGGGAACTGGTTGAAAGACCAACAGGGGTCTACGTCATTGGTCTCAAATGGATTTGGAAAAACAAATTGGATGCTGAGGAAACGTAATCGAAATAAGTCACGTCCGGTGGCTAAGGGTTATCGTCGGAAGAGGTATTGACTTTGAAGAATCATTTGCTCTGGTTGCTCGTCTTGAGGTTGTTCGGATATTTCTCGCGTTCGCGGCTCACATGAATATGACAGTCTTTCAGATGGATGTCAAAACTGCGTTTCTCAATGGACAACTAAAAGAAACGGTTTATGTCAGCCAACCAGAAGGATTCGTTGATCCCGAGTTCCCGAACCATGTCTACAAACTTAACAAAGCTCTGTATGGTCTCAAACAAGCTCCTCGGGCATGGTACAATAAGCTATCATCTTTCCTCATTGCCAATAATTTCACCAAAGGTTCGGTTGACCCTACTCTTTTATACAATATCACGGGGCACATATCTTAATTGTTCAAATTTACGTGGATGACATCATTTTGGGTCTACACATAAAAAGTACTCAATCGCTTTTGCAAAACTAATGAAGAAAAATTTTGAAATGTCCATGATGGGTGAACTTACATTCTTTCTAGGATTACAAGTTCATCAATCACCCCGTGGTATTTTCTTGAGTCACTCCAAATATGCCCTTGAATTGTTAAACAAATTTGGAATGAATACCTGTGACACCTATGCCACACCAATGGCACATACCAAGAAGCTAGACGCTGATTTACATGGGAAATTGGTTGACCCTACCAAATACCGTAGTATTATTGGGTCTCTCATGTATCTAATGTACAGTAGTAGACTGATATTGTCTTTGCTGTATATCTTTGCTCCCGTTATCAGTCACGACCAACTGAAACCCACCTCTCTGAGGCCAAAAGAATCCTCCGATACATCAAGGGAACCATTAACTTGGGGATATGGTATCCGAAGGATTCTGGTTTTGAACTAATCGCTTTTTCAGACGCTGACCACGCAGGATGCTTAGACTCACGGAAAAGTACTTCAGGAGCTTTACAATTTCTTGGTGACAAACTGGTGTCATGGCAATCGAAGAAGCAGAATATGTAGCCATGTCGGCGTGTTGTGCTCAAGTCATTTGGATGAGAACACAACTCAAAGACTATGGTTACGTATTTGACAAAATCCCGATGTACTGCGACAATCGGAGTGCTATTGCGATCTCGTGCAACTCAGTTCAGCACTCGAAATCAAAGCACATCGATCTTCGATATCATTTCATCAAGGACCACGTGGAACAGGGTACAGTTGAATTATACTTCGTGGGTACAGAATACCAATTGGCAGATCTTCTCACCAAAGCCTTGCCTCCCGCTAGGTTTAATGAGTTGGTCCACCGGATTGGTATGAGGTGTTTGACTCAAGAGGAATTGGATAACCTCCTAAAACAGTCTTAAAAACCTGTCAAACACCAAAATCTCTTTTGTAAATATTAAATATAAAACCTGATAAAACAACAAAAATATTCTCCTATCTATTTTTTCTTTCAACATGGCAAGTACATTTCTTCCGTCAACACTCTAATCTTTCAAAATTCAGTATTTTTCCGATCAAGTGTTGAGGGGGAGAAAATAAACACTTAACTATTTCAAAAACATCCGTGTACTTGTATGTTACTCTATTCTGGTTGTTTCTTGTATCAATGGTGGTAAACTTTTCTGGTTAAACTGACACTCCTCGGACAAAATTTATAACCTTTCATTATTTTCTTAAGTCGAGGGGGAGTGTCGTCAAGTTTCTTTCCTAAAATCTTTGTTTGGTAACCAAAATGGAAGTTAAAAGGCTTTGAATGAAAATGGAAAAGGTGGAGGGACCAAAACTGCCAAAAGGTTAAAGTCATTTTATTAAAAAACACCCCACCTAACATTTCTACTCACATTTATTACTCATAACCTATCAAATCCTACGCACGAAAATCGTTCAAGAAATCTGTGTTTTTGATCATCAAAGTGTAAGTGTTTTCATGATCTTAACGTTATTTCAAGCAAAGGTTTTGAATTTTATGCAAATCCAACGGCTAAAACGTTAGATATGTGTGATTATGTGTTCTACGCATAAGCGTATGAACACAATCACTTGTGTGTTGTGGTTAAAGGAGTGTGTCAAAACGTGTCTATAACATCAATGATACTAATTTTATCCTCAAAATCCACCCAGAAACACGAATTGATGGTTTTTCAAAATTAGCGTTTATGCGTGGTTTTGGGTATTTTCAAATGTGATTGTATTTGGTCAAAAAGATTGTTGTGTGATGTTAATATCATGATGAATTAATGATTTCCAGGCCTTATAACAACCCAGAAACACTAATTGATTAAAAATTGGAATTTAGGGTTTAATGTTCTTAGGTTTGGGTATTTTTGATTCACTGACTTTTGGATGTTAAAACTTGGTTATTAGACTCTCACAACACCTAAGACCTACCAGAAAACGTTTGGTGCAATTCCTATGGCTAGAAATCATATGCGTAATTCTTAAACTCTAGGGTTTTGACTTACGCGTATGACTTTCTTCGCGTAAACTGTAAAATGAGTTTCATGCCATGATCTGTCTTAAAATGAATATATGTGTTAAGATTGATGATATGATGATTTTATTTCAGGCTTTCTACGCATAAAACTCAGAATCAAGGTCTTTGTAACTCTACGCTAAGGATCACCTTTTACAGAAAGTTATGCGTAAGAGAAATCTTACGCGTAACTACTACGCGTAAGGTTCTACAAAGGGACTACGCGTATCCTGTGAAGGATATGCAACAAGGACTCTACGATAAGGTCTACTCTTCACGTAAGCCTTACGCGTAAGATCTTATATACGCCTACGCGTAAGCTCTACGCTTAAGGTCCCCTTTTTTCCTACGCGTAACATTTCTTACGCGTAAGTAAGGATCCTACGCATAAGCTTGTGCCTACGCATATAACCCCTGTTTACGCGTAACTTTGCCATATCTACGCCTAAGCCTTGATTGACCTTCATTATGAATTGTTACGCGTGCATACTTGAATATAAATGAATCATAACGTCACGAAACCAATAATGTCACTAATAAGCTTAAACGTTCAATATGTTGTGATTAATAAGTGATAACATAAACTTTAAAATTTAAAGTTAACTAACTCACGAAAACTCTTCACGACGTCATTGGACTATTAGACATGCAAGTGACTTTGGACTCGTAACAATCATTAACACTGTACATTCAATAATTAGACAATAAAAAACTTCTATTGACTAACATTATGTCTTTCGATATGTTGGTTCTTTTGGCTAATGTTATTTCA
>OU343220.1:100828428-100898076 GCA_910596185.1 Chrysanthemum makinoi | reverse complement strand
CTCATAAGCATATCGTGTGTGTGTGTTTAATATTGTTCAATCGCCTCTCTATCTTTCTTATAAGCTTGTGTGGTAAACCTTGTGACCTAACAGTGGTATCAATCACCAAATAGTTGGGTTAACACTTTTTGTTTTGAAGTTTTTTTGTTTGGTCTTACGCGTAAAAATAGTGAGCTTTGGCTCGCTTAAAAACTTCGATTTTTTACTTTTCAATCCAAGATTCTTGTACTTTCAACGTTTTAAGGTGTTAAAATCCGTGTTTTTGGCAAAAAGTTTCAAACTTTATGCGTGGATCGTGGTTTTTAAACTAGTTTTTATACGAAGGTTTCATCCTACGCGTAACAGTTTTAAGAGCTTTGGATCATCAAGTTTCACACTTTTGTGTCTTTTGGTGTTATTGAAGCTATTTCATCACACAAACACTGGTTTAGAAACATATTTGGGCAAAATCATTTTTACGAGTAAGTCTACGCGTAAGAAAACCCTAATCTTACGCGTAACTTTATCCTTGGTTTGATCTTGATTTTAGTGGTTTACTCCGTGTTTTCTTGCTTGGATAAGCACGAAAATCACGTCGACTTTGGATATCTTTTGCCTTTGTGAAGTGTAAAAGATCACTTGGGATAAAACCTAAAATTACGCATAGCATAAAGCTACGCGTGAAATCCTACAAGCCTAGTCTTGCGCATAAGATAATCCTACGCCTAACTTTTGTGTCTACGCATAACTTTAGCGTCTTTTCTCTACTTGGCGTAAGCTAAATCTGGCGTAACTCTTTGATTCTGTTACGCTGTAACTTTGGTGTTTTTACGCATAAGTGCTACTTGGTTATTTGTGATTTCTACGCCTAAGGATACTTCATCAACAAAGGTTCATTCGACTACAAAGATCTATTTTTACCAACAAAAGTTTATCAACATGTCACAACCACCATACTCTAACTATTTCCCTTACACTTATCCTCATCCTCAACGTCAACAACAATTAAGTCCACAACATCAACAATGGAATCAACAACAAGCAATTTATCAACAACAATTTAATCAACAACATACTCCACAACTTGCTGCAATTCCACAACCTCAAATGGTTCAAACACCACCAAGTCTTCAAGTTCAACCGTACACAAATGACTTCAATCAACATCCATCAAGGAACACTATGAAGGAACCCACTTGGTTTGCAAAGATGTTTGAAGCTTTAAGCAACCAACAATCAATTCATGAGGTTGGATCACTTGATAGACCTCAAATGCTCACTCCGAGGGAAACTACGATCAATGGGAGATAAGGTTCTTTAGGTTTTGTGATCTAAAGAAGCCACATGGAAAGTTCTTAAAGAGGGTTATCTTGGAAGGTCCATTTGAGATGCCTACGTCATTGTACAGGAGATCCAAATGCCATTCCACCAAGAGATGAACAAACAAACATTGCTCTTTGTGCGGACTTGAATCCTCAAGAACTTCTACACTATGAAGCGGATGAGCTTGCAATGGAATATATCCTCTTAGGATTACCAAACCCAATTCTTAGTAGTGTTGATGCTCAAAAGGCCGCAAAGAAAATGTGGGATCATATTCATCTTCTTATGGAAGGATCTGTACTCAATCAAGAAGATTTGGAATCCAAAATTTACTTGGCTTATGAACACTTCATGATTGAACACGGAGAGACACTAGAGTCTTATCATCACCGATTTTCAGACATCATCAATGATTTGGATAAACACAACATCATCATGCCAAAATTGCGGTGAATACTAAGTTCTGAGTAGTCTTGGTCACGAATGGGAGAAGTATGTCATTTTCTCCGTCAAGCGAAAACATGCATCAGATCTACATATGGATTGTTATGCGATTACTTGAAACCACATGAAAAGGCAGTTGATAGGGAAAGGATTCTCCGTGCTCAAATTGCTCCATTGACACATCCGGAAAATCAACAACTTGCCTTATATGCTCAAAGCAGTTATTCTCCTCAACCAGCAACTCAACCAACCGCTACAATCACACCACATGATCCTTCACAGCCTCAATCTCAACAAACTCAATTGGTTCCATACAACAACAATGCTCAAAATTTGAAGCTAATGAGGAATCGATCCATTTGAAGCTTAACGCAGCAAGGATTTGCTATGATTGCAAATGCCTTTAGCCGTTATACCAACAAATCCAACAATCGTATTCGTTCCTCATCTAATACAAGGAATCAAGCATTGTGAACAATGGGCGAGTTGAAGTTGAGTCGTGGTTATAATGGTTGTCAAATGGGCGGTGGTCAAGGGTTTAATGTTGTGGGTAGGAATAACAATCGAGCTCCAAGTGGTGGTGGAGCAATGCTCCGAATGGGTTGAATGGTCTTGATGCTACAAGCGCAATGAGAAGGGACACCTGCTAATGCATGCCCAAAGCCAGGACTAGAGGCGTGCTTATTTCAAAGAAGCTCTTCTTTTGGCTCTTAAGGATGAAGCTGGTGGAACTCTCACGGACAAAGACGAGCTTTATGGCAAATCTTTGACTCGAGATGATGATATGGAGGACTTGCGGGCCAATGCGGTATTATGTTGATGGCTAATATGCATGAGTTACACAGAGTGACAGGCCCGTGTATGACTTGATGGCTTGTCTCGGTACCCGAACAAACCATATTTATCTCGATCTCATATCTCCGCCAACATCCGAGATCGGCAAGGCTCGGAATGTTCAAAATGCATCGCATCCACATCATTCGAAGCGATTTTCAACTAGACCCGTAGTTATATTTGAAGATCAAGATGACCAGCCGGTTTCCCTTGATAATCAAATTGACTCCGTGGTTATACTTGAGGATCTCGGTAATGATCATGTTGAGACTCACGTTGAACACGCCGAACTTTTGCCTCATCAGGATATTGCTCGTTTAATACAAGACCATCAGACCATAGTGGAAAAATGTCATGCCATTAATCAGGACTTGAAAAGCAAAATGCACTGTTAACCAAGGATTTTGAATGTTTACAAAAGCAACTCAACTTTTTCAAAACTCAAGAAAAAGCATGAAAGCGGTTTTGAAGCGACCTTTGCCAAATCTTATCAAAGCGAAAAATATTTAGAAAAGGCAGATCGTGATCTAGCCGCTTCGAAGAATGCTTTGTTATGCGAAATAGAACAAGCTGAAACATGAACATAAAAAGCAAATTAACGCTCTCACCTTGGAAAATCAAAAGCTAAGGCTGAGTTGTTAACTTGTCAAAAACATTCTCGCATACAAAAAGCATTCAACGAAGCGAATAGATGATCATCTTGAAGAAATCATCGGCTTGAAAAACAAACTTAAAGAGTTTAAAATCGCATTGTTTATAAACATGGCGGTCGGTCCGCGACGCCATGAAAAGTTTACTTTAAACCAAATCCAAATGGATATGGACCGAATCTTGCTGATTACAAACCTAAGCTTTCAACCAAAGCATTCAAACCTAATCACGAAGTTTCCGGTTAGAGAATATAAAGTTGATAACTACTGTTATGAATGTTGTTGAATATCATCGTCAAGAGGAATTAGATCACGAAGGCGAGAGTCGATCAAAATTAGAAAAAGTTGTTTACAACAAACCTTTTAACTATTCAAAAGCGGTTACTTTCGTCACACCAACGGATTCTTCTAACACACCAAGGGTAATCATAAAACATCACGAGTCTTCTAATGTAAATCCCAAACCAGGATTATGCACAAACTTATGGTCCTTTACCTTCCATCGTGAAGTAAACAAAACACGAAAATCGCAAAATTCTTGATATTTTTGACCTTTTCATGGTCGACCTCAAAACTTTACAACATGAGATAGAATATCATTCGAAATCAAAAGTTCAACACTTTCAATAAGCCTCTGGCGCTTAGAACAAAAGACATTTTTAAGAAAAATCTTTTACCAAATGTTAAAAATTTGAAAAGTTGTGCATTGTCTTGGGAAAAGGACTTTCATAAGGAACTTGGATTAATGAAGGTGGTTTTCGAGAAAGCGAAACATCTATTTCTAACACTAAGCGTGAAAAGCGTTGAGAAAAGATGTTGATCGACTCTTGGAAGATGTCATCCTCTTTGATGTCCATAATGCTTTGTGTTATTGAATTCTTTGTCATATGCATTTGATCCTCTGGCGTCTTGTTGATTACGTGGTAAATGTTGAGAACAAGCGATAATGTGCTTGGATCGAGTCCTTAAAGGTTGAAAACAAACGATTGTCAAATGAACTTTCAAATGCAACACGTCGTCTTAATTGGTGTCAAAAAGATATTCACGATCAACAACTTGCTTTTCAACACAAAATCGCCCGATTCGTGCAAAATCTTGATCCTAAATTTGAGAAACTGGATGATCAAAACGTGTCTTTTAAGTGTCAAATCTCAAAATATGAACAAGAACTTGTAAAGTTAAAAAGGAATATGGTGTCATATTTGATTTACTCAAAAAGACTCGTGATGAAGCATCAAATGAACTTGATCATTATCTTGCACACACTAAAGAAGTTATGCATTTCTTTGGAAATGTTCGGTCACGAAAATCAAGATCGATTCACACTATATTCAAGTTAAGAGAAATGTTAGGAAAGTATGAACAACTTTCGCCATTTATGCACACCTAAGAGGGAGAAAGCTTAGTGTGTAAATCTGGAACATAAGCACAAGATATTAGAACATACCAACGTTAAGATTAAAAAGAAATAATACTCCATTACAATACCAGTTTAGCCGTCATCGGCAAATACATTACAAAGTTTAGTTCCCAAAATATTGAGTTTATCACATAAACGACTTGTAGCGACAAGTAAAAACTTCATTATGCAAGACCTGGTAGAAAAGCTTACTAACGATCACTGAAATGCATGAGAGAAAAACGGGTCAACTATGAAAATAGTTGGTGAGTAAACACGTTTAGCTTCTAAAAAGAAAAGCTTCGTAAGAAATATTCAAAGCTTTGGTCATCAAAAAAAATAGTTCCCAAAGCAAAGGCATTGTATATCCACTAGGTTCCAAGTTCACCGCTTCTATACAAAACTTGCAACATGTGTGTACACAACCCATTGCACAAAATATAGCGTATGAAGTAGTCAAGTATAAGTGGTCATAATTCAAATATAGCACACGTATATAATAATTGGATACTCGAACATAGGGAGACTTCAGACTGCCAACAAAGTGGAGAGCTCCTTTGTCTTTCGACCACACCTAGGCGAGAATTAATGAATCAGCTCCACCAATAAAGGCGAGACTTTTGCACGCTCCACCCATAAAGGCGAGACTTAGAACAGCTCCTGCAATCCACGTCTGTGGCGAGACTTTGGGTCAAGAACGCGCTGCCACTTCAAGCTTGGCGAGACTTTTAGGTCATAACTACACGTCACGGTTCAATATATTCAAACAAGTCATAAGTTCATAGTAATTAAGTCCAAGAGTCAATTCAAGTCAAGTTCAAAGTTCAAGTCTAAAGAGTTCATAGAAGTGATAATCAATTTAGTTCAAATATGGTTCATGCATTTAAGCCCCAAAAATATAGTAAAACGGTAAAAAAAAGGGGGTGTGATTACTCACTTGATGAATAGATGTGGCTGACAAAGTGGTTACACGAAATGTAGCGGGAATCTCGAAGCCGACCTATTATGAATGATATGATATACAATAAGTCACGATGTAATGTTATGCACGCAATTCGGATGATATTTATACCATTTGTGAGTTTTGAAAATAATACTTATCACGTCGAAAAAATATTCTTTTGGCGTCTTGACCACTCAAAAAATCACTTTACAAGTATTTATGTCAAAATGTCATCCTACAATGGTTTTATAATGATTTATGGTGAAATTATCACTTTTAGGTCAGAAACAATGTCATGCGTCGCCGGAATTTTTCATAGAAAGTGATAAAAGGCGAAAAACTAGTCGAAATGGTTAATGCGTCGAAGCGTTAGAGAAACGAATTAACTCGCGGTTTTGGAAAGTTTGCTATGTCGAAATCTAGAAGTTTGATTCGGGAGTTTTTCGACATAAAGGTCTTGAACATAAAGATAATAAGGGTTAAAGATGGTGATTTTGGCTAAAATGTTGGTTAAAAAATGAGTTTAGCCAAGTTTGTAAAAACGCGGTGTATTGTATCTTAGTGGATTTCAAATCCGTTTTCTACGTATTATTATCGTCCTTAGCAAATAGACGAAGTAAACTAATATATTTTTTGATAAGTCGAAATAATTTGTAAAGCTTAAGGCTGTTGCTTTTGACTCGTATTACAAAATAAAACATGTTGCTTTGAAATTTAGGAAATTATATATTTAAATGTCGCCGCCAAACTTGTAAAATCCATAACTTCTTACAAGTTTATAACTCCGTTTTAATCCCGTTCAAGCCGCGGATTCGTTTTAAATTATATTTTCTAAATATCAAGGCCAAAAAGTCGTGCCTACTGTCGGATTTTCAAGAAAATCAAAACAAGGACAGAACACTTTTTATACATGTCATCGAAATAGTTTTCTCATTACTAAACCTATTCCATTCCCTTCAAATCAACTCCAAAGCTAATCTAATCCTACCATACACCTTCTTAGGGTGTCATGGGTTCCTAGACATCATCAAGACCAACATATACCAAGGGGATAATTATAGGATGACCTTATATATATATATATATATCTAAAAATCATGTAAAAAATGGTATAAATCAACACAAGTCTTGCATGCTTTTGCTCAAAAATGATGAGATGAGTATGAAATGAATATGTAAGATGAAAAATAAATATGAGATGCTTACAAGTGATATGATGAGGTGATTAGAACCAAGGATTAAACCTAAACACCCTAGGTTTTTATTTCAAAACCTAAACAAGAGTGTGATCTAGATTGTATTAAACTTGAGCTTGAAAAGTTTGATGATTTCTTGATACACTCCTATGGAGGTCGGTTTGGAGAAGAAGCAAAAGGAGAGAAACACTTCTTCTAACTTATGAATTATTGTAGTAGATGAATGAATGAAGTAACTTTGTGTACAATTCAAGATATGTAAGAAACAATTTACCAACCCTTGACTTCCCCCCCTTCCAAGGCCGGTTATTGAGGAATTGTGTCCTTCAATATAATTTTTTTTTTTTTTTTTATAAAGTGTAAGTATATACTTGTATAGTTTGTTAAAAGATTTAAGTGAAAGGTGTAAGTAAAAAGATAACTTGTAAGGTAAATGGTAACTTTTTGGTACAAGTAAATTTTTAATAGATCAAAATAGAGTATAATGATTTTATAAAAATTGTAAAAATACATTCCTTGTGAAATTTGAGTGATAAAATAATTATCGTGTACTTTTTTAGGAATAAGCGTAAGTAATAATATAAATTTAACAATTTATATACGAAATAAATTTAAAACACTAGGTAAGCTCAAATTATAGTTTTTATAAACTAAATGTAAGTATAAAAATATGTCGGGATCATTTTAGAAGTAACAGTTAAATATTCAAAATAATAACTCAAAGCGATAACGTTTATTTAATATAAAATTTACGCGTTTAATTGCGAAATGCAAAATTATGAATGAACCGTTATGAAATGATGAATATGGAGTATGAGAAATGACCGGAAAATGAGAATTGTGACATTCGCCAACCATCATTAAGAGATTAGCCCCAGTAACACTTAGTACTCATGAACCTAGAATCCCTACTGCCAGCTCACAAGTTGCTAACGTGCCTCCTTCTACTGAAACATGAATAGTTACGTCTTTTCCAAATGTCCACTTCACGACCTAGGAGCACTACATTAAAGAATAGGAAGTTGCGACCTAAGAAAAGATCAATAAGGAATGCTAAAGTAGAAGAACACCCTAGGACTATGAATAAGACTCACGTTGCCTCCACTATAGATATTGCGTCCGGCAAATGTAATAGAAATAGTGATGTAACGAATGCTAAACCGTTAAGTACTTTTGATATTGTCGATGCACCTTGTGTTATTTGTCGTAAAAGTATGAATTATTGTCATGATAAATGTGTTGCTAAAGCTATCATCTCTCGTTTAAGGAATCCTAAGAACGGGAATACCTCTAGGCCCACTAATCTTTCTAAGTTTGTGCTTGGTAGACCGCCTTCTTTAGATTCTAAGAAACGCATTGTTATCCCTGTAGCTCCAGTTTCACCTCCTAGGAATGTAGTACCACCTAGTGCATTCACTAAGACTAAAGCAAATACTAGTTGGAGATGGCGGAAATGGATATATAACACACTAGGATTTAAGTGGATACCTAAAGCTATTGATGTGTGTATATCTACTATATAGCTACGGAACCCTCTAACATTTCGGGTTCCACATCTACTTCTATTCCATCTGTGCGTGCGTGTAATGCAGGTGATACAGATCATTCTGGATTGTTGATAGCGGATGTTCCCGACACATGACAGGCAATCTTAAACTGTTATCAAACTTTATTGCAAAGTTCATTGGCATGTCGAGTTCGGGAATGATCACTTCGCGGCTATCATGGGCTCACGGAGACTACATTAATGGGAACATCAAAATAAGAGTTTATTATGTGGAAGGCCTCGGTCATATCTGTTTTGATAGGTCGGGATTTGTGATGGAGATTTAGAATTTGCTTTCAGGGAGAAAACTTGTTTCATTCGTGATCTACAAGGAAAGCGATCTTATGTGCGGCTCGCGTAATTCCAGTCTTTACACTATCTCTATGCAAGACATGGTTGCTTCTTCTCCCATATGCTTACTTTCAAAGGCAACATCAACAAAATCATGGCTATGGCACGTCGTCTCTCACATCTAAACTTTCAAACCATCACCAACCTTGCTCGACACAAACTAGTTGAAGGACTCCCACGTTTTAGGTATTCTAAAGATCACCTTTGCTCAGCTTGTGAACAAGGCAAAAGCACTCGTGCTCATTTTCCTTCAAAGGTGGAACACGGCTCTGGCATGTGCTTCATCTTCTTCACATGGATTTGTGTGGCCCGATCGCGGCGTGCAAAGCGATCAATGGCAAACGTTACATCTTAGTAATTGTTGATGACTATTCACGATGGACTTGGGTCTACTTTCTTGGAAGCAAAGATCAAGCTCCACAGATGATCATCACCTTTCTCACGAAAATACAAGTTCAGAAACCGTTCGACTAATCGAAACGAGATAGAGGCACTGAATTTGTTAATCAAACTCTTCGTGAATTCTATGAGAAAGTGGGAATTGAGCATCAGACATCTATTGCACGCGTACACGAACAAAGCGGAGTTGTTGAAAGACGAAACCGAACGTTAGTGGAAGCTGCAAGAACAATGTTAATCAATGCTAAACTTCAGTTACTTATGGGCGAAGTCGTATCTCTTGCATGCTATACTCAAAACCGTTCTATGATTACAAAGCGCCACAACAAAACACCTTTTGAGCTTGTCCACAACAGAAAACCGAATCTCAAACACTTTCATGTATTTGGATCTCTTTGCTATCCGAATAATGATCGTGATGACTTTGGAAAGCTCAAAGCCAAAGATGACATTGGAGTCTTTATCGGATACTGTGATAATTCAAAAGGTTTCGAATCGGAATCGTCGTACAAAGCGGTGATGGAAGCGATTCATGCTCATTTTGATGAACTTACGGAAATGGCTTACGAGTATATACAGCTTGGAACCGGACACAACCGCTTAAACTTCCCCAAACCCCATCATCGGTGAACAAAGCCCCCAACTTACTCGTCAACAAATGGAAAGGTTATTTGCTCCATTTGTTCGTGGCGATATTGATGAGCGTGCTCGTGTATCCTTTGTTTCGGCGCTCAACGATAATACTCTTATACGATACACACGCTACAACAACTCTTTGTTGAAGAAGCACCATCAATTGACTCCAACACAACAGTTGAACAAACCGCTTCCAACAATGATGAATCCGATGATGTTACGAATGAAGTACCCCCACTGCGATTTTGATCCAAATCGTTCTTTAACCCGTTTGCTAATGAGATCGCTGCGCACGGATGTCGCGAGAATCTTCAACAAACCACTTGAATCCTCAAAATCTGCACAATGTATACCAACATCAACCCTCCACACATAGATGGACAAAGACCATCCTCTGGAAAACATTATTGGCAACCCGAATCAACGGTCGTTACTGAGACAGCGTCTTCACACGAGGCGGTGAACATTGCATTTATGCACTCACTCTGCCAATCTGAACCTAAGAACATCAAAGGCGCAATGACAAAAGACAACTGGATTGAATCCATGCAAGAAGAACTCAACCAATTCAAGCGTCTTGAAGTATGGGAACTGGTTGAAAGACCAACAGGGTCTACGTCATTGGTCTCAAATGGATTTGGAAAAACAAATTGGATGTTGAAGGAAATGTTATCGAAATAAGTCCGCGTCGGTGGCTAAGGGTTATCGTCAGGAAGAGGGAATAGACTTTGAAGAATCTTTTGCTCCGGTTGCTCGTCTTGAGGTGTTCGGATATTTCGCGTTCGCATCTCATATGAATATGACGGTCTATCAGATGGATGTCAAAACTGCGTTTCTCAATGGACAACTTAAAGCGGTTTATGTCGACCAACGGATGGATTCGTTGATCCTCGTTTCCAAATCCGTCTACAAAGCGAACAAAGCTCGTATGGTCTCAAACAAGCTCCTCGGGCATGGTGCGATAAGCTATCATCTTTCCTCATTGCTAATAATTTCACCAAAGGTTCGGTTGACCCAACTCTTTTTATACAATATCACGGGGCACATATCTTAATTGTTCAAATTTACGTGGATGACATCATTTTTGGGTCTACACATAAAAAGTTTTCAATCGCTTTTGCAAAACTAATGAAGAAAATTTTTGAAATGTCCATGATGGGTGAACTCACGTTCTTTCTTGGACTACAAGTTCATCAATCACCCCGTGGTATTTTCTTGAGTCAGTCCAAATATGCCCTTGAATTGTTAAACAAATTTGGAATGAAAACATGTGACACCTATGCCACACCAATGGCTCATACCAAGAAGCTAGGCGCTGATTTACATGGGAAATTGGTGGACCCTACAAAATACCGTAGTATTATTGGGTCTCTCATGTATCTAACGACTAGCAGACGGACTGATATTGTCTTTGCCGTATATCTTTGCTCTCGTTATCGATCGCGACCAAGCTGAAACCCACCTCTCGAGGCTAAAAGAATCCTCCAGATACATAAAGGGAACCATTAACTTGGGGATCGGTATCCGAAGGATTACGGTTTTGAACTAATCGCTTTTGGGCCGACCACGCAGGATGCTTAGACTCACGGAAAAGTACTTAGGAGCTTTACAATTTCTTGGTGATAAACTGGTGTCATGGCAATCGAAGAAGCGAGGATTGTACATATTTGTCCTCAACGAAGCGAGAATATGTAGCCATGTCGGCGTGTTCAAGTCATTTGGATGAGAACACAACTCAAAGACTATGGTTACGTATTTGACAGAATCCCGATGTCGCGACAATCAGTGCCATTGCGATCTCGTGCAACTTCGATTCGGCACTTTTCGAAATCAAAGCACATCGATCTTGATATCATTTCATCAAGGATCCGTGGAGCAGGTCTGTTGAATTATATTTTGTGGAGTGAATACCAATTGGCAGATCTACTCACCAAAGCCTTGCCTACCGCTAGGTTTAATGAGTTGGTCCACCGGATTGGTATGAGGTGTTTGACTCAAGAGGAATGGGATGACCTCCTAAAACATCTTAAAAACACATCAAACACCAAAATATCTCTTTTGTAAATAATTTTTCAAAAACAAAATACAAAAATATAAAACGTGATAAAACAACAAAAATATTCTTCTAATCTACTTTTCTTTCAACATGGCAAGTACATTTCTTCCGTCAACACTTTAATCTTTCAAAATTCATATTTTTCGATCAAGTGTTGAGGGGAGAATCTAAAAGACTTAATTGTTTCAAAACATCTGTGTACTTGCATGTTATCATATCTCGGTTGTTTCTTTTATCAATGGTGGTAAATTTTACGGTTCAATGACACTCCTCGGACTTAAAATTAATAACCTTTCATCATTTTTCTTAAGTCGAGGAGGAGTGTCATCATGTTTCTTTCTTAAAATCTTTGTTTGGTAACCAAAATGGAAGTTAAATGGCCTTGTATGAAAAAGGAAAAGGTGGAGGGACCAAAACTGTCAAAATGTTAAAGTCATTTTAATAAAACACTTTTCCACCTAACTTACAACTCACATTTATTATCATCAAAAACTAATCCTCGCCTAAAATTCGTTCATCAAATCCGTGTTTGGATCATCAATTTGTAAGTTTTTGTGTTCCTAACAAGATTTACAAACAATGGTTTTGAATTTTTTAAATGTTACGGTTAAATATTAACCTATGGTAGATTTTGTGTTCTACGCGTATGCGTATGAACACATAATCTTGTTTATGTGTTTGTGGTTAAAGGATGGTGTCAAAATGTCTTAATAACATAAATGATACTTTTTCTATCCTCAAAACCAACCCGAATTCACGAATTGAATGAGTTTGAAAATTAGGGTTTATGCGTGGTTTTGGGTATTTTCAAATGTGAATGTTTTTGGTCAAAAGGATTGTTGTGTAATGTTTATATGATGATGAATTGATGATTTCCAAGCTCTATAACCACCCGGAAACTCTAAATGATTAAAAATTTGGAATTAGGGTTTAAAGTTCATAAGTTTGGGTATTTTTGATTCTCCATGATTTAGATGTTATAACTTGGTTTATAGACTCTCACAACATCTTAGAACTACCGAAATTGTTTGGTGCATATCCTATGGCTAGAAATTATACGCGTAATTCATAACCCTTAGGGTTTTGACCTACGCGTATGACTTTCTACTCATAACTGTTTAACGAATGTTCATGCCATGATTTGTTATTAAAATGAATTTTTGTGTTAATATTGATGATTTGATGAATTTATTTCAGGCTTGCTACGCTTAAAATTCAGAATCAAGGTCATTTGAATCTCTACGCATAAGGATTACCCTACGGCGTAGTCATGTTATCCTTAAGAATAAATCCTACGCATAACTATTACGCGTAAGGTTCTACAATGGGACTACGCGTATCTTGTGAAGGATATGCGTAGCGATGACCTCTACGCATAAGGTCTACTCTTACGAGTAAGCCTTACGCGTAAGGTATAAATCGCCTACTGGCGTAAGCTCTCGCATAAGGTCCCTTTTCCTACGCGTAACATTTCTTACGCGTAAGTTAAGATCCTACGCATAAGCTTACGTCTGCGTATGTCATTCTTGTTCACAGCTTAACTTTGCCAATACTACGCCTATGCCTTGATTGACCTTCATTATGAATTGTTACGTGTACAAACTTGTTAATAAACTTATCATAACGTCACGAATCCAATAATGTCACTAATAAA
This sequence comes from Chrysanthemum makinoi, assembly GCA_910596185.1. Classification (NCBI taxonomy): domain Eukaryota; kingdom Viridiplantae; phylum Streptophyta; class Magnoliopsida; order Asterales; family Asteraceae; genus Chrysanthemum; species Chrysanthemum makinoi. The sequence goes on along the minus strand of OU343220.1, from coordinate 100,884,666 downwards.
CTTAAGCGTTTGATATGTTGTGAACAATAAGTGATAACATAAACTTTAAAACTTAAAGTTAACTAACTCACGAAAACATTTCCCGACGTCATTGGACTATTGAACAAACAAGTGACTTAGGACTCGTAACAATCATTGACCTTTGTACATTCAATAACTAGACAATAAGACCTTCCGTTGACTAACATTATGTCTTTCGATATGTTGGTTCTTTTGGCTAATGTTATTTCGAGGATCCGACATGGTGAACAAATGAATGTGGATGCATCGAAGTTCTTACAATTCGCGATATCTTTCCGAAGGTTATCAGAGAAAGATTGGAAAGAACAACCTTAGGGTTGACTTTGATACCCTCACATGCTCGAATCTTCTTGTCTCATTGCGATGGATATTCTCGGGAATCATCCCTACCAGAACATGCTCTCACACTCTGCCACAGTTCCAGAGGTCTACATTCAACAATTCAGGGATTCTATGCAGAGGATCACTGGTCAAAGTGCAGTGAATGTGACACTTAATCACAAACAAGTCACTATCACTCCTGCGACTTACGGTACGTTCTCATCATTCGACATCGCTCCAACCGACTTCTTTGCTACCCCTCTTGAAGAGACAGTTCCACGAAATTCTTGATAGATATTGGTTATGATGAAGCTTAGGGAATCATTACTAAGCAATCTCACGTGGAGCTGAAGAATATTCCTCAACCATGGAGAACACTCTACATGATCATCACCAAATCGGTCTCTGGTCGTGGCAGTGGCTATGAGCATCCCAAGCTCATGGAACTGCAAATTTTCTGGTCGTTGATCAACAAGAAGGACATTGAAATCGAAGCAGTGATATGGGAGGACATGATGCTATTTCACAAGAAGCTTGGCTCCAAGATTCCCTATGTCGGATACACCAAGCTTTGATCCAAAGAGCACTTGGACTTCATCCTGACATCCCCATGAGGCTCAATGACCCAGATAATCACGACATATTGTGAACCCATACTATCTGTCGAATCAAAGAATCGTCAACAAAGAAACAAGGTGCGGTATTGCACGATCACCTTCGACTACGAAATCAAAAGCTTGAAACATACAAAAGGTATCGGTTAGCGTAAAGAAGGCAAAGTTGGTCATCTTGATGAAAAATCTTACGGTACACCTACCGAGGAGGACCGAAAGAGGATCTTGGAAGTGTCACAAGTACAGAAATTCAAAGGAAGTTTCCCAAAAGGAATCCTCCTCAAAAGGATAGTTCCCTTAAGGAAGCTGCTCCTATTCCTACACATGAACCAGAGAAAGCTTATGGGCGAGGACTCGGAGGCTCTGAATCAGGATGAAGAGACTTTCTACTCTGAATGCAGCGTAACACCTCCTTCAGCCTAAAACCTCCAAGTCCACCGGTGACAAAGGAAAGGAAGACTCCTATACTTGTGCCGTATGAAAAAGCTCGGATGAAGAAGAAGAGCAACTGGATACCTCATACAGGAAGAAGTTCAAATTCCTTAGACTCCAACACGTGGCAAAAGAATTTGCAAAAGAACAAATGGGTGGCCAGGAGTCAAGTGGTGCTCAACCTTCACGGATCACGATGCGGTTAATCAACCCGATAAGGGATCTGGTGCCACCACATTGGAGCAACAACAAAAGCCCGTGGAAGAAACTATTGAGTATGAATTTGAGGTACTGTTAAAGAAAAGGCGAGAAAGAAGAAGGTGACAAAGAGAAGCGAAAGAAAAGTGAAGAAAGATAAGTGAAGATGACGATTATGATAAGTTTCTTCTAGATAGTCCTGCTCGCTCAAAGGAAAAACCTGCACCACCAGAAGGACCGAGTCTCCTCACATCCCATCATCATCAGATTCTTCTTCTCACTCTTCACCACCACCATCAAAGAAATCAACCAAATCATCATCCAAATCGGTGAAGAAACCAACTCCATCTTGGATTTCTCAATCTAAGAATCGAATCGATTAAAATCCAACAAGTCGGAAAGAAGGACATGCTCTCAAAAACTGAATTGGTTTCTTTGACCAAATCGATATCTACATGATGAGAATGACAAGATGCAGAATGAAAGGGAGTATGTACAGAAGCTCATGCGGGATGATCTACAAGGGAAGATGGGCAGAATGATGAAGGCTACACTCACAAGTACCTTCGGATATCGTTCCTAAAGTCACAAAGGAGATGTTTACCAGACAACTATATCCAAATCTTATGCAGATAGCCAAGCAAACTATAAGATCAACACCCTTAACCGTCACAATCAATCCATCGATCCGTAGTTTTCTCGGATAATGAATTGGTGGCCAAGCTTGTCACACAAATGTCTACACGATCTAGGACATTTACTTCTGATGAAGGAAAGTTGTTTCAAGCATTGCTGGACTACCAACTTCAAGAAGCATGCGAAGCCGAAAAGTCTAAGCGTCCTAGAGGCGATGAAGATAAGGATCAGGATAAGAATGATGAAGCTAAGCGACAAAAGAAGTCTGGTGAATCATCTTCCATGCCACCACCTCCCCAACGGCCTCCTGCTCAACAAAGGTCCCTCCTCGTTCTTCTACAGATAAACCTCATGATTCGAGACACCTCCCCGGACTCAAAAAACCGGTGATTACTTTGAGTATACGGGTGGTGACGATGAAGAACACCATGAGCCCCTACAACAACCCACCTCTCCCAAACAAGTACGAAAACCAATCCTCATCTAGGCCTAAGAAACGAGAAGAAAAAGGCGGCGAGGCGTCCTATCATGGCTTGATGAAGACACCACAGAGGAATTTGAATGGTTTTCTACACTTGTCAATTCCACCCCTACCCTGAAGAAGGTCAAGATCTGGTAGACGGTAATACATTGGAGCATGCTAAGACTATGCAAGAAAAGTTCCATGTGAAGAAGATGACGAAATCCGAGTTGAGGCAAATCAAGAATGATGCTTTTCAACTATGGAAAGACAGCTCAGAAAGTGCCATCGAGGTCGAATATCACCTTGAAAACATTGCTCGAGCTATGTCTAACAACATGGATTGGCTCAACCCGAAGCAAACATCGACTTCACCAAGCGGGACAATCCCTCCATACTACAGGTGGTCAAAACCTCTACCGACAATTGGCCAACCAGATGAACCAAGGATTCCATTCAGATATTTCTTCAACAAAGACTTGGAATTTCTTCTTCATGGTGGCGATGGTTCAAGGAAGTATGCTACATCTTTGACACTTCCATTCCCAGAGAATACTCAAAGCTGCATAGCTATCGAGGAACATGCCAATCACTTGTTCTCCAACAAAGTGGAAGCCTACGACCGAGATGCATTGTATGGAATTCATCATTGGCGGAGCGCCGAAGAATCTACTACTGGCTGCCAGGTTGAAGTCTCAACATGCGATGATTGTTCTAAAGTATCGTTGCCATCAAACACGTCGATCTTTCATCTAAGTGGGACTACACCTTCCTAAAGAATATCGTGGTCAAGCGACAAGATGAAAGGGATTATGCATTCTCTGAGGCTGACTTTGAGAATTTGTCTATCAACGACATCGAAGACATGTACCTTGCCAAAGTACGCAGGTCATATGAGACAATTCTCCATGAAGTACAAGCGTGAATTCATCAAGTCGGTGCTCATCTTCATCGGGCGCATAGTTATCAAAGAATGTGTAGAAGATATCCGGTTGAATCTTATCGGGCACCGTGTCAACTTCACCTCACCGCAGCTTGATCTACCCGACATCAACCAGCTTCCACAATATACGCTCATCGACAAACCTTTGGCGTCGTTTACAGCAGTGAACTTCAAAGAAATTGCTTGATGGCGTGCAGAGATCTTCATAAGTTTGGAGATCACACTTTGAAGATGGTTAGGGACGGATTGGCATACCGGTTGAAGGATATACACCAAAAGATCGGGTCTCCTAAGCGATGGAATTCTCGGGATCGAAGGGACGTGAAGAGGATCATCACCATGATTGATGAACGGTTGTATATAAGGGATCGATTCGAGGCTGGAAAGCTATGTTTGTGGTCGACCCAAGAGAAACATCATCGGCTTTCAACGCCCGACTCACACTCCTGGCGACATCTCTGGACTACACGGTACCCCTTAACATGCTTCTTTCATCATAAATTTGGATGTATGATCTAATTATGTCTATGGCTTGTGCACACATTACGTTGTACAACCCGTACTTGTAAATAAAGGACCACGTAGTGCGCGTCTGCCACAATCCTTATAAAATGAACGAAAGCTTCTTACTTTTGAGTAAAACCTATCAAACCTTTCATTTTTCAAGGTTTTGCTCAAAAGAACAAGTACTTTCCTTATGATTTTCAAAACCTCAACCGTTTATATCACTTGTTGAGGGGAGTACTTGAATTAAAACTTTGTTCAAAAATTGTTCACAGTGGTCATTCTTCCCCAAGAACACTTTCGAAATGGTCATATTTATTCTCAACTTTTCAAAAATAACATCATATATGCCATTTTTGAGGGGGAGAAAATACGTGATAAGAAATATGTTGTGTAAATGCAAATGAATCTTTGTGCTATAGACTTAACCCATGAATTGACGAGATCTTAGCTGTTAGTAACTCGAAAAGACTTGTCCGGGACGGGTAATAATTTCAAGCTAGTTCGCTAGTGATGTAAACGCGTCTCGCAAAGGACTTGTCTGAGTAGAATGTACCATTCGAGAAACTCTTGGTAGACATGAACTCGGACGGGTTTGACAACCTTTCGAGGATTGTCTACACCTTCAAGGTAGTTATTAGAGCTAGTTGTCACCTAAAAGCTGACAATGCAACTCTTTAACTATGCCACGTAACCGTGTCTCGCGGGGGAATGTCTATCTTGGGTTGATCAATTCAAAATGTGCACGCTCTTTCCCCACTGTGCATTTTAACCGTTAAAACTCTTAAGCACATGTGGAGGGGGAGTATTTATGCAAAATATTATCTCAACGGTGGTACTAAAATGTTTTTCATTCACAAACACTTTGAGAGATTTTTCACAACAATGGTTTTATGGCAACATAGGTTAGTCATGGAGTTATAAGGTGACTAAGGTTAGGAATAACCGTCCTATGATCCGCCAGAGCCGGAGGGATCTACCCAAGGACACCACAAATAGTTAGTATTTAGAAGTCCTTAGGTATGATTATAAAAGGAGAAAATGAGAATCGGAGAAAGAAGGAGTTGAAGAATTAAAAAGAAATGAAAAGAAAAGGGTGAAAAGAAATAGCCCTCCAGATTATTCAACTTAGGGCGGAACAGGGTTCAATTCATATGCTACTAGTTGTCACTTAGTGACGCCGGTATTGAAGATTAAAAGTCGTCATGGACCCAAAGTGGCGCATGCACTAAACCTTCTTAACCACTCAAGTTTCTCTCAGAAGCTTGTTTCATTCTCACAGGGAACCCTACGTAAACTATCGGCTTTCTTTAGAGATTGCCGGGTATTGAAGAAGGAGACCCTCTCCCTAGTCTCCGCTCAGGAAAACCAAACGCACTATTGAGTCTAGAGCCACGAGATTCATCAAAAGATCTCTTAGGTACACTTGACATTTCATCACTTGATATTCAACAATAAGAATTTCGTGGTAAATTATCGAGTCCTTCACAGATCTTAGCAATCTGTCGAGAACATTTATGAGAGGTTCACATTTGTGATCCTCGGTGATTGAATGGAAACTCTGCCGGGTCAACATCAAACGGCCACGGCGAGTCGGTAAACCGGCAACTCCCGTGGATTGCGCTTAGTGGTCTCAAGCGGTCTGATGTGAGGTGATGCTTCGGTACCTCAAATGACTCATCTGAATCGTAAGGTGTACTTCGGTACATCGTGTTATCTCACTTGTGGGACTCCGATTAGAGCGGCCTTTGTAAGAATTAGAGTTGTGTTTTCACACTATTTTGTTAACACTCTCGAAGTTCAAACTTGTAAGTGCCGGAATCCGCTTATTACTAACCGTTTTAATGTTTTCTTCTTATGGAAGCTCGGGAGCGGAATGATCGTGCAGATTCTTCTCATGCTCACGCCAACATCATCACTAATGGAAGTTCTATCCAAAAGCAACACAACATTCAAAATGATTCTTCGTCAATACAGAGAATCTACAAAGTTAAAGACTTAAAGAACTTCATTAGATCTGAATTCCAACGTCAAAGAGCGTGTGAGCATGTTGAAGAATGACGTGGAGACACCGAGCGAAGCGAACTGAAGCGGACATGATGCGCATACAACAACATACTATCTCTTTCATCACAAAGAACAATGATCAAAGAACAAAGTTAAAGATGACGTCAAAGCATAACCGTTCAAAGAAAACTATCTCGCTACACTCGGGAGATGGTTCAAATCAAGGCAATTCTTCTCACAAGAAAGAAGAATGTCGACGACGTCAAAGCTACTATTACATCAACGCCTTCACCATTTTTCATCACCAACACTTGAGTGTTTGTTACTCATATGTAATAACACTTGAGGGGGAGATTGTTGGAATCACTCCTAAACCTTATTCAAGTGTTAGTTACTCATATGTAATAGTTAGCTTATTATGGCCTTTATGTTTGTTATTAGCCTTAAGCTTATGTAGAAGGCCCATGAGCTTAGGCCCAAGCCCATAGGAGAAAGGGAAGGAGTAGGAGTGTTGCCCTAGCTCCTTGCCTATAAATATCATGTAATAACCCTCACTTGAGGGTTGGTTGTTCAATATTTCTCTTTCACTCTCACCTACGCGTAACCGTCTCATAAGCATATCGTGTGTGTGTGTTTAATATTGTTCAATCGCCTCTCTATCTTTCTTATAAGCTTGTGCCGTAAACCTTGTGACCTAACAGCTTTGCATAGAATTCCCATAATAGCAACATCAATGGCAAGCTGAAAAAATGTATTCAGATATAAGAATGATACGCGTACAACGCGCGTTCGGGGTCAAAGGAAACTTCCTTTTCTTCGAGCAAGTTTTTCAACCACCTAGGCAAAGGAACCTCGATCGTTGTAGTGTAGTATTAGGGTAAGCCTCAAGATTGATATCGTTCTCTAGGGGAATAGGAATGCTAGTGAGAAATTACTACGCTAAGGTTGGGGTTGAGGAAGATTATTTTTTATCTTTTTTATATTTTTTTAGAAAATTGAAAGTACGAATCTCGGGGTATTGGATTTAGGGGGTGGTATTTCTACTGATAACTCTACTATTATCAATTCTAATCAACTAAGCTAAGGGGTAGTCTATGTCTAATTGATGTGTGCTCGTATGATGATTAAAAATGTGTCTACCTATATACTATTACTCCCTATATTTTATTGATTGTTGAATTGTCACGTCCTTATTCTTAACGCGTTGTGTCTTCTAAGGTCGTAGGGTATGCTTTTTTCCCTAACTCTTTGAGGATACCTTAAGGTTATTGCCTACAAAATCTCTATGATTTATAAACTAACTCTAAGGTTATCTTTGGATTTTTAGCCTACAATAACTCTAGGCGATTATAAACTAATGTTCACAAAGATTACTGAAGCATTAAAAACACAACGATGGCCTATTGCAATCCTAAGCCAATTACAATTAAGAAAAGAGACAACCAATCAATATTCAATAACTAGGTTTCATAGATCTAAGCAAACACACAAGTAAATTAGCCGGACATGGTAAACATGCAAGCATACACACATACAATCGAAGACATAATGAAATCAATGAACTAAATTACTTATCTTGATGTAAAATAGGGTATGAGAACCCTAAGATACTGCCCAAGACAACCAAAATCGTTTTAGGGTTTTACTCCACAATTCTACCTCCCTAAAAGTATGAAAATTCGAATTCTATATATAGAGTTACAACTGCGACGGCGTCACTCTTTAATTGTGACGCCGTCGGATCATCGCCATTAGGGTTTCTTCTTAACCAAGTCAACTTTGTGACGGCGTCACGTTGTGGTTGTGACGCCGCTTCAGCTCGACCGCCCGTCTGAATCCGGATCTAGGTCGCCCGAGTTGTGACGCCTACTCTTTAAAGCCTAACGCCGTCAGGTACAAAATAGCAACTTCCCTCCTGAGCCGTCGCAATTAGAGGGACGGCGTCGCCCTTTATCTGTGACGCCGTCGGGTGCATTTCTAGTAGCTTGAGTGTCTTGATCTTGACTTTAGCCATTTTCTTCACATATTCACGCCTTTTCGTCCAAATAAGTGTCATTCCAGCATTTTGCCTTCAAGAGACCTAAAAAGTGAAAAGGAACGAAATTAAGCAGTAACGGATATAAAAGTGATCGATTAAGGGCTTAAATGACCCCTCAAAAGTGTACCTTTTAAATCCTTATCAAATAACATATCCCAATGAGCTTTGAAAATCTAAAGACAATCTGAAAACTACATTGAAGAGCATTAAGCGCAAAAAAATGAGTAGATTTATGTATTGTTCGCAAAAAAAATGAACACAATTATTTCTACAACGACGCACCAGCTTCTAAAACGAATTATCAATTTACTTTTTTAATTAACAACACTTATGAAATCAACACCTATGACCATAACTAATACACAGTGTATAAAATTAGCACTTATAACCTCATATCATATTTTAAATGATATTGGGAAGCACTTCTTTTGTGCACCCCAAAAAATAGCTTCTATCACTTAACAAATTAGAAATTATGACTACAACTTACAAAAAACATATAAAATCAGCACTTATGATCACATATTACAACTCTGAGACTATACAAAGTGTATAAAATCAGCATCCATGACCACACATCATACTCCAAAATATATCAAAAAGCTTAAATCTTTTTCTCTCTATAAATATACAATTGTTTTTTAGGCAAATGTCTTCAGCATGTTAGGGTTAACTGACTCAGAAACCCTAAAAAAGAAAGTCACCATACAAACTAAAAATTTGAAAGAGAACCAACAGGAAATAAAACACAACTTGTAGAACACCATCTAAAATCAGCACTTATGATCACATTTTAGAATTATCACAAAGCATAAACTAACAAAAACATGTATCCACCAATCAACTAATAACATACAAACTCATAAAAAATATGCAATCAGACTTCTATCTCAACCTCTGATGTAACACCCCAAATTTCATATATATTTATCATAATAATATTATATTGACTTTTGAATAATTAGAAAAGTATTTCCGTCAAGTTTTATTAGAAATAAGGACTTGTCACACAAATAATTAACAGAAAAGGACTAACGGTGCAAAAGACTTAACGACATGAATTAACGGTGCAAAGTTAACTTTGAGGAAAAAAATTACTAAAGAACCCTTGGGTTTTATAACTCAAAAACTCCAGAAAATCTCCGCATAGTACATGTGTTTATCCTAGAGGAAAAGGGAACTAACATAGTTTTCTAATCATGAAGAAATCTTCCTAGCATGTTCCCATCTATGGTAAGTGTTTAAATTCAGGTTTTGATTTCAAGTTTATGATACGTATTGAGGTTATTGTGTTTAAAGGGTTAAGGATATGAATTTAGTTATGTTATGAGATTAAATTCATGTTTGATGATCGTGAACCAAGATAGAATGATTTGTGGATTTAAGTTTCTGAAATTATAAAGTAAATAATTAGAAACCATTAGTAGTATATGCTTATGTTAATGATAAGCTAGTTCATGGTTTAAGAGAAGATGACGTCTAGTTACATATTTAAGGGGTATTTAGTATGAGCTTATAAAGTGCTTAAACTAGTAAGATTGCTCATAGAATTGTTGTAAAATGGTCTTTACATGTTTAATAAGCTAAGATATAAGTTTGGTAAAGAGTAGAATAGTTTATGATCGGTTTTGGGTCGTTTTGGACACGTTTAAAAAGTAGGACAGCATGTTGCGCATAATTTTGCGCTGACTTTGAAGGGCCATAGAGAATAGACCGTTCATCGGATTGACTTGAGGTAAAAATAAAATTTTAGACATCTGAGTCTACTTTCCAATGCAATTAGTTCAAGTTCTAACTCTAGGTATAAGTGTGTCAACTCAAATTAGCAAATTACAGCAGACTGTCCGAATAATCAGCAAAAAGCCCTTTTGCATTAAGCTAGCAAAAATGATGTAGATTATATGTACGGGTGTTATAGCAGGTTCTAACGATTATAAAATGCTATAATTACTTGTTTAGGTGATTTCAGAAGTCCAAAAATATTGAGGAATGCCTAAGCCAACCGAGGTGAGTAACGGTTTAGAATAATTGTTCGTTTTTACGAATTTAGCATGTTAGCACAAATGGCCATGTGCTTATGTACTAACAGAAGTAGTAGCATATATACATGTTATATTTCATTAGTGGTGTTCAGATTTAGCCATGTTATAGCATGAATCAGATATAGCCGAATGTTAGTATGTTTATCTCATGAATAGGATATAGCCGGAAATTAACAAGTTTAGCTCATGAATCAGATTTTAGTTTATGCAGTTTTCGTATTGCAGGTCTATACGGCGTATAAAACTATCTAAGAGGTCTTTTAAAGAGTTGTAACGTTAGGCTTACGGTAGGGAAAACAAAGGGTTTGGTTGGATAGGCGATTTAGTGGTGGCAAGTCAAAAATCTTTATGTTACAAGCATGAGAAGAATGGCGTTCCTAAGCCAAGACTCGACACTCTAAACTCTAGATAACTTTGAAACAAACAAACATAAATTTAAAGATAGATGTAGGATGGTAGCCCGTATGTTTTTTTCATTTTTTTTTCATACACTTTTACTCTACCATCCTCTACGATAACATTAAAATATAAGGGATTTATAGGCACATCCCTACACTTGAGTTTTAATTACTCTAACACTAATTTGACCCGAATTGAAAAGATCAAAACACTTGGAGTACGTTATTACGTAAATAAAGGGAATTTGAATTTTACGTTCTTTCCCGTCACTCCATAAAATTTAACTTTACCCATGAGTCCCAATCGTCCCAAAACTGTATACAAAGGATATGACTCGATTTAGCAACTTATGCAAGTAACTGGATAATTGAACTAAGGGTTTAGTATGATAACAATAATGCACTAAAAGTGAGTGCATACAAGGTAGGCTAAGGCGAGTTGGGTGTACATTTGGGGGTAGATTGTAAACAATGCTCTTCACTGATATTCTGGAAAACCGAAACATCACGAGAACCGCGAAAAGGATAGGCTCTGAGGGGTTAACTAGGGCTATCGTGTACTAAAGAAGAGTACAACGCAAGGGTGTGGGGGAATTACTCAACCGATGTGGAAGAAGTAATTATAATACGGGTATCAAACAAGGGTTATCCTAATGCCTCTTATCATTTAGTTATTCCTAACTACACAAGTGTAGTCTCACTAGCGATCTCAGGATGCATCACAAAACAAGTTCTAGAATCTATTATACTACCGGTGCACTCTCGAAGCATTAAAGATGAATGCTTTAATTCCTACAAATCTAGGGGCGAACCTCACATTTTTGGGGTGGAATTTGAGTGGTAAAGGGTTTTGTGCTAGTCATATAACTTCCTATCCATGACACGCTTTATTAAGACTAATGGCCCACTTCTACATGCCATGAAAAATTTTAAATTTGGTGCCAAAATTACCCTAACCGATATTTCTCATGGTTTATTACACAAATGAAATTTGGACAAGACAAATAATCAAGGATAAGCATAGTTTCAAAGTTCCCGTTTTATTCTCCCTCCCTACACTTAAACTGAACATTGTCCCCAATGTTCCCCAAAAGTATCAAAGTTATGATAATGGAAGGTAATTAAAAGAGAAAGAAACTAATACTCCCCTGACTAGCTCGGTAGGATCCGTGTGAAGTAGTGGTTAAATTCTTCTTCAAGAAGAATGTATGCTTGAAAAGCTCCATCCAATCTTATGTATCTTCTTCTTGATAAATAAAACATGCACACTTTAAGAAAATAGACGAAACATTCGCGTAAAATCGGTGGTAAAACTATATATGACTCTACTAAACTAGGATATAATGCTTGTGGAATGGATGTTTACAGGTTTTCTGGAAAATTAAGACCTGAGAAATTCCAAAAATTTATAAGTAGCACAGAAAACGAGAGAAAATAAGATAAGTTGTTTCTGATCCTCCTGACACTGTCGCCGTAGCGAATCGACGCCGTCGGTTATCCTGACAGAAACTAGTCTGCTGCATTTTTCTGGAAAAATTACATCTTTAGAATCTGGAAAAAATTTCTGCAAAACATCAATTATGACTCGATACGAGCATTTGACTCTAACAAACACACACATATATATCTTTTTAAGAATTGTAATTCTCATGTTCACGTTCTTTTAAAAACGTGTGTAATCTTCCCTACACTTATCCTTTTTGTAAAATACCTTTATATGTAATTAAGACGAGGTTAAAGACAAAATAAAGCATTCTCACAAATTCAAACATGAGAATAAACAACTAATGAAAAGATATATGACACACAAACAAGCAAACAATTAAGCATGGGTTGCCTCCCACGAAGCGCTTTTATTTATTTATGAGTCTTGTAGCTAGACTCGAAGTCGTGCCCCTACGTACCTATGTACTAATGTAAGTAAGCTTATCCTCAAGGATGTCATAAGGATCAAACTTATCATTTAAGTTCCTAGTGGTACGCTTAGTTTGGTATGCCTTTTCAAACTTTTCTCCATCGGGGTCATAGATTGTCATCCTAATGTGCCATTCTCCATTACCATCACAAGGTGGTCTATCCCAATTCCACTTATGCTTAGGCTTCTCACTCTCAACTTTCCACTTATTCATGACAAGATTAACGGGCAAGCTTCCTAGGAACTCGGTCATCTTCCTAAATACGAAGGCGTCCTCGAACGGGGTTCACTTCTATATCCCTAGCCAATTCTTGGTCATGGAAAGTTGAATTACTAACAAAGGCCTCTTCTAGATAGAAAGGTCGTTGGGTACCTATGAAATCTTTATTAATCCAAGGCCCATATCTAGATGGCGTTCTATCTAACATGATCTCTTAGGGAATTTCTTCCTCTTTGTAGTAGATATGCTTCTTGACATCGTAAATTGACCTAGCACTCCCTTCTCCTACCACTATTTTAGACATCTTAAACTCAATGATGGCACTAGCGGTAGCTAAGAATCCCCTTCCTACTAACAATGGGCATGTCGGGTCCTTATTCATGTCTAGCACATGGAAATCCGCCAAAAGAGTCAATTCACCTACGTGCACTACCATGTCTTTTATTATCCCTACCGGATATGCAATACTACCGTCCGCTAGACCTAAGATGGTTTCCGTTGGCTATATCTTACCTAGGTTAAGGCTTCTATGGAGTGACAACGGAAGAAGATTGATGCTCGATCCTAAGTCGGCTAAAGTGTCGAAAGGTTTGGAGTTTCCGAGCCTACAAGGAAGAATGAATAGCCCGGGATCATCTAACTTCTTAGGTAGCTTATTTTGCACGAATGCAGACCCACGTTCTCCTAGCTTTAGTTCTTGCTCATATTTTTCTTTCAAGGCATTGTAATAAGGTGCATGAGCCAAGACTTCAAGAACCGGTTTTTCCTGGTGGAGTTCCTTGTACTCCTCCTCTAGATTAGGTTTGGGTTATTGGTTGACGGGTTTCTCAAGAGTTGATTGGACCAATGGTTCGGGTCCTTGGTACTTCATGAGGGATCGCTTGGAACTCGTGTTGATGGCGTTAACCGGATGAACTTTCGGGTGTGAAGGGCATGGATATGTACTCTACCAAGGTGAGCAAGAACATGAAGTCGATGAAATTGAATTCACTTTTGGGCTCTTTATAGTGTCACTTGGTAGTGCTCCAATTTCCCGGTCATTGAAGGCTTTTAAGAGGGCGTCGAGCTTGTTTGTCATCTCGCCTTGTCGTTGCTTGAAATCGGCTTCAAGCTTAGTCAATCGAGTTTCTTGAGATGACATGAATCTAGACACAATTTCCTCAAGACTAGCGAAGTTCCAGGTGTTTGGATGGTTGAACCTATTAGGTGGACTAGATGAGCTTTGGGGTGGGTTTAAATTTTGGTTCCACTTAAGGTTAGGGTGATTCCTCCATGAGGGGTTGTAGGAGTTTCCTAAGTTGTTTTGTTCGGGCTTGAAAGTGTACCACTTCTCTCTCGCTCCGTCGGTACACGTGGAAGCGTAGTCCGCAAAAGCTTGTTCGGGGAGTCTTGTGCAATCACGAGTGTCGTGGGGACCACTACACAACTCACAAGGTAGAGTGATTTTGTTCACTTGACGTGAAGACTTAGGATTTTCGTAGGAGCTCATTAGGAATTTGACTTGATCTTCAAGTTCGAGCATCCTACGATCGGAAGTTTGTGAGTTAATGGGAGGCAAGGAGATTGCCTTGACGGTTTTGGGCAAATCACGGGGGTCATTCCAACTTTCGTTGTCATAGAGAGCAAGGTCCTCTATTATACCCCACGATTCTTCCGCGGTGAGATTACTAAGTTTACCACCGGCCGCTTGGTCGATGGATCGCTTAGTTGAGAAGTTGACATGATCATAAAAGAGTTGGACTTGGAGCCAAAGATCAATGCCGTGATGAGGGACTTTATGGAGTAAGTCCTTGAATCGAGTCCATGCTTCGTAGAGAGATTCACCTTGACGTTGTTGGAACATCAAGATTTCATTCCTAAGCTTAGTAGTTCTCCCCGGTGGGAAAAATTGGGCACGAAAACGAGTGGTGAGATCATCCCAACTTGAGATGGAGCCGGCGGGAAGTCGCTCAAGCCAATTACTAGCTTGGTCCCGTAGAGATAATTGGAAGAGACGCAAGCGCGTGGTCTCCCGAGTAGTAGCATCGAGGTTGATGGAATCGACGATTTTAAGGAAATCCTTAAGATGCTGATTAGGATCTTCGGAACGAAGTCAGTGGAATGCACATCCGTTTTGCACCAACCGGATGGTGTCGGATCGAAGGGCCGTAGTTTGAGCTTGATCGGGAGCTCAATGGTGTTCCTATAGCCTAGGTTGCTTGATCTTGAGTATTCACCAAGAGTGCGGCCTCTTGGCGGGTCATTTGGTGGTGGGTTGATGAGGGGTGGTTGATTATCACCTTCCATGATGAAAAGTGATGGGATTACGAACAAAGGTCACGAAGAAGGGGGATAGACTACAAGGAAGCTAAAAATGAGAAAAAATATTACTTGATAGGAATCAAGCAAGGGAACCTAAACGAGATAGACTCCTAACTAGCTATTCTATTCCCCGGCAGCGGCGCCAAAAACTTGATACGCGTACAACGCGCGTTCGGGGTCAAAGGAAACTTCCTTTTCTTCGAGCAAGTTTTTCAACCACCTAGGCAGTGAACCTAATCATTGTAGTGTAGTATTAGGGTAAGTCTCGGGATTGATATCGTTCTCTATGGGAATAGGAATTCTAGTGAGAAATTACTACGCTAAGGTTGGGGTTGAGGAAGATTATTTTTTATCTTTTTTATATTTTTTTAGAAAATTGAAAGTATGAATCTCGGAGTATTGGATTTGAGGGGTGGTATTTCTACCGATTACTCTACTATTATCTATTCTAATTAACTAAGCTAAGGGTTAGTCTATGTCTAATTGATGTGTGCTCGTATGAGGATTAAAAATTTGTCTACCTATATACTATTACTCCCTAGTTATCTTTTATTGATGGTTGAATTGTCACGTCCTTATTCTTAACGCGTTGTGTCTTCTAAGGTCGTAGGGTATGCTTTTTTCCCTAACTCTTTGAGGATACCTTAAGGTTATTGCCTATAAAATCTCTATGATTTATAAACTAACTCTAAGGTTATCTTTGGATTTTTAGCCTACAATAACTCTAGGCGATTATAAACTAATGTTCACAAAGATTACTGAAGCATTAAAAACACAACGATGGCCTATTGCAATCCTAAGCCAATTACAATTAAGAAAAGAGACAACCAATCAATATTCAATAACTAGGTTTCATAGATCTAAGCAAACACACAAGTAAATTAGCCGGACATGGTAAACATGCAAGCATACACACATACAATCGAAGACATAATGAAATCAATGAACTAAATTACTTATCTTGATGTAAAATAGGGTATGAGAACCCTAAGATACTGCCCAAGACAACCAAAATCGTTTTAGGGTTTTACTCCACAATTCTACCTCCCTAAAAGTATGAAAATTCGAATTCTATATATAGAGTTACAACTGCGACGGCGTCACTCTTTAATTGTGACGCCGTCGGATCGTCGCCATTAGGGTTTCTTCTTAACCAAGTCAACTTTGTGACGGCGTCACGTTGTGGTTGTGACGCCGTCGGCTTCAGCTTCTGACCCGTGAATCGGATCTAGGTCGTCTGAGTTGTGACGCCCTACTCTTTAAAGCCTAACGCCGTCAGGTACAAAATAGCAACTTCCCTCCTGAGCCGTCGCAATTAGAGGGACGGCTTCGCCCTTTATCTGTGACGCCGTCGGGTGCATTTTCAGTAGCTTGAGTGTCTTGATCTTGACTTTAGCCATTTTCTTCACATATTCACGCCTTTTCGTCCAAATAAGTGTCATTCCAGCATTTTGCCTTCAAGAGACCTAAAAAGTGAAAAGGAACGAAATTAAGCAGTAACGGATATAAAAGTGATCGATTAAGGGCTTAAATGACCCCTCAAAAGTGTACCTTTTAAATCCTTATCAAATAACATATCCTAATGAGCTTTGAAAATCTAAAGACAATCTTAAAACTACATTGAAGAGCATTAAGCGCAAAAAAATTAATAGATTTATGTATTGTCCACAAAAAAAATGAACACAATTATGCATTGTCTTTTCAAAACCACTTTCTACAACGACGCACCAGCTTCTAAAACGAATTATCAATTTACTTTTTTAATTAACAACACTTATGAAATCAACACCTATGACCATAACTAATACGCAGTGTATAAAATCAGCACTTATAACCTCATATCATATTTTAAATGTGTGACAACTCGCAATTTCAGGTCATTTCTCAAATTTACTATTCATCTCGGGAATTTACTATTCGCCGGTTACTATTTAAAATTTTACTATTCACCGTTTTCGAAGTCGAAGTAATATTCTGAGAACGTATTTCAAAATTTACTATTCACAAAACACTATTCGTTCCCGGAGAAAAACACTATTCAAGTTTCACTATTTCATCATTTATCGTAAACTAGGTTTACGAGTATCAAATTCGCGTAACCTTAATGGTTTAGCTGCGAATTCATGAACAATCATCATGGACATTTCATATAGACTATGTTTAGTCTACATATCATCAGCATCATTATCATCATATTAGTTCATGCATGGTTTTGCATTTTACGTTAAACGCATAATTTCTTATTAAATAAACGTTATCGCGTAATTAATTATTTTGAACAATTGATCCGATACTTCCAAAAATCATCCCGATATATTTTTATATTCATATTAAGATTATAAAAATAATATTATGAGTTTACCCAGTGTTTTAAATTTAATTTGTATATAAATTGTTATATTTATATAATTACGACGGTTTTCGTAAAAACTACACGATGATTATTATTTCACTCAAATTTTGTAAGGAATGTATTTTTATAATTTTTATGACTTCAATATATTTTATTTTGATTCGTTAAAATTTATTTTTAGCTAACGCTACCCTAAATGCTTAAATATATATATATATAAGTTACTAATAATTCTTAACTTAACTACACATTTATTTATATATACAAATAATTACCTACAACAAAACCAATTACTTTTTTTTCTTATGTATGTCGACCCATATAGGGTGACTCACACACTTTACTTGCAAAATATCTTGTTTCTTATATTGTATTATATACTTACATGTACACATAGTTAATCAATTATCCAAAGTGAAAAAAAAAAAATCAAAACACTCTTTTCTCCTCTCTTCTCCATAACCGGCCACATTAAAGGATCAATAAAAGTTCACCAAAAAATTTCAAGTCAAGTTTTATACACTCTAGTTACACTCTTAGTTTAGGTTTTGAAATAAAAACTTAGGGTGTTTAGGATTAAACCTTTGTTCACTAACCTCATCAAGTTAACTAGTAAGCATCTAATATTCATTTTCATCTTTCATATTTATTTTATGTTCATTTCATCATATTTGAGAAAAACATGCAAGTCATAATGATATTTATCCCACTTTTTCATTGTTTTTAAGAGTTATATATACATATGTCATCCTATAATTACTCCTTGGAATATATCACTTTTGGTGATGTCTAGGAACCCATGACACCCTAAGAATGTGTATGGTAGGATTAGAATAGCTTCGGAGTTGTTTTGAATTGGTTAGAATAGGTTTGGCGCGAGAAAAACTCATTTCGACAAGTTTACATAAGGGTCTGTCCATATTTTTGAAATCTGGAAATTTCGACAGTAGGTAAAAATTTTTGGCCTAGATATTTAGAAAATAAACTTTAAAACGAAAACGTGGCCGCTTGAACGGGTTAAAACGGAGCTATAACGAAGAAGTTATGAATTTTTCAAGTTAGGCGACGAAAACTATAAAATTCTGAAAATTCAGCATGTTACGTCTACTTTTTACGAGTCAAAAATGAGGCTTAGGCGTTATAAATTGTGTCGACTTATCAAAAATATATTAGTATACTTTGATACGAAGCTAAGGACATATAAAACGTAGAAAACGGATTTGTAACGATTAAATTACACACGTTTACACAAAGTTGCCGTAACTTTATTATATAAGAAAAATTAGTATATTTCTATTAAACAAACTTTACGTCAACAAGTGACCATGTTGAGGGTCGTTTTTAACATTGACGTAGTACTTTTTATAACATGATGTCTTCTAGTAAAATTAAGTTCGCCTAGCATATTTTCCAAAATGTCCAACCGTTCGTCAAGCGGAGTTGTAATGAATAAAATGCGGTCACTTAAACTTTGCCGAAAACCACCCTTAAACGATATTTTGGACAAAAGTACCATACTTTACCTATATTTTTCTCCGTGATCGAGACCTCTAGGATGAAAACTTAAATGCTAAAAATTTGAGATAATGATACAAGCTTCCCAAAACCGTTGAGTTCGTTTCCTAACACTCGACGTGCACCATTTTACGACTAGCTTTTTGAGGCCGTTTAGTCACTTTCATGAAAATTTCAACGACATTATTTTACGACGAAAAGTTATAATTTCATAATAAATCACTAAATGGTTATCGTCGGATATCATTTCAACGTAAATACATGTAAAGTAATTTAAAAATGGTCAAGACGTTATAAGATTATTTTTCGACGATAAGTATTATTTTCAAAAATTCATAAGTGGTATAGATATCATACGAATTGCATGCATAACATTACATCATAACTTATTACATATCATATCATTCATAATAGGTCAAGGTTAGAGATTCACGCTACATTTCGGTGTACTCACTTTTGTCTTCGCATCAATTCATCAAGTGAGTTTTCATAGCCCCGATTTATTCAAGTTTTTACTTTATTTCAAACCTACGGGGGAGAATACATTGCACATCATTTTTATTACGATACCAAGTATATCAAATTCATTACATTGCTTAAGTTACCTCATGCCAATTGAATGTCCCCATTATATAACATGAACCGTTAATTTCATAGAAGCGAGGGTGAGTGGATAGATCTATCGAGGGTGACTCCTCCATCCGGGGTGGTGGATTCCAACTGGTTAAACGGATGCATTTCATTTAATATCATTATTTGAGTTGTTTGGCAAACACTCGTTGGGGCTTAACATCATGATCAGTCTCGTTTCGGTGTCATGGACTTATAGCAATTGTAACATTTTTGTGACATATTTGTCATACATAATTTATACTTGTGGTAGTCGTATTAAACATTTACCTAAACTCTATGAACTCACTCAACCATTGTATTGACACTTTTAGCAATGTATTTTCAGGTAACTAAGACATTCGCATCATGGCACGAATAAGGAACCCTCATAGAGTCGCGACGTCGACGCGTCTCATTGTATATTATGGCATTTCAAAACATCGTTTGGACTTGTAATAAACTTATTTCCGCAAACTTTATCAACTTTTGGGACCTATCTTGTAACTCTGAATGTTTTAAATTAAATCAAACGATGTATTTTCCAACGACACTTTAGGTCGTTCAATATAACTGTGATTGTGATGCTATGACAGTCAATCCCCAGGAATTCCATTCCGCTGCAAAACAGGTAATTTGGGGGTGTGACAGATTGGCATCAGAGCTTCAGTTATAGAGAACTAGGTTGCATCTTTGACCCTAGACTATAACTACATCATCATAGCATCTCATCATTTCATCATAAGTGCACATTCACTTTACATGCGGTTTATACGTACATTTTTCGAGTTATTTACTTTCATTTCAAATCGATTGTCACATGGATGCCTTTAAATACCCATCCCATTATCATTTCCTCATATTCTAATGTGGAGAATGCTTTGTCATTCCCTATTGCAATTTTAATATCAGCTGATTCATCACCGATAACGTCGAATGCCGAGCTAAAACCTTTAAGTACGGCGAAGTCACTCTCACTCCTTTGTTTCACCACTAACATGTCGAGTTACACGTTATTCACACATTAAGTCACTAAACCATCATACATTTGAAGCACTTACGACATCTCATAACCCATTTTTAGGAAACCGTCGATAATTTTGAAAAATAACCTCAAACTTATCACCTCATATCATATCTCTTTGGAGTGTTTATTATTAACATCGGACTTTGCTACGTCTCATTTTTCCCCACATTTTGAAGAGTTATGGCGCCGAAGAAAGCTCCACCAGCTATGACACAAGCTGCTATCCAAAAGTATATAGAGGATAGTATAGCTAGGGCACTAGAGAAAGAACGAGCAACGGTAGCTGCTGCTACTGCTGCGACTGCTATTGAAACTGCTAGACTTGCTACTGCTGCAGGAGCTGCAGGAGGGTCTGGAGTTCGAAATGGTACATACCAGGACTTTAAGAGCGGTGATCCCCCAAAGTTCAAGGGCACAGAAGGAGCCATTGCTATGATCCGTTGGTTGGAAAAGATCGAGTCATTATTTCTTCTATGCGATTGCCCAGATGCTTGCAAGGTGAAATTCGCTACTAGTACACTCTTGGATGAGGCAATGTCATGGTGGAATTATTATGCACAGCCTATTGGTATGGAAAATGCTTACAAGCTCACATGGGATCAATT
Source organism: Chrysanthemum makinoi (assembly GCA_910596185.1). NCBI lineage: Eukaryota > Viridiplantae > Streptophyta > Magnoliopsida > Asterales > Asteraceae > Chrysanthemum > Chrysanthemum makinoi. The sequence goes on along the minus strand of OU343220.1, from coordinate 100,863,507 downwards.
CAAGAGGTTGTTGACTAAGAAGTATTGTCCGCACACTGAGGTGAAGAAATTGGAAATGGAATTTTATGAGTTAGTGACCGTTGGTTATGACATCGAGACCTACATCAGAAGGTTTCAAGAGTTGGCTGCTTTATGTCCATCTATGGTTTTGGACAATGAAAAACTACTGAAAGGTTTCATTGGAGGACTTCCAAAATGTATTCAAGGAGATGTAACCTCTTTCGATTCGCAAACAATTGAAGAGACCATTAAGATAACTAAAATACTCATGGCTCAAGTTGTGAAGAGGGAAAACATTATCGACAATAACAATAACAACAACAACCACAACAACAATGACAACCAAACTAACAACAAAAGGAAATGGGAAAATGACCAGGGAGGTTATAATAACAACAACCAAATCCGTGACACTAACCATCACCAACAACAGATTAGAAGACAAGAAGCCGCCAGGGTTTATGTTGCTGCACCAACAAAGGGAAGAGCTTATACTGGAAACTTACCACGATGCCACCAATGCACGCTACATCATGATGGTCCATGTGGTATATGCTTTAGTTGCCGCAAAGTGGGACACCTTACCAAGGACTGCAAAGGAAAAGGATATGTTGGAACTCAACCACTATGTAATCGATGTAAGTTTCATCACTCAGGTCTTTGCCCTGCCAAGTGCCAAAAGTGTCAAAAATTGGGACACCTAGCCAGGGATTGTAGAGGTAAATCTGTAGTCACATGCTTCGGATGTGGGGAGCAAGGACACTATCGGAACCAATGTCCCCGGAACCAAGGTTAACAAGTTGAAGGAGCTCATGGGAAAGCATATATGTTAGACGGGGGAGAAGCTCATCAAGGTATCAACAACGCGGAAGACTGAAGAAGTTCGAAAACTAACAGTCTTATTTTTCCTTATGTACTATGTCGTACTAAGTTTATGTCTTCCATCGTATCCGAATCTTTATAACTTAAGATGTATTACTGTTTGATAAACCACTCGTTGTAAAATATTCTCATCTATCGTACTTTATTTTCTTTCAATTCGATATCACTTACGAGAATTTTACTTCATTTTATTTTAAAGACCATTTTAACGACACGGTTTAAATCTTTGTAAACATTGAGAGTTATAACAACTAAACCGAATGTCACATTATCGTTCCTTAATTATACATAGCCTAGCTAACCATGTCTAATTCTGGAGGGATCATGTTATGTTGGGAGCAGTTATTTATAAATTTTAGTGCAAGCAAAATTTTCACATATTCCAAGTCAAAGTGTTACTCATGGGAGATTCATCCAATATTTTCTTTACTACGATGTTTTGTACGCTCTCAATCATCGATAACCATAACGACACCTCTTCATGTCTTCTTTCCTCGATATTCATCACAAACTCAAAAATTCGATAGACTAACACGAACTGAATTCAGGGACTGAATTCCTTTTTGGATGGGCGAATGTGACAACTCGCAATTTCAGGTCATTTCTCAAATTTACTATTCATCTCAGGAATTTACTATTCACCGGTTACTATTCAAAATTTTACTATTCACCGTTTTCGAAGTCGAAGTAATATTCTGAGAACGTATTTCAAAATTTACTATTCACAAAACACTATTCATTCCCGGAGAAAAACACTATTCAAGTTTCACTATTTCATCATTTATCGTAAACTAGGTTTACGAGTATCAAATTCGCGTAACCTTAATGGTTTAGCTGCGAATTCATGAACAATCATCATGGACATTTCATATAGACTAGGTTTAGTCTACATATCATCAGCATCATTATCATCATATTAGTTCATGCATGGTTTTGCATTTTTACGTTAAACGCATAATTTCTTATTAAATAAACGTTATCGCGTAATTAATTATTTTGAACAATTGATCCGATACTTCCAAAAATCATCCCGATATATTTTTATATTCATATTAAGATTATAAAAATAATATTATGAGTTTACCCAGTGTTTTAAATTTAATTTGTATATAAATTGTTATATTTATATAATTACGACGGTTTTCGTAAAAACTACACGATGATTATTATTTCACTCAAATTTTGTAAGGAATGTATTTTTATAATTTTTATGACTTCAATATATTTTATTTTGATTCGTTAAAATTTATTTTTAGCTAACGCTACCCTAAATGCTTAAATATATATATATATATATATATATAAGTTACTAATAATTCTTAACTTAACTACACATTTATTTATATATACAAATAATTACCTACAACAAAACCAATTACTTTTTTTTCTTATGTATGTCGACCCATATAGGGTGACTCACACACTTTACTTGCAAAATATCTTGTTTCTTATATTGTATTATATACTTACATGTACACATAGTTAATCAATTATCCAAAGTGAAAAAAAAATCAAAACACTCTTTTCTCCTCTCTTCTCCATAACCGGCCACATTAAAGGATCAATAAAAGTTCACCAAAAAATTTCAAGTCAAGTTTTATACACTCTAGTTACACTCTTAGTTTAGGTTTTGAAATAAAAACTTAGGGTGTTTAGGATTAAACCTTTGTTCACTAACCTCATCAAATTAACTAGTAAGCATCTCATATTCATTTTCATCTTTCATATTTATTTTATGTTCATTTCATCATATTTGAGAAAAACATGCAAGTCATAATGATATTTATACCACTTTTTCATTGTTTTTAAGAGTTATATATACATATGTCATCCTATAATTACTCCTTGGAATATATCACTTTTGGTGATGTCTAGGAACCCATGACACCCTAAGAAGGTGTATGGTAGGATTAGAATAGCTTCGGAGTTGTTTTGAATTGGTTAGAATAGGTTTGGCGCGAGAAAAACTCATTTCGACAAGTTTACATAAGGGTCTGTCCATATTTTTGAAATCTGGAAATTTCGACAGTAGGTAAAAATTTTTGGCCTAGATATTTAGAAAATAAACTTTAAAACGAAAACGTGGCCGCTTGAACGGGTTAAAACGGAGCTATAACGAAGAAGTTATGAATTTTTCAAGTTAGGCGACGAAAACTATAAAATTCTGAAAATTCAGCATGTTACGTCTACTTTTTACGAGTCAAAAATGAGGCTTAGGCGTTATAAATTGTGTCGACTTATCAAAAATATATTAGTATACTTTGATACGAAGCTAAGGACATATAAAACGTAGAAAACGGATTTGTAACGATTAAATTACACACGTTTACACAAAGTTGCCGTAACTTTATTATATAAGAAAAATTAGTATATTTCTATTAGACAAACTTTACGTCAACAAGTGACAATGTTGAGGGTCGTTTTTAACATTGACGTAGTACTTTTTATAACATGATGTCTTCTAGTAAAATTAAGTTCGCCTAGCATATTTTCCAAAATGTCCAACCGTTCGTCAAGCGGAGTTGTAATGAATAAAATGCGGTCACTTAAACTTTGCCGAAAACCACCCTTAAACGATATTTTGGACAAAAGTACCATACTTTACCTATATTTTTCTCCGTGATCGAGACCTCTAGGATGAAAACTTAAATGCTAAAAATTTGAGATAATGATACAAGGTTCCCAAAACCGTTGAGTTCGTTTCCTAACACTCGACGTGCACCATTTTACGACTAGTTTTTTGAGGCCGTTTAGTCACTTTCATGAAAATTTCAACGACATTATTTTACGACGAAAAGTTATAATTTCATAATAAATCACTAAATGGTTATCGTCGGATATCATTTCAACGTAAATACATGTAAAGTAATTTAAAAATGGTCAAGACGTTATAAGATTATTTTTCGACGATAAGTATTATTTTCAAAAATTCATAAGTGGTATAGATATCATACGAATTGCATGCATAACATTACATCATAACTTATTACATATCATATCATTCATAATAGGTCAAGGTTAGAGATTCACGCTACATTTCGGTGTACTCACTTTTGTCTTCGCATCAATTCATCAAGTGAGTTTTCATAGCCCCGATTTATTCAAGTTTTTACTTTATTTCAAACCTACGGGGGAGAATACATTGCACATCATTTTTATTACGATACCAAGTATATCAAATTCATTACATTGCTTAAGTTACCTCATGCCAATTGAATGTCCCCATTATATAACATGAACCGTTAATTTCATAGAAGCGAGGGTGAGTGGATAGATCTATCGAGGGTGACTCCTCCATCCGGGTTGGTGGATTCCAACTGGTTAAACGGATGCATTTCATTTAATATCATTATTTGAGTTGTTTGGCAAACACTCTATTGGGGGCGAACATCATGATCAGTCTAGTTTCGGTGTCATGGACTTATAGCAATTGTAACATTTTTGTGACATATTTGTCATACATAATTTATACTTGTGGTAGTCGTATTAAACATTTACCTAAACTCTATGAACTCACTCAACCATTGTATTGACACTTTTAGCAATGTATTTTCAGGTAACTAAGACATTCGCATCATGGCACGAATAAGGAACCCTCATAGAGTCGCGACGTCGACGCGTCTCATTGTATATTATGGTATTTCAAAACATCGTTTGGACTTGTAATAAACTTATTTCCGCAAACTTTATCAACTTTTGGGACCTATCTTGTAACTCTGAATGTTTTAAATTAAATCAAACGATGTATTTTCCAACGACACTTTAGGTCGTTCAATATAACTGTGATTGTGATGCTATGACAGTTAATCCCCAGGAATTCCATTCCGCTGCAAAACAGGTAATTTGGGGGTGTGACAAAATGATATTGGGAAGCACTTCTTTTGTGCACCCCAAAAAATAGCTTCTATCACTTAACAAATTAGAAATTATGACTACAACTTACAAAAAACATATAAAATCAGCACTTATGATCACATATTACAACTACAGACTATACAAAGTGTATAAAATCAGCATCCATGACCACACATCATACTCCAAAATATATCAAAAAGCTTAAATCTTTTTCTCTCTATAAATATACAATTGTTTTTTAGGCAAATGTCTTCAGCATGTTAGGGTTAACTGACTCAGAAACCCTAAAAAAGAAAGTCACCATACAAACTAAAAATTTGAAAGAGAACCAACAGGAAATAAAACACAACTTGTAGAACACCATCTAAAATCAGCACTTATGATCACATTTTAGAATTATCACAAAGCATAAACTAACAAAAACATGTATCCACCAATCAACTAATAACATACAAACTCATAAAAAAATATGCAATCAGACTTCTATCTCAACCTCTGATGTAACACCCCAAATTTCATATATATTTATCATAATAATATTATATTGACTTTTGAATAATTAGAAAAGTATTTCCGTCAAGTTTTATTAGAAATAAGGACTTGTCACACAAATAATTAACATAAAAGGACTAACGGTGCAAAAGACTTAACGACATGAATTAACGGTGCAAAGTTAACTTTGAGGAAAAAAATTACTAAAGAACCCTTGGGTTTTATAACTCAAAAACTCCAGAAAATCTCCGCATAGTACATGTGTTTATCCTAGAGGAAAAGGGAACTAACATAGTTTTCTAATCATGAAGAAATCTTCCTAGCATGTTCCCATCTATGGTAAGTGTTTAAATTCAGGTTTTGATTTCAAGTTTATGATACGTATTGAGGTTATTGTGTTTAAAGGGTTAAGGATATGAATTTAGTTATGTTATGAGATTAAATTCATGTTTGATGATCGTGTACCAAGATAGAATGATTTGTGGATTTAAGTTTATGAAATTATAAAGTAAATAATTAGAAACCATTAGTAGTTTATACTTATGTTAATGATAAGCTAGTTCATTGTTTAAGAAAAGATGATGTCTAGTTACATATTTAAGGGGTGTTTAGTATGAGCTTATAAAGTGCTTAAACTAGTAAGATTGCTCATAGAATTGTTCTAAAATGGTCTTAACATGTTTAATAAGCTAAGATATAAGTTTGGTAAAGAGTAGAATAGTTTATGATGGGTTTTGGGTCGTTTTGGACACGTTTAAAAAGTAGGACAGCATGTTGCGCATAATTTTGCGCTGACTTTGAAGGCCCATAGAGAATAGACTGTTCATCGGATTGACTTGAGGTAAAAATCAAAATTTAGACCTCTGAGTCTACTTTCCAATGCAATTAGTTCAAGTTCTAACTCTAGGTATAAGGGGGTCAACTCAAATCAGCAAATTACAGCAGACTGTCTGAAAAATCAGCAAAAACCCCTTTTTCATTAAGCTAGCAAAAATGATGTAGATTATATGTACGGGTGTTATAGCAGGTTCTAACGATTATAAAATGTTATAATTACTTGTTTAGGTGATTTCGGAAGTCCAAAAATATTGAGGAATGCCTAAGCCAACCGAGGTGAGTAACTGTTTAGAATAATTGTTCGTTTTTACGAATTTAGCATGTTAGCACAAATGGCCATGTGCTTATGTACTAACAGAAGTAGTAGCACATATACATGTTATATTTCATTAGTGGTATTCAGATTTAGCCATGTTATTGCATGAATCAGATATAGCCGAATGTTAGTATGTTTATCTCATGAATCGGATATAGCCGGAAATTAACAAGTTTAGCTCATGAATCAGATTTTAGTTTATGCAGTTTTCGTATTGCAGGTCTATACGGCGTATAAAACAAATACTATACGGCGTATAGGGTTCATGCCTATACGACATATTCAATATTTAAAAAAAAAAAAAAAAAAAAAAAAAATACGGGCGTTTCATATGAGCCACTGAAACCACCAAACAATGACCACTCTAATCTAATCTAGTTTATTTAGAGATATTGATGCAACCATTTTGTGTATATTTATAGAGAGAAAGAGGAATGTAGATAGAGAGACGGGGGTTGCAAGTATTTTAACACTATGGGGATCTGACTGTTATTTTGACAAATGTATTGCCTAGTTTATAACGAAAACATGCCAACAAATAATAATGAAAACGGGCTAATAAACAACATGATGACCCAATTAGAACCCAAAGGCGAAAATGACCTAAGAAACTACCAAATGACACGGCCGAAACAACAAAACGACATGCCGAACAAAAACGACTCCCTTTAGTTGTTTTTCCACCCAAAACGGCGGCATCCACAGGCCTAATGTATAATAAAGTAATTATTTCATTTTTTCGTGCCCTCGTATATTTGGTCCGGACCAATTGGGTCCGAATGTACTATACGTGATCACCTATACTCAGTGACATTCCATGAACTAAACGAAAAGGCACCTTAGTTTATATAAAATTCAGAAAGAAACTAAAAAGAATTATCATACAAAGAAAGTCCCTTGCAAGTGTGTATCTTAGAACCTTGGTATAAAAGACCAAAAAGAAGGTTGATCACAATCGGGAGTCGAACGAAAAGTTAGTTGCGACCAGAACACAATAAATTTATGTTGTTACCCACTTGCACACTTGCACGAACCCATCCCAGAAACCCATCCCATCCCCTATGCTATTATGAAAAATATTACGCAATATTAGTTATACCGTTTATGTTTTTCATGTTTTCAGTATGCTTTTTTTGTACAAATGCTATGATGGTATGTAGTAACCTGTATTGCATCTAATTATTCGGTGCTGTACCATCATACTTTTGTTTGTAGAGCGTATTTCATCGCACTAGCACACACACAAAATAGTGTATACAGGTATCACACGTTACTTTTGGTTCTGGTTTACCGCTGTCCGCTGCAAACCATTTTCTCCATGTTGAGAAGATATAATAATTGTAAGAAACTCATGACCTACTTAACATTCGTTGTAAAATAACATTATACACTTCAATAGCTCCACAACCACTGATCTCACAGACAGGGCTCACCAGATACATAAATCGCCATTAGTGATTTACACGCCAAAAGAATCAGGCGACAACATGTGCAAAGAACTTACAGGTGGTCAATAATTGACCATGGAGTTGCTCAAATAATGACTGAATTTGTCAATGGTGAGTCTGTGCATGCTCGGGTTTGTGAGAGTACTCATAATCAAGATGAACAAAAGCACGTTCTATCTCAGGCAATTGCTCAAGCTTCTCTTGCAAGGACTCCCCAATATCATGAGCTATTTGCAGATGCATGTCTGATGGTAGGACGATGTCTACCTCAACAAAGTAATGAGAACCAAATGTGTAAGCTCTTACTGTATCGATGTGCTTTATTGACTTGTGGTGGTTCCAACAAAGGTAGGTGAGCTTTTGTAGATATTCTGGTGCTGCTGATTTCCCAACTAGGGAGTTTACGTTCTCCAACACTGTTAGTGACCATGTGCGAATAGTGTAAAGCGCCAGCTGTTCATACAAATAGAGTCAGTCAAGAAGCAGCAAACAATCAACTATATGGTGATGTTTGAATGTACAATGTAACCGACTTAAAATGGCAATGTATGAAGCTAAAACGTATCTAAAATTCTAAACTAAAAGCGGTTCATACTTCATAGTTCATACCCAACCTTCCAGACCCACTCATTTTCCCACGGTCCCACCTCTAGCTTTTTCCAAGATATGCCTAATGGCTACACGCAACTGAAGTTAGGTGCAGCAATTATTTTTAAAATATTCTATACAAATATTAGTGTGTCAACCCCCCTTAATACTAGTTGTTGGCAAAAGTTTAAGCTACTACTACTGATTAGAGCTCCCAGCATCTTCTAAATGCTTAGTATGCAACTTCTTAAGCATATGCACGCAGAGTAAAGTAGTAAAGGATATAGGGGGATGTGTCATAAGAAAGATTAGTAAGAACTTACAATTATAGCTCCAACAGGATCCATCCAGTCGCTAATATAATTAGCAAGTAGTACAGCTATTAGCCCAATCAGATTGGTGACAACGTCAAAAAAGTGGTCCTGGGCATAGGCTTTGACAATCTCATTGGTAAATGAGCGGCAATATATACACAGAACGAGTTTCACCAATGTCACAGAAAGCATTATACCAACAACCCATTGCTCTTGCTCTTTGGTCAAGTTGAAATCCTTTTCCTGAAATGGTCATAATAGCAGCGTAACATTAGAAAGTGTTTTGCTATGCGTTTCGAAAGTGATCATATGATTTCAATAATCAGATGCCTATAATCAGCTGTGATAAAACATGCTAGAGAAGACAGTGTTTGGATGTGCTTTTGGAGTTTAATATTGTACTCCAGCAATCAGATTATAAGTTGTTTTGACAGATTGACAATTTTATGATTATCCAAGAAACTAAAACATAAAATGACCCAAAAAAGTAATTCTTGCGTAAAATAGAAGATACAGCTTACAAGATGAGCGTAAAAGCCTTTCAAATTAGGTTAAAAGAAAGGGAAACTATGCATAACTTTTTGTCCCTTTATTTCATCAAATTATGTTTAACTTACAGTAGACGCAAGCGTGCGAACAGACTCCAATATTATCTGCAGCCCAAGAGTTGCCATGACAGATGCAAAGACAAGAATTCCCTGCAAATGAATTTCGAAATTCAGATACGAGTGCCAGGATAGCATTTTGGAGTATCCAACATGTAATCAGAATATATGACTTATCAATAACGCCAACCCCCTAACCAAACAAAAGGAGCCTTTTTACATTCTTGGAGCACCTCAAAATGTAACACGGGACTAAATGCTACTTCATAACTATTAACTTGGATCATAACTACCATAGTAGCTTAGATATTACAAGAATGTGTCATAATAACATTTTTCTGTTGCAATATAAAAAAAAAAAAAAAAAAGCACACTTTCATAAATTTGAAGAAAGATTGTTTTCATCAGGTTAACCCACAAGCATATTCAGAAGAGGTGCTAAGATAGACGGATAGGTGGGTTCGGCAACTGACAAAACAGTTTCGAATTTGATTAGGTCACTTTCGAAAAAGGAAAACGTAGGTAACGGCTTCAAGATATCAAGGTTAATTATGATCACAAGACATACTAACAATCTAATGATTTTAATCTTTGATTAAAACAAATTACATGTTACTATGCACTACAAATGAAGTGAATTTGAACCCGTTCAATTTTTGGCTTTAAACAATTTGACCCACTCAACCCGTTTGAGTCAAGCACAACCCAATAGGTAATTCGGATCAAAACTGCCACGTCTAAATTTTTCTATAGCGCTGATATTTGACCAAGGCATGGTGGTTATGGAAATTATTGTTGCTACTCTTTATATACTATAATAATTGCTTCATATTTTCTTGGAAATTATCCCATATTATAAACACAAATCCAGCTCCTTTTTAAACACAAGAAGACAACAGGCCAGAAGTCTTGCAAGTTGATATATTAAATGCACCAAGTGACAAGCTGCAGACTAACCAGAGGCTGCATTCGTCTCTTTCCGATTGGATATTGGTAGGGGTTCTTTGTCTGCATGGAGAATGCTGTAAACCAAAGGATAAATCCTGATAGCAAATCAAGAAGTGAATCTAAAGTGGACGCAATTATGGCCAATGAACCACTCCTTACGGACGCATAAACTTTTGCCACGAAAAGGACCATGTTTGCCACATTTGATATTCTAATGGCAAGTGTCTCCCTTCTTTGCAAACTCGCTTTTTCGTCCTGCAAGTCAAACAAGCATCACAGTGTTAGTCAAAACACGCATGCTTCAAAAAATTTGTTACATAAACTGAAATTTACACTCAACTCAAATGATTGACTATTACGGTCTTACCTCAGACAATCGAGGCACAAAACCACGCTCTGCTAATGCATCCATCTCAGTAAAGCCTTCAAGCATCTCTACCTGCTGCTGGTAATACTCTGCTACATTGTCTTCTGGAACTGTTAAATTTAAGCAAGTCAATTAATATGCAATATAGTTGCACAAACTAATATAACACATATGCATAGTGTGTTTACAATTTCCAAGGTTAGATTTCGTGCGGTATGAATGCAGAAAAAGAAACTGAAAAGCAAACCGGTCTGAGAACTACATAAGTTGGTTATTAGCTGAGATTTCGCATGTTGCTGAACAAGCTAACGTACGCCTACCCATTTAGCTACCATATAAATATAAGATTCACAACGCTGCTTTCAGCATCATATGACACCATGAACCAATATAACTAACGCACAAAATTATTCTACTACAGATTAGTCGACCAAAAGGTCAGCAATCATGGTTACACAAAAAGAGGCTTTCCTACCATCACCCAACTTTCAGCACTTGCCATTGCACGCCTAAAACGTAACTTTCAAACTAGACATGTGCATTATATAGAATATTCTCATGCGCGACTAAAATTAGTAGGAGTTTCGATTGAAATTGGACCGAAGTAATTAAGATAAAATAACATGCCGATATGCACTATAAGAAAACATTTATACCTAACAAAGACACTAGACCTCCAAAATGTCAAAAACTAGCCATAATGGTCTTTTACTATCTTCTAGAATGTTTTGTTATTACAAACATAACAAATGCTTACTAACTATAACAAATTTTCCAAGAGTATCCCTCGTGCTACTACATTATCGATAGTGTATCAATTTATTTGAAACGCGTAAGTCTCACCAAATCCTACCAACTTCATACTTGACATTTTTTAGCGTTAACCTAATCATTTTGTCCTTATTAACTAAATTTAAGAAATACTACTAGTAGTATTAATATATTGCACCAAATAAACAAATCATGACTTCGTCAGCATCTAACAACATCCTTCCACAATTAGCAACATAATATCAAATAATTTAAAATAATTAGTAATTGTATATTCACCTAACACTCCTAAACAATCATGCAAGCCACGTGGAGGCTTCTCCGTACGTTCCGAAGAGACCTGATAACCGTCAAAGTTCAGCCGCCATGATCCGTCACAGCCGCCACCGCCGCCGCCGATATTGACGTCCGTCAAGAGGAATTTTTCCTCTTCTTCACTGTGGTAGTTGCTCTCAATGCTCAACGGTTCAACCATTGTTGGGATAGTGAAACCCTAGGGTAGGGTTAGGGTTTTGAGGTATTTGAAATATGGTTGTTTGGTGGTGGTTGTTGTTTAAGCAGAAAGTGGTGAAGGAGTGAGTTAAAGAATAAAAATAAGATCTGATATTGGTAGGTAAGTTTGTGGATACGGATGCGTGATACGCGCGTCTAACTCACTTGCTGCTTGCAATTTGGAAATGTATTATGTTTTTTCCCAATCATTTTCCTATTTTTATTACAAGAAATTTTAATTGCTGTTTTTTTTAGTAACCACTAAAAAATGAGGCATGCTAATTAAAAAAAAAATCGACGTGTCAGCGGGTGATTGGTATAATTATAGAGATGATAAAGAAAATTTACGCCAATTACTCGCGGACACATTAACGAATAGATTTTTTATATGAGTCTAGCATGGCTCCTAAAAAATATCACTTTCACTACCTAGAATAAAAATATAAAAAACAGTGGTACAATTTGTTAAACAAGAAAAGAAGAAAAAAAATGTACCTCGTGGCATTATTAAGAGGTGCAAATATAAAAAGTAGGTTGTGATGGCAGTTGACCGCGGTCACTCCCGTTATTTAACGTCAACTCAATACGACATTTTCATGATTAAATTAATGTAATAAGACGACAACGGTCACTACAAAAAATATACCCCATTTAAATAAAAAAATAACCACGAGAACGATTTAAAAAATAAGCACTCACGCACAAACAAAAGAGTAGGACTCGGCCAACCAAGCGAAAAGTTCTTCGTTTTTCTCATAAAAGAGGCATTCAATTGAGCCTGCGTAATTGGGGGGACGCATTTGGAGGGCCGAACGACCACAGCTTCGATCATCCATTATGGATGGTCTGAAAGGTACATATAAATTTACTCATGTTTTATAGGACAAATGGCAAGAAAACGTAATCAATTTAGGGATCATTTCTAATGTAGGTGTAACACCCCAACCCGGTAAGGGTAGAAGTGTCACATTCTGGTGTCATATCAGAACATACAAATAAAATTTACAAGCGGAAGCTTTACAAAAATAAATACCAAGTCATATAACCGATGACTTACAAAGAAAATACAAACCCCAATATGTCTAGAACAAAATGAAATGAAAAGGTAACTAGGGTCGGTCCGTTCGGATAATCCAACTCTCAGCCCATCAAAGCCCATCTTCAACTTAAAACCCGCCAAGCAGAAAAGAAATGCGGCTGAGCTTAAAAAGCCCAAAGGAACAGATATAACAAAACTAAAGCTAAACGAAATCAAGATGCAAATGAAATATGGAAACTGATAAACAATGTCGCAACGAGAAGAGATCAATGAGGCGATGAGGGTCCTGCAGAAACACAATTACACAAATACCCAGAGGGAACAGATAACAGAGGAGGAAAAGCACATAGCACATTTATGACATAAACGTACGCACATCTAAATAACCAGGCATACAATAAGGCAGGAAATCAGAGTATAAATAGGCCAACGGAAGTCCAAATGCTAGCGGAAACAATTAACGAGAAAGTAAGCATGGCAATCACACAAGTCAAATAATTACAGTTAATAACATAACAAGTATCATAACAGCGGAGTACTAACAGCAGAATCAAAACATGGCACCACACGTAACCAGTAGGAATACAGATCAACATTATAATTGAATGGATTAAGGACATAGCAGGAGAACTAAACAAGTTAACAACCCGGACAACATAAGTTGAACCATTTATCCAATCCAACAAGAGCATAAACAGTAATTGTAAACATGGCATGTCAAAATAAGCAGATAAGGATACTAACGGATAGTCATAGTCCACGAGACTAACTGAACGAGGTATATAAGATAACCAGACAAAACAATCGATCAAACACTAGCATGGTCACCGACAATCGGAGGGTCACATAACAGTAGGATAACATATAATCAGATGACAACAGGTGAATCATATAATCGCATATTAATCACATCGTAGCGGTAAACGGTAGTCACATAAACATGTAAAAGCATAATCAAATTCAATAATCATATAATAACCCGGTACGTGAATGGAACGATAGTCTGAAGTAACGGAATAAGAGTATGACAGATCAATGCAATGGAATGTATATCATGGTAGTAAAGTGAGTCACATAAGGGTATTGGGTAAAGGACAATCAATACAGGATATGGCGTTGGGGAATACGAAAGGTACAATATAGGTGTATCAATAGTGTAAGGTCTGTCAGAAATCCATCCCGAGCCAACAAAACAAACCAATATCAATAGTGGCAATAGTCGCCAATAGTATCCAATAGTAGCCATTGTATTCGGAGGGGTGACCTCGGAATACCAAACCAAATGGGAGGGGAGACCTCAGTAACCAATGGAGTAGCTAGCTCCCAGACTGTGAGGGGGTGTATTGCACACACGCACCGCATCACCAAAACATATCATATCATATCAAATGCAAATCAAATCAAATCTAGGATGCATCCATACGCCCCTGCAAACAAATCATAGTGGCCAAACATATCTTTCTTGAGCTCATAATCATATATCAAACAAAGGGACGGTGTGGAACATCACTCAACCACACTAGAGTCATGCCATTGGTGCATCAATGACACGGCCATGTTACCTTCATGGCTAGGAAACAAATATTTGGCTCGGGTATCAAACTGAAGGGTCAAATCATATTCATATCATAAGGGCTCATATCAAAGGTTCAGAAGTCAAAGGTTCATATCAGGGGTTCCATAACATAAGTTCATAATCAGAGGTTCATATTCAAAGGTTCATAATAAGAAGGTTCATGCTCATAAGGTTCATAACCATAAGTTCATAATCAGAAGTTCATAATCATAACAAACGAATATCATAGCGAACAAAATCATATCAAAGGATCATATTAAAGGGAATCATAGCAAGGGTATCACAAGTGGAGTAAAGTCAAGGATCGAAAAGTCATGAGAAATCCCTACTGAAAAGGGATAGAATATCTGTACCTTAGCGCCAATGAAAAGGAAGCAAACAGATGAATGAACACGAAGACACAACGTCACGTCTCCTCCAACGAATCTACACGGATCACGATTCGTATAATACTTATTAGCTCATTTAAGTCATAACGGATTTATTGCTTATATAAATCGTATTAATATTTTTTTTTAGAGTTATTAAGCGTATTCCCATTTTTAGTAATGGACCGAAATAAATACTATAGGGTAATAATTATTAATTAGCAAAAGATAGGGGTTATAAATGATAGATGGTAAATTTATAGGTTTAATATGGCAAGAAAGCAAATTTAGAGGTCAAATATGATAGATTCCAAAGATTAGGGTCAAAAATGACAACTTGCCAAAGTTTAGGGTTAAGTATGTAAATATTGCAAGTTTACTCATTTTACAATTTTAGTCCATTTATTAACCATTTTTAATGATACACCTTCATGTTTTATTATTTACAAAATTTACCTTATACCTTTATTAAATCAAAACCTTATAAAGCTCTAAACCGAGTCGACACTATTTTCCCTTTTTAAACCATTTGAAACCTAGACCTAACCACCACTTACGACACCTATGTGTGATTCAAACCTAGGTCGTGACATGACCGTGACCTAGCTAAATTCATTCGACAACAATAAACCAAGTTGAGACCTATTTTTCATCATTATATGCGACACATTCAAAAGAGACACAAGACCTCCTAGATTAATTATGGTTGACACAACAACCCAAGACGTACCCAATACCAAACAGTAGCTAAGCATTCATGCGTCTTATATATGAATGTCGAGATATGGTGGAGATCGATGCATGGGTTCAAACAGGATTATGTGATTATTTAACTTAATACAATAATACATAGCATGAATGACATGCAGAAGGTAGGGTCGAAACATATCAGAAGATGGAAATAAAATGTGGGTCGAATTGTATGCATGTCCCACTTGATGTTTATGTGTTCCATAACCTGACTAAGTTATTTAATTTATTTATGTGAAGCCTTAGTCAATTTGCATGCATTCCCCTTAGTTACCCACGACAGAAAGTAAAGAAACAGCAGCTAAGCACTTATGTGATCTCGTACATGCATATCGAAATGGGTTTCTAACAGATTTAAACATGGGTTAATTTACATGCATATTATGTGACGTATCTATATTCGGTTTTTCATCATGCATGTTATTCGAATCCTCAAAAGTTCATGAATATAATCGAATGGATAATCAAAGAGAGGATTTACAAGAGGTCGAAAATATTACCCTCGAAGCGTGATTACTAGAACAAGACACGGATAAAAGGATTGAGAATGGTTCGAATGAGATACCACCGGCAACAACCTTCGAACCTTCGAACACAAGACACCCCACGTATGGTTACCAGCCACCACCACGGTCACGAGTTACCCACGAATCACGAGCTTTCCAAACCACGAACGATCCTCCTGTTGGTCTCCTTTGATCACGTCACAAAAACCTTGTAAAGTCCTTGAATTTGAATGTAGTGGAGAGAGAGAAAGGCGGAGCCGTCACTTTTTAGGTGTAGGAGGATATTAGGGTAATTGATTTTTTTTTTTAAATAGATGGTAAGTTATAATTGAGGTTAATTAAGAATTAGTAGGAAAGTATATGAGAAATAAATGGGGAATTGATGCTAGGCGTTTTGTTTGGACGATTTTAGGGGGAATAGGATCAATTTTTATGACTTTTCATTTTTACCAAAGTATCATGTATCTAGTCCTCATTTTGGTTCAAGTGAATTTGTACATGACTTAATATAATTAGCACTTTGGAATTCATTTAATTATGTAACTTTTATTTGTAGACATAAGTGAAATATATTAATCATAGTCTTGCGTAAATAATTTATGATTCAATGTTAAACGTATTTAACGAGATTGACGAGTTTTCATAATCATTTAACTTGAGGGGCAAAAATGGTCATTTAACACGTTTACGTTTTTAGGGTTTTACTATTTCACTATTTTTAGTATAAAAAAGCAGTCAACTTATTTTTTTTTCGGCTAATTTATGTATTTTTGTTAAATATTTAACGATCATTCGTTAAGTTTTACACTTCAAGTCTGTCGCTGCACCGCTGCCAATTATCGTCGCTAACACCATCGCCGCCACCACCACCAACCCCTACCACCATCGACGGCGATGGTGGGGTAAGTATAGTGGTGATAGCGCCAGTTGGTTAGGTTGATAATGACGACAGTATTGGTTAGGGGGTGACACTTAAATTGTAACACTTAATGAATTATCGTTGCTTGTTCGGGCTTGAATATTTTTATAATGTGCTTTATTATTTGTAGTAGTGAAATTTAATGTAGGAATTGTGTTTAATTTGGTTGTACAATATGCTTGATAATTTGTATTTCTTATGTAAGGGGTGTTTTAATAACTATATTAATTGTATTTATTGACTAGTTAAATAATTGACTACATTAAATAGCATTAATGTGTTGTTTTGTTGTACACTATGCTTCTTGTCTTGTACGTCTGAAAATTATGTGCATTAAAGTGTTGCACATTATGTTTCTTTTCTTGTAAGTAGTAGTCATTATAGTCATTAATAACATTGACCACTTTAATATCATTAATGTTGTAAGTCTGAAAATTACATCATGCTTATTTTGTTGTAAATTCGAAAATTTGTTGCAGCTACTGTACATTGTGCTTAAATGGTTGTAATTTTTGGTGAAGGGGTGTTTTTAATAGCATTAATGTTGTTTGATAGAATTTTGGTCTTAAAATAACACCACGCTTTATTTTGTTGTACAATATGCTTACTTTGTTGTAATTCTGAAAATTAGGTGCATTAAAGTGGTGTAAACCATACTTAATTTCTTGTACATCTTAAAATTAAAAGTGATATGTCTTCGTGCATTATTATATCTCGTATATATCTCGTATAGATTATTTTCTTTATCCGAATATACAAGAAAAAGCAATGATTAAAATAAGATATGTATGGTGTCAATGAAACACGAAATATATAACTTGTATGGTGTCAAAAGAAATATATAACTTGTGGTGGTATCTTCACTGGTATTTTGTGGTGGCAAGTAAATGGAGAATGGGGTTCAATTATGAATGTATTGGTCGAGGAGGATTCGTGTACGATAACGTTAACAAAATTATTGACTTTTTGTGAATGTGAATAGCTGAAAATTTAAGTGGGGACAAGATGGTGGAGTGGGGGTGTTTTCGTGGTTAAGGCCTGTCTCAATCGCGATCGAGCATGACCTCGCTACATCAGTTTTCTCTCTCTGACGATTAGACACGACCAAATTGTCACAGTCGATGACCAAGTTTTTTTTTTATTAAATATCAAGTGGGACATATTTGTGTGTAAAATGTCAGTCGAGATTTAGCCCGATATTGCATTTTCCTTTTGCCCAACCGATGTCATGCTCGATGTCTACATCCACATGACCGATGTTAACATCGGTCGTGGCACCCATTCTTTGACAACCAACCGATGTTATAACCCTCGATTGGACCAGCCTAATATGTGGAGATATTTATTATCGTAAAATCAAATGTGAGATATTTTAAGTTTTGTAGTTTAGTTTACAACCTCAATCTCTTAAGTAATACTGTAAAAGATTTTCAAAAAGATGGAAAAAGAATGTTTAAACAAAACTCGATTAATGAAAGTGTTCAATCTTACCACGTAGGATAAATAAAGTCATATTGTTGGTTAAAAAAATTGAAATAATTTGGTCAAACTCATATAAATTTCATCAAACAAAAAAAATTATATAAAAATGCATGTGTCAATTTTGTTAAAACAGAAAACTAAAAAGAGAATGATGTAATTAATAAAACTTTAGTTGTTAAATTTAAAAAAATATATATATGAACTTAATTATACTTATCAGTTTTCATATTTTTAATAACTTTATAAATTTTATAAATACCTCCTACACTATATATCCCCTACACTTTATACCTTTATATAAAAAAGGAGTTTCGATATTGCAAAAAACGGAGGTTTCTATTCACTAATAGGAATGCTCAATTGCAAAATTGAGCCTTCTATTGGCCAACTAAAAAGTCAAAATTTGTCAACGCTAGAGTTTAATAAAATCGGTGAAAAAATATATGTGTCAAAAGTGTGAAAAAAAACACGGATAGACCATGTTGCAAAAAACTATCAGCATGACATACCTAAAATATAAGCTTGATAACTTCTAGATTTCCATGGTATCCAAATTTAATGAGACACGAATCATAATTCCATCTTATAAATACCCCTCATTCGGCACCTATATAAGCTTGCAAAACACCCTTATTCTTCTAAATATTTTATTCTTTTCGTTTTTTTTATTAAACAAACCTTTTTTTGTGCTTTTATGTTAACCCTAATATTTATGTTTCGTTTTTACAGATTGATGACGCCTTCTTTATACATATTTTCGGGCGCATTATGATATGTTTTATTATCATTTCTCATGAACTTTCGATACTTAATAGCATGAAATATGCAAGAGACGCAAAAGAATACAAGTATTTTTATCAAATAAGCTCGCGTCAAATAAAGTCAACAAAATAATCTAAAGTTATAAGCAAAGTGTGCCAGTTTTCTCCTCAAGTACGTCGTACTTATCTATACAGTCAAGGAAGTCAAAGTGTATTTATTCAATAAAGTGCGCCGGCTTTAGTTAGATGTGCGTCATAATTCCTCTGCATTTATGAAGCTTTGGCGCCAAAAAAATCACAAAGTGCGTCGCATTTACTATTGAAGTACGAGGTACTTCACATATCAGATGGCTATATAAAGAGCCATAGCTCAGGCATTTCATACGTTCCCACTCACTACCAATAATCACCAACTTGTTACTAAAAATCCTCAAAGTAATACCACCGGATAACAACAGGGAAGCAGGAGTAATTCGGATCAAATAAGGGTTTAGTATAGAATTTGGTTATTGAACTTTGGGTTGCTTGTGACACTTGTGTATTCCATTGATCCATCTGAATATGTGAATCTCTTGTTTACTCTTTAATTATTTCTGTAAACATGAACTCATTAGCCATGAGAGGCTAAACCTTTTGTGATTGCTTGGATGTGTAAATATAATAAAGTAATGTTTGGTTATGCTTTGATCTTGATCAATTTCATATTTATGTTATGAACTATTGTACTTCAAGTCTTGCTATGTTTGCTTATCACTCCTGATTATGTAAGCTTGTTGGTAAAGGTCGAAAGTGCCAATTTGTTCTATGCAATTCTAAAAGTTTTTCTATGTGCTTTAGCCTTTGGTTGGAGAAATCTGCTTAGGAGAATTAATAATCTACTAAACCTTAAGTATTGTATTAATCCTGTGAGAAATTACTTGGTTAATAAACATACGTCTTGAATTGAACTAATGATTTGTGAAATTGCTCTTTTTACGAAAATAGCTAAATTGCAAATTGTTGCCACTCTTGTTATCATCAAACTGAGGTCATTAACGTAAGCAACATTACTTAGTTATATGAACTATCCAAGCAATCATATTGTCTTATTATTGAATTTGCATCATCATCTCTTATTTTCTTATTTATGAAAAAAATTGTTTTGTTTAGTTTTATTATCTCTTGTATACTGAAACAAACTAAGTCCCTGTGGATACGACCTGGTCTTACCTAAAAGATTATACTACATACGTGGGTTATACTTTACACCATTGTGTTTGGTTTATGAAATATGGTGAAACTAGTTATTATAAATTTAAAGCTTTTCTTACACATCAAAGTTTTTGGTGTCATTTCCGGGGACTTTAATATGTTCCTTAAGCATTCCCTAGTATATCTAGCTAATCAAAACTCGATTTCCCTTTAAAATCAACGATCTGCAAGTTCTATGTGACTTCTGTTGCAGAAAAACCGCCGCACAATCAACATTGTGCGCCATACTTTTTCCCAGAACTAAGAACCTGACATACCTATTACCAAGTACGTCGCACTTAATCCAAACAGTGTCGTTTTTCCTAAAACTTCACAATCTATGAAAATTAAGCTTATTAAGTATTAAGTATCGAAAGTTCATGAGCGGCCGATAGCATCGTTGCCCCGACTCCCGGTCCAACAATTACAATACTCGAAACTGCCAACGAATTCGCAATCAAAGGTAATCATTTGACCCTTTTCAAAGGAAACCAATTTGATGGTCAATCGAGAACTGATCCTCATAAACACATTCATGAATTTCTTGGAGTTTGTGATATGTTCAAATACGGAGCCACCGAAACCGAAGCTGTCCAGCTTATGATGTTTCCCTTATCTCTAACAGGAGAAGCTTAAACCTGGCTAGATGAACTTGACGAAGGAACCATCGAATCCTAGGACGAGCTTCGTACAACTTTTCTAAGTCTACTTTTCCATCCAGCATTATTTGACCGACTTCTCGGAGAAATCCGCATTTTTTCACAACACGAACGTGAAACCCTCATCGAAGCATGTATTTGAATGAAAGAGTTGCTCATAAATTGTCACAGACATGGTCTGAAAAAAGACAACATAATAAAAATCTTTTACACGGTCTTGACGAACAAACTCAAGAAGCTTTTAATGTTGCCGCCGGAGGAATCTTTCTTTATAAAACCCCAAATCAAGCGTATCAGCTTCTAAAAGACAAAGTCTTACTCAAGCTTGATTGGGCTAAAAATAAAAAGCCAAAAACCACTGTCCGTAAAACTGTTGCTTTCGCTGATGAAGGTAGCAACAATTCTGATACTGATAAAATTATGGAAAGAATGGAAGCCATGGTAATAAAAATGGATGCTCAGTATAAAGAAATGAAAGACATGCGTGAAGTATGCAATAACTGCGGATGTAATCACTCAAACACATATTGTAACAATAATGACACACCCATGGCACGCGAAGAAGAAGCAAAATTTATGCAATCGTTTCAACGCACTCGTTTTTACGATGAATATCGTAATCGCGATCGCAATAGAGAAAAATGGCGTACCGGTGAACGATCAGAATATAATCGACATCAACCTCGACCAAAATGTGCCGATGAAAAAACAGACATCCAAAAAAAACTCAACAATTTCATAAAAGCACAACAATTAACAAATATGTTCAGAAATAAACGTTCATGGACCTTAAAGATAAATTAGAGTCCACTACTAAAAATCATCAAGCCTTGATTCAAAATTTAGAAGAAAATTTTGACAGATTTGCTGATAAGCAATCTGGACGACCTTCATGGACCTTCCAGGTAGATTTTGTTATCCTTTAAATGGAGAAAGATAGCAAAATTCCTCTCATTTTAGGAAGACCCTTCTTACACACAGCATACGCAGTAATTCGTGTGAAACAAAACAACTCAATTTAGGAGTTAGAAAAGAACGAATGATACTTTCTATTGATTCAGCGATGAAAGACTCTTACTCTAATGATGACACATGTTTCAGCATTGACGTCATTGATGAAATCTTAGAAGAATATTTTTATGCTTTACTCAATGAATGTAACAAACTTCTTTATTCTATCTAAGGAACCTCCTCGAAGATGAACTCTTTGCCGAGTTTGACAAATTCATGGCAATGACTATTGAAGAAGACACTGAAAACTCTGACGATGAAGAAGAAGAAGAAGAAGTAACATTCGAAAAAAATTAACTTCGATACTTATTACAAGATCAAGAAATCTCTTGACGAACCTCCTACCGATCTGGTGCTCAAACCTCTTCCTTATCATCTAGAATATGCATTCTTAGAAGGAATATCTTTACTTCCTATATCATTTAATCAAAACTCTATGAAGATAACAAAATCAAGTTAATTTGAGTTCTTAAAAAACATAAACAAGCTTTCACTTGGAAAACAACTTATATCTCTGGAATTTGTCCATCTTTCTGTAAGCATAAAATTCAGCTACTGGATGACAAAAAACCAGTTATCCAAAAACAAAGAAGACTCAACCCAAATATGAAAGAAGTAGTTAAAAAGGAAGTAGTTAAACTTCTTGACTCAGACATAATCTACTCAATTTCTGATAGCCCGTGGATAAGCTCTATTCATTGTGTACCTAAAAAAGGCGGTATCACAGTAGTAACCAATGAAAAAGACGAACTAGTTCCAACCAGAACTATTAATGGTTGGCGTGTTTGTATCGATTACTAAAAACTCAATGATGCAACTGCCAAAGACTACTTTCCATTGTCATTCATGGATCAAATGTTAGAAAGACTCGCAGGAAATGAATACTTTTGTTTCCTCGATGGTTTTTCAGGATATTTCTAGATTCCCATCGATCCAATGGATCAGGAAAAAACAACATTTACTTACCCTTTTGGAACGTATGCTTACCGGTGTATGCCTTTTGGTCTTTGCAACACACCTGCTACTTTTCCGAGGTGCATGATAGCAATTTTTCATGACATGATTGAGGAATCCGTAAAAAAATTTATGGATGATTTCTATATCTTTGGAAATTATTTCGACAAATGTCTTAATAATCTTGATAAAATGCTCCAGCGATGTGAAGACGCAAGTCTTGTCCTTAGTGGGAGAAGTGTCACTTCATGGTCAAAGAAGGAATTGTACTCGGACACAAAGTGTCAGGAGCACGACTTGAAGTTGACAAAATAAAAATAGATGTAATCTCCAAACTTCTACTACCTACTAATGTGAAAGGCATTATAAGTTTGTTGGGACATGCAGGATTTTACCGACGTTTCATTAAAGATTTTTCTAAGATTGCCCGTCCTCTAAAAAACTTCTTGAAAAAGATATCACATTCGAGTTTGATGATGAATGTCACAAAGCATTTAAATCATAAAAAGAAAAACTCGCATATACTCCCATAATCATAAGTTCGAATTGGAACCTTCAATTCGAACTAATGTGTGATGCAAGCGATTCGCAGTAGGAGCAGTTTTAGCGCATTATTATATGTTTTATAATCATAAGTCCGAAGTGGAGGAATTTATATATTTTTAGCGCATTATTATATGTTTTATTATCATTTCTCGTGAACTTTCGATACTTAATAGCATGAAACATGTGCAGGTTCACGTGAAGATAGTCTGAGCAAGAGACACAAAGACTACAAGTATTTCTATCAAATAAGCTCGCGTCAAATAAACTCTACAAAATAATATAAAGTTATAAGCAAAGTGCATCGGTTATCTCCTCAAGTACGTCGTACTTATCTATACGATCAAAGTAGTCAAAGTGTATTTATTCAATAAAGTGCACCGGCTTTCAGTTATATGTGCATCGTACTTCCTCTGCATTTATGAAACTTTGGTGCCAAGAAAATAACAAAGTGTGCCGCACTTACTATTGAAGTACGCCGTACTTCACATATCAGATGACTATATAAAGAGCCATAGCTCATGCATTTCATACGTTCCCACTCACTACTAATAATCACCAACTTGTTACTAAGAATCCTCAAAGTAATACCACCGGATAACAGCAAGGAAGCAAGAGTAATTCGGATCAAATAAGGGTTTAGTATAGAATTTGGTTATTGAACTTTGGGTTGCTTGTGACACTTGTGTAATGCATTGATCCATCCGAATCTCTATGTCTCTTGTTTACTCTTTAATTATTTTTGTAAACATGAACTCATTAGCGATGAGAGGCTAAACCTCTTGTGAATGCTTGGATGTGTAATATAATGAAGTTATGTTTGGTTATGCTTTGATCTTGATCTATTTCATGTTTATGTTATGAACTATTGTACTTTAAGTCTTGTTATGTTTGTTTAGCACTCCTGATTGTGTAAGCTTTTTGGTAAAGGTCGAAAGAGCCAATTTATTCTATGCAATTCTAAAAGCTTGTCTATGCGTTTTTAACCTTTGGTTGGAGAAATCCGCTTAGGAGAATTGATAATCGACTAGACCTTAAGTATTGTATTAATCATGTGAGAAATTACTTGGTTAATAAACATAAGTCTTAAATTGAACTAATGATTTGTGAAATTGCTCTTTTGACAAAAACAGTTAAATTGCAAATTTTTGCCACTCTTGTTATCATCAAACTGAGGTTATTAGCATAAGCAACATTACTGAGTTATATGAACTATCCAAGCAATCATATAGTCTTATTATTGAATTTGAATCATCATCTCTTATTTGCTTATTTTTGATAAATAATTTTTTTTTGTTTTATTATCTGCTTACTGAAACAAACTAAGTTCCTGTGGATATGACCTGGTCTTACCTAAAAGATTATACTACATACATGGGTTATACTTTACCCGTGTTTTTGGTTTATGAAATACGGTGAAACTAGTTATTATAAATTTAAAGCTTTCCTTACACATCACAAATGTTATTGACCTATATTGATAGCACAATTATATTTCCAAAAGCTTAAAATTTCAGCATCTAAGGTAAAGTACTAAAAATTCTATGTTTATGCTATGTTTTTTTTGTAGGGTTCTGGTGGTGCCCGCATGACCAATAAAACTTGCAACAACGTAATTAAACATATATGTGGCCATGTAGCTAGACAAACCCTACCTAGCAAGATCTTTTCTAATCAATGATATAACCTAATCCTAAACACGTATAAAGGGTGTTTATAGAAGACTTACTTGTTTCTTGCAGATGCGTAATGTTGGAAAATGATAAAGTGCCTGACATTTAGTTATTGTAATAGGTCGTTTATTTATTAAGGGTCCGCCCATGTAGCAAGCCCATGGGCAGCCCAACACTTGTATATATATACTATATATACCCCTTCCAACCAAGGGAAGGGTGTTGGTTTATATATTTTCCATTTCATTTAAACTAGTTCCGTTCACTCTCTCTTTCTACTCTCTTTCTCTTTCTAGAAATAACGACATCTATAGTGTAATAATGATGAAATATGTAACCTAACATGTGGTATCATCGCCGGGAGATGATTTAGGTTGTGTTTAAGTGTTAAAGATTCGATGTTTTTAGTTTTTAAAGCTCTCGTTTTTCTCCAAGCTTTGTCTTGTTGAATAGCAAAAGTTTTTGTAGCCACCTGTAAAATTTCACTATTTTAATCTTCATATTAATGAACTAGATTGCTTATCAAAATTTACTTGATCTAAACTGAGCATTTTAGCATGTACAATTCATTTTTCTTGCATAAAATTTATGCATATTCGAGTAGTCTTATTTAACTATGCCTAGTATTTACTGATAACTCAATCAGTCTCACAAGAAATTTTCTTGTCTTACGAGTCCACACGCGTACCAGTATAATAAGAGAAAACACGAAAAATAAAAACGAGTTAATAAAAATCGGAAATTACATCATCATGACAGTTTATTTAAAACGTGTCCAAAAAGATAGGAAATAAAATTTTTCCGTTTGGAATTAGACGTTTACGAGCTTAACAGTGGGACGCGAAATACATGCAATACCCAACACAACCTACTATATCTAACACAATACTTACAAAATACAAAATAAAAAAAATAAAAGTTAACTTAATCCTAACCCATGTGCAAACCCACGCCCCCACCCTTTATCATCTCTTCTCTTTTTTTTATGTTTCTGTCTTCCTCAGAAAACACGCCCCCACAACCTGTTTCCACTTCCTCCAAAATCGTCTCTCTCTCTACCTTCACCATACACGCTCCTCCAACTTTCCCAAAATAATAAACCCTCCAAGCTACTTCCCCCACCTTCAAAGTCAACAATAACCAAAACATTTAGCACCCTTTTGGCTTTTCCATGGGAACAAATCGACAAGAGCAAGGTCCCCTAACTATTTTCTTGTCCCTATGGGTTGCAGTTGTAGACAAAGGCCAGGAGAGTCACGTGAAGACCTGATGATATTACTCAAAGAGGGCTCATACCCCATCCCCACTTCGAAAGCTAGGTCAAAAGCTTCCCCATCTACACCTTTATAAGGGCCACGAAGACCAGGGGTTTTCACACACTTCTCACTCACTCTCATCACCAAAAAGATTTCAAATTGAAGGTTGGAGTGCTCGAATTTGGCTTTTGGGTGAAGATTGTGTGAATCCCCAAAGAAAGATCTTCGACTACATCATAAGGTTCCCATGTTATCCTCTTAGTCTTATGTTGATTCTTGTTGTAATGTTAACTTTGGTTTAAACTTTTTATTGAATATAATGGGTGGTTAAATTTTATAAGGAATCGACTATAAACCTCTACCTATTATCGGTTTATTGAAATTAATATGAGATTGAATTGATTGGTTTTGGGTTAAGAATTTGTGTTAGAATCAAATGGCTAATTGGCTTCATAGTGCTTATCGTTATATACCTCTTTACATGCTTATCGACTGATTTGCTAAGTTTTGTTGTAATCAACACACTCGCGGAAAGAAAATTATTGCCGGACTTTGTTACTTTTCTTCTAAGTCTTACCTTTTGTCAATATGGTCTAACACATAAGATAAAAGAAGATTTAACTTGGCTAGCAAAACCTTTTGTATGTTTGAATAGTGGGTCGAAACCCACAGCGGGTATTCTCGTTTTGTGTCTTTTGGTCTTTGCTTAAGGTTGTCATCAAATGCATATTTAGAACATAAAGATTGTGTTAATAGCTAAAATAGTTGTTGGGTTAAAGAGCTTTGATGAGTGTGTGTGTGTCATGTTTGAGTTTTGTGGTCGGAATGGTAGTTTATTTCCCTTGTCTTTGTCACCACAAAAGCGCCCCTCGAAAGACTACTTACCTCATTAACCGAGTAACATTGTATAGTCGTTAAGTCTAGGCCTCGTGTTTTCAGTATGTGTCAAACCGTACACCCCGTTTCTTTCATAAGTAAAACACTACAAACCCCCCCTCTACTTACTTATAGTAGGTGTAAAATAAGTACCTTGGTAGAAGGTCCTGGCTTGTCAAAACCTTTTCAAAACTCAGCATTCAAGATGCATTAGTTGTTGGATCTGGGCCGCAGCCTAGCCCGCGATTTGCGTGTCCGGTTAGTCAAAACCTTTTCCTCACGTTTGATTCTCTGAGTTTTGTTACTCTAAATTTTAAGTTCTTCGGACTTTGTATTAATTCTGTTGTTCTCCGTATTCCAGTAGTTTTTCGAATTTTACTATTTTACAAGTTTTTGGTGTTTTCTCCGAGTTTTGTAGTTTACCAATATAAGTTTCAATAATACTTTTACAACACAACAACACAACTTTATTGTCTATAAGATCCAACTCATTATTACACAAATAAGAATAAATATGTCTAATTAAGAATTCCCACAGTATTTTCCTCAACAATACCCTTAACAATTCCCTCATTAGCAATGGTTTCCTCAACCAAATCATCATGATGATTCCGTTCAACAATCCATTTATGAAGTTGGTTCAGAAGCTCGACCACCGATGTTGTCTTCCGGTAACTACACTCAATGGGCTAGCAGGTTCTTGAGTTACTTAGACTACAAGAAACCTCATGGAAAGTATTTGAGACAAGTTATAACTGATGGTCCATTTGAGTTGCCAACTATTACGATTGTTAGAGACGATACTATTGATCCACCAAGACTTCCAACAACGATAAAGGTTCCGGAAAGTGAGTTGAATGTTGAGGAAAGATTGCATTATGAAGCAGATGGATTTGCTATGCATCAGATTCATCTTGGTATACCTAAAAAAACTACCAAAACGTTGACTCTCAGACAAGTGCTAAAGCAATGTGGGAAGATGTGCATCTTCTAATGGAAGGCACCGAGCTGAAAAAAATTGACATGGCATCTAAATTGTAACATATCGTTTGTTAATACAAATAAACCATAAAAACGTTTATTCATATTTAGCGATCTCTTTGTGTTTTGTTGATAACAAATATAAAGTAATCATAAGTAAAATTATAAAGATACATGTTATTTTTGTAAAGCATTTACCTATAGTCATTTAACATAAATTGTTGTAATAAGTCATTTTGTTGTAATAGTTTATTAGGATGGGTAATATCCAAGACCCATGACCCATACCAATGGAGCTAATCCATAACCCATACCCATGATCATATATCTAGATACATTGTATCTATTTGGGTACCCATGACCCAAAGTCCATGACCCATGATCCATGATCCATGAACCATAACGAAGGAGCGCCCACGGATCCCTGGGGATACACTGGACGGATCCCTCAAGTAAGGGATCCGTGAGATCCGGAGAACAGTAGACATTTTTGCCTATAAATGGTGAGTCATTTTTTCATTGTTCCTCACCCCTCTTCTTACAAACTCTCTCATATATTACTTATATATTCTAATCTCAGATCACTTGATCTATATATTAGTTCTTCTTTCTTTTGTTGTGATTCTCATATAGGTCCTTCTCAAAGGAGAGATCACGAGATACTACAAGTCATCCAAGCAAGGGGTCCTTGATTGGCTTGTTTCTTCACAAGATTTCTGTAGCAAGATCTTGTATTTCACATTTTACATAGTTGTTGTGTTATAGTTGTGTTGGTTTGGTCCTCTGTGTTAAGGACTCGGTATTTGGCTTTGTACCGGAAAAAAGTGTAAGCGACGTTGTGAGGCTTCTCCGCCGAGTTGAAGGAGCTTGTTGACATAGTGCTTGAACTCTCGAGTAGGTGACTCGGGGAGTGAGTAGGGCAAGGAAGGTGTCCTTGTAGCCGAACCACTATAAATCGGTTGTGTCATTACTTTCTATCCTTTACTTTACTTGCTTTCTTTACTTATATTACTTATTGCTTTATACTTTCCATCCATCCATACGAATTCACATAAGATCGAATCTAAAGTTTTTGAAACTAAATTTAAAATCGGAAAAGCTATTCAACCCCCCCCCCCCTTCTAGTTTTCCACAATTGGCATCAAGAGATAGGTTTACAAAAGTTTTAAAGTAAATCATATTTTAAAAACTTTTCGATCACAATGAGTTTTGAAAATTATAAAGAAGGGCAATCTATGCAACGACCTCCACTACTTGAAACAAATGGTTTTACTTATTGGAAGAAAATATTCGAAACTTATGTGAAGTCAAAAGATATTGATCTTTGGTACATCATTGTTGAAGGTGATTTTCAAGCCACTACAAAAGATGATAAAACCGACAAACAAGTAAATATCCCTCATGAACACCTCTCAGATGAGCAAAAGAAAAAGCTTTCCAAAAATAGTGAAGCTAAAATGGTTTTATACAATGCTTTACCCAAAAAGGAATTTGAAAGAATTTCTATGCTTAAAACCTCTAAAGAATTTTGGAATTCTTTAATTGTAACTCATCAAGGAAATCAATAAGTTAAAAACAATAAAATAGATTTATTTGTTCAACAATATGAACAATTTTCAATATCGGATGAGGATAGTATAGATAATTCTTTTGCTAACTTTAATACTATAATTACCTCATTACAAGCACTTGACGAGTCTTTTTCTAGTCGTAATCATGTCAGGAGATATCTAAGGGCACTTCCATCCAAGTGGATAACAAAGGTGACGGCCATCGAAGAATCAAAAGACTTATCAATCCTCACCCTCGACGAACTCATAGGAAATCTAAAGGTCTATGACCTTGTCCTCGCTAAAGATTCCGAAGCCTCAAAAGAAAAGAAAGAGAAGCACAAATCTTTTGCCTTAAAAGCCAAGAAGGTTTCAAGCGATGAAGAAAACTCTTCTTCGGAAAGTGATGATGAAGAATATGCCATGGCGGTAAGGGATTTCGTGAAGTTCTTTAGAAGAAAGGGAAGATATGTCAAGCAACCATATGACGAAAATAAGGGGTTCCGAAAAGGCAAAGACGACAAGAAAGCAAGGGATGAACGAGCATGTTTTAAATGTGGGGACCCTAATCACTTCATTAGTGAGTGTCCCAAACGTGACGAACAAAAGGCGTTCGTAAGTGGTTCATGGGGAATGAGTGAGGAGGAGAACGAACAAATTTGTCTCATGGCAAATGACTCAAACGAGGTATGTCCCGAATCTCTATATTATAGTAGCTCATCATTAGATGATGAATCATTGCATCGTGAATATGATAAACTTTGCAAAATTAGTTTAAAAGTAATTAACAAAAATAATATTTTGAAAAACAAAAATGAACGTTTAGAAAAGGAAGTCATTGAGTTAAAAGACAAATTAAAACGTTTAGAAAAGGGGAAGAAAGTAGATGGGGAATGTGAGCTTTGTGTTCAACTTTAAACGTTAGTTGATAATCTTGATTCCAAAATTGCTAGAATGAGTACTAATACTCTAGATATAATACTAGATAGTGTTAAAACAGGAAACAATCAAAAAGGTTTAGGTATTCAGCAACTTAATGCATCAACTAGCGAGAATAAAGAAACACAATTCGTCAAAGCAATTGAAAAACAAGCTACTGTAGTCACGGATCCCTTGAAAAGGGAACCGTCTAGTGTAAAACCAGGGATCCGTGGGTCTGTACCAGCAAACAGTAGAAATAATGTAGCTACTTCATCTAGAACCGACTTTGTTATTGTTAACAAGAAGAAACCAACCCACGTTACTGTTAGAAATGTTAAACAACCACCTCCACTAAAACAAAATCAAAGTTTTATGAGAAACAAAGGTCCATCATTTTCAAAACCAAACACATGTATAAAGAGACCTAATAATGTTTATCCGAGAAGTAACCACCATTAAATGGGATGGAATCCTAATGTAAAAAACGGCTTTCCATTTCAAAACTTTACACCATGGAATGCGTTCTCACCTTTTCCATATATGCTTAACATGAATAAAATGTATAACACTAATGGACCCATGAACAAATGGGGACCAAACTTTTGAGTTAATTGTTTTCTTAAGTATGCTTAAAGGTCGATCTAGATCCAGATGAATGGATCAAGGATAGCGGGTGCACGAGGCACATGACCGGTAACAAAGATTTGTTTTCCACATACGGATCTTTCAATGGTGGAAATGTGGTATTTGGTAATAGCAAGAGAAACATAATCGGTAAAGGTACAATTTCTCACAAATATTTAACCATTAACGATGTGTGTCACGTAGAAAACCTAAACTTCAACCTTCTAAGTATAGTACAAATATGTGATAAAGAGTGCAACGTACTTTTTATTGAAACCGGTAGTAAAATATCGAAAAACGGTATTACTATAGGAAGAGGAATTAGAAAACATGGAGTCTATGTCATTAAAATCGGTAATGAACCTAAAGACAAACTTTGTCTTACTTCCATGGATGATACTTCGACCTTATGGCATCGAATATTGGGTCACGCCAATATGCGACTTCTTCAATCGCTATCATCTAAAGAACTAGTAAGAGATCTACCAAAATTAAAATACGAACAACATTTTTGTGATGCTTGTAACGTAGGAAAGCAAGTCCATGCTAGTCACAAAGCTAAAAATATAGTCTCTACTACTAAGTGTCTAGAACTACTTCACATGGATTTATTTGGTCCATCCGCTATTCAAAGTTATGGAGGTAACTAATATACTTTGGTTATAGTGGATGATTACTCTAGGTACACATGGACTAAATTTTTAAAGAATAAAATTAAAACGTTCGATTACTCTGAAATATTAAGTAAGAAAATCCAAAGACAATTAGCAAGTCCTATAGTGTCTATTAGAACGGATCATGGTAGGGAATTTGATAATGAAGCGCAATTTGGAGCTTTTTGTGATGCTAATGGTATTACTCACAATTTTTCGGCTCCCCGCACTCCACAATCAAATGGGGTAGTTAAAAGGAAAAATAGAACCCTACAAGAAATGAGTCGCACCATGATTATTGAGCAATCTATTCCTTAAAATTTTTGGTGCAATGCCGTTGACACATCAACCTACATACTTAACCGAGTCTTAATTAGACCATTCTTAGGTAAAACTCCATACGAGTTACTTCGAGGCAAAAAGCCTACGTTAGAACATTTTAGAGTCTTTGGTAGCAAATGTTTCCTATTTAACACTAAAGATTACCTAACTAAATTTGATCCTAAATCAACCGAATGTATCTTCTTAGGTTACTCTCCTAATAGTAAAGCTTATGTTATATTAAATAAAGAAACAATGAAGGTTGAAGAATCACTAAACGTAAAATTTGATGAAAGTCCACCTATACCCAACCTCTTGTCAATGACGAGATAATCAAAAGTGAAGCCATAGAAATCAAGGAAAATATAAACAAAGAAGATGAACCATTAAACAATGAAATCATCAATATTAAAGAGTCTAAAGATCATCCTGTAGAAAAGGTCATAGGAAAGTTAAATGAAATAACCTTAAGATCTCAAGTCTAAAACCAAAGTAGTTTATTTTGTTTTGTCTCAACCATAGAACCTAAAAATACGCAAGAAGCCATAAAAGATGAAAGTTGGGTAATGGCTATGCAAGAAGAGTTAAATCAATTTGTTTCTAACGATGTTTGGACACTTGTCCCTCCACCTAATAACCAAACCATAATCGAAACTAAATGGGTATATAAAAACAAGTTAGATGCAAACGGTGTAGTGTCTAGAAACAAAGCTAGACTTGTTGCCTAATGGTATAATCAACAAGAAGGCATAGACTTTGATGAGACCTATGCTCTCGTGGCTAGATTAGAGTCTATAAGAATACTTCTTGCTTATGCTTGTGCTAATAATCTTAAGCTTTTTCAAATGGATATTAAAAGTGCTTTTCTAAATGGCTTTATTAATGAAGAAGTCTATGTAGCTCAACCTTCGGGCTTTATCGATTTCGAAAAACCTAAACACGTGTACAAAATAAAGAAAGCTCTTTACGGTCTTAAACAAGCCCCAAAGTCTTGGTATGATAGACTCAAATAATTTTTAATCAAAAATAACTACACCATGGGGTTAGTTGATAATATACTTTTCACTAAGAAAAAGGACTCACGTATAATTATTGTTCAAATATACGTGGACGATATTATATTCGGATCGACATGTCAAGACATGTGTGATGATTTCTCAAAAATCATGCATGATGAGTTTGAAATGAGTATGATGGGAGAACTAAGTTTCTTTCTTGGTCTACAAATTAAACAACTAGAAAATTGTATATTCTTTAATCAATCCAAATACATAAAAGAAATGTTAAAGAAATTTGGTTTAGAAGAGTCAAAACCCATAAGAACACCAATGTCATCCGATACTAAACTTACAAAAGATGAAGAAGGTGAATCCGTTGATAACACAAAATACCGTGGCATGATTGGTAGTCTTCTCTATCTTACGGCTAGTCGGCCGAATATCATGTTTAGTATTTGTCTATGTGCTAGGTTTCAAGAAGATCCTAAAAAATCACATCTAGAAGCCGTCAAAAGAATATTTAGATACATTAAGGGTACGACTCAATTGGGATTATGGTATCCTAAGGGAACGTGGGTAGAAACTATTGTATATGCGGATTCTGACCATGCAGGTGATTATTGTTAGGATTTAGTAAATCCAGTCATTAAAGAGTCGGTCACCTCAAGTATATGTAATCGTTAGAAAGCTCATAGTCATAGATTATTTAATGTTAAGTAGTATTTAGTTAAGTAACACCGTGGAGGACGGACGAGTCTTTACCCACTGTATGCCTGATCCACAGCCCGTAGGTGGTGATTTGTGTAAGACTATAAATACTCTCTACCTCCCAAGGTAGAGAGTTGGAGCTCATAATAATACTTTCATTTTCTCTCACTAAGTTCCCAAACCTCTAACTCTTTCTCTCTCTAAAACCTCATCTTGTACGCCTACTTATGTTTATGATACGATGTGTTTGTGAAATCCTATATGCAACAATTGGTATCAAGAGCCATGGTTTGATCATCTCTCTTACATATCCTTGGATTTCTAGTGGTTTTAGATGGTTTTTGAGTTTGAAAAAGTTTAGTGGTTTTTGCATCATTTGGATCATTTCTAGTGTTAAAGTTTGAATTTTGGGTGTACTTTTGTGTTTAGAATCATTGTAAGTGCTTTGGTTTTGATTTGGTAAGCATGAATCACTGTGGTTGAGCTTGTTTTGGATTGAAAAGTGTGTTTTTGAAGTTTTTCTTGCTAGCGACTTGGTTCTTGTTGTGTTTTTCATCGTAGCGACTTGTTCAGTAAAAGTTAGCGAGTTACAGTGTTAGTTGTTAGCGACTTGAGCCTAGCGACTTGTCTATTGAGACAAGCCGACAAATAGTACAAGTTAGTGGATTCTCCACTACGGCTAGCGACTTGGTGAGGTTAGTGACTTGCTTCTAGTGAGTTGTAGTGTAAATTGTTAGCGACTTGATACTAGCGACTTGGATCTTAGCGAGTTGTTCTTTAGCAACTTAACTGTGTCTAGCGACTT
>OU343220.1:100737775-100828328 GCA_910596185.1 Chrysanthemum makinoi | reverse complement strand
TATAAGTCATTGATTAATACAAGGACTTTATAATTATGTCTTAACATGTAAGCATAATTATACTAACAAAAGTAATCATGAACGCAAACTATTGAGTTCTATAGTAATTTCAAGTTAATTTTATACTTCAGAATTATGATCATTATCATATAACCATAATTATGTCGACTAAAATATGTAGTCAAATGTTAAAGTATCTTAACACTATATCATGACATTTGAATGTAGTAGGGCAACAAACATCTAGCATGTTCAAGTCCTAGTAGAATCATTATTAGAATGTAGTAGGGCAATAAACATCTCATGTGTTTAAGTCCTTGTAGAATTCTTATTTACATGTAGTAGGGCATTAAACAACTAGCGTGTTTCGTCCTAGTAGAATTATTAGTTTCCTTTACCTTGCGGTCAAGAGATACCAATAATATTGTTGTTCCTTGCACACACTTTGAGATTTCTCCCACTTGTGAAAGGTAAAACATCATATTATGAAAACAAACAACACGTGATTGATTGTTCAAACGATATGATTAATGTCATATGTACCATAAGTAGTTTAGAACCATAACTTGTAATAAGGAATTGTGGATTATTATTCTATAGATAACAGTTAGGAAGTGACAAGCAGCGGAAGGCAACGCGAGTTATCGATAAAATAAAATGCAATTTTCCTTTTAAGCAGTGGTTTTTTATATTCGGAAAGTAATGAATTATTTCAAAGCTAGTTTGAAACAACATGGATGACTCACAGGGAAATAAATCCCGTAGCTCCCACTGAAATTGACAACATTACATGAATGATATTTCAGTAATAAAATGCAATTGCTCCCATTGGATTTGTCAACATTACAAGTGTTACATTTCCAGTAGAAAGCATATAGTAGTTTTATATACTTTCCTATTCTCTTCAATTGCCTACAAGTAACATGTACTTAGGTATTGAGCAGAGTATATGAAGTTCTACTTATGTAGACAATGGACTAGCCATTCTTTTATTCAATTAACTTGAATCTTTAGCATGCATTCCTCCTTTATCGTCTACATAGCCCCAAGGGTAATTAGCACTTTAGGAATAATAAGAGTCCAAGAAGATTACCTAGCAAATATGCTAGTAATTCCTTTACTCTTTTCGGTTTAAACTCATACATCGTGACAAGTGCAGGATGTTATTTATTTTGGTAGCTCTAAACACAATGTTTCCAGTTACACAAAATATTCTATCTTTCAATTAACTCTAGACCACGAAAAGGGTAATGAAAGATCATATAAGAGTTTATCAATTTTGGAATCCTATCTTAGTTTGTCAACTAAGGAGAAAAGATAGGTATAAGTCTCACTCTTTTTACTTGGAAAAGAGACTAAGTTTGTCTTTCAAAGAAAAACAAATTTGTTTACGAATTATGTTGCAATAACACAATTAATCAGAACATAAAAGTTCAAATCTAGTATTTTCGATAATTACATTCTTAAAAGAATTAACTACCCAATTAATTACTAATTAAGACTAAGATCCATCTTGCATCCCCACTTAATTACCATAGGTCGACCTGTAAAAAAAAATATGACAAGAGGTAGCGACGGCGTTAATTGCAAATGCAACTGTTAGATTTATGAGACTGTTTAAGGCATTAGTATCAAGTAATAATGTCAAAAGCATGTTTAGTTCTCATCTTATGCCTCGGGTCAAGGTCGACCGGGTTAACTCGATATAAGTCGACCAAGTATGAGCGTGTAAAATAACCGAGGTGCGACCGTGAGAAATAATTACCATGGGTTGGAAGGCCCTTAGGTCCACCAGAGAAGTCAATCCAAGTGCACGTGTTCATAGTTGGGTGGCATAGACTTAATATTAACAAATAGGTATGCACATAAAAATGTGGTAAAAGTCGTGTACAAAGAAGCATGCAAAACAACTTTGTAACACTGATTTTAAAAACTTTTGGTAATGACACAGTAGTGATCATCATGGTTCACGGTAGCTCCAATCGAACGCACAGGGAGGCAGAGGACCGGTAAGCCTTAAGCATAACCTTAGACATCCTTTTCGGTGAGGTGTGCTCACCTCTTTAAAACCCCTTTGAGTTTGTTCTAGTGGGTGAGCCGTACATCCCAAGTGTCCATAGCGTCTAGTTTTAAATTCTTAAAAAGCGTGTTTCATATATTAGGTCACTTTATTTTACAAAAACAATTTTCCACGAATCAAATAGCAAGTCACAATGAGCATGGTATTTTGGCGTGTAAATAAAGACCAATATTAATGTTGTGGTTACGATATGTATTATTCCATATTGCATACAATTAGGTGTCAAAGCAAGTAATAATAATGCACATATAGGAATCACAAACATACAAGCATAAACATTAATATAAATAACCACATATTGTTCCGAGTCCTCTTGCGAGTCTTTCGTAAACGGAGAACCATAAGACGGTCACTAGGATCACGATACCAGATCGCCCCATACATCACTTAGAAAAGCAATTGAGTGGGTCTTGTGGCGGGAAAACACATAAAAGCATGGCAATCCCAATTAACAAGTAATTTCATAATATATGTATTTAATCAATATGTAATTCTAATTATCACAATAATTCTAATTAGAAATTAATAAATACAAATTAACTTTTAATTCTAATTAGCAAGTAATTATAATTTAACATGTAATTCTTAATTAAGAATTTAATTTTAATTAACAAAGTAATTATAATTCACATGTAAATTAAATTCTAATTAACAAATTAATTTTAATTATCAATATAATTTTAATTTGTGTGTGACTAGTTATTATTTATTAAAATTGACAAGTATTGCATGTAATTGTCAAAATAAAATAAAATAACTAAACTAGGTTTCATCTGACCTTTTAAACATGTTTATTAATAAGCGTGTAACCCATAATCATAAAAACGAGTTGACTCGTGATGCCCTTGTTGGGATTTTAGAACAAGTTAACCCAGTAACCTCACAGTGCACTGCGCGGATAAGGATCTAGTAATTGCAATTAGGTTAACCACGTAATTAATAAACAATTAATTAATACAATAATTAATTAATAAAAGGGATAAAAGAAACCTAACCTTGCTTGGCAATTGATCTCTATTAACGGAAGAAGAAACCAATATGAAACCTTAAGTATCTAAAATAGATACCTCGAAGAGTATCACACACAAACCGATAGCGTATCACGTTGATATATGGCTAGTCGAGAACGTAATTAATAAACCTATCAACCTTTGACTCTTGAATAATTGAATAAAAACCTCACAAGAAACAAGCTTGCTTTCATTATCATTGGACCAAACAGTTGGAAAACTATTTTAACCATACATATATCATAGCTTCTTGTCCAAGATAAAACCTAAGACCGAAACCATGATACCTCTTTGTTGTTTATTGTACATGTCGACCGGAAAGCAGAAAACAAAGACCTTCAATATATCTAAACAATCCAACACCTAAACACTTGAATCAAGTTGATTGATGCAAGTTTAGAAGTCGAAGAAAACCAAGAACCCTAAGTCGAATTATAGAGCAAATCGTGAGGATTACAAACTGGGAAAAGCGGGATCGTTTAGAGATGTTTGAGAGTAATATGATGCGTACAATATCGGGGAGGGTGGGTTTGTTTTATACCCAAAACAACCGACTATTGGCTGAGACATAGACTTGGTCGACAAGTCTAAACCCAAGCAAAACCCAATCCTTTTGCCCGATCAGGAAACCAAGGCCCAAGGCACATTCACTTTTGACCCATGTTCACTCTAATACAGCCCATGGATCTTAACTATGATCGGGTCAAGCTTGCATGCATAACGGGTATGAATATTCAAGTATTATAAACGTTCAACACGTATACTCGTGTTTATCGTGTGTGCCCCCCATCGGCTCACACACCCTTAGTCGTTTTGTCGTGTTTCAACTTCCAAAACCAACAGAACCTATAGATTAAATTATAGCTTTATATCAAAACCTATGTAGGAGCATTATAAATAAAATTCATTCAGTCATCCTATTAGTACTTTACTTGATGATTATCTAAATCTTACTTTAATATATCATTAGAAAGATTCTTGATAACCATTCACAACCAACAAAAGTAAACACTTGATAAAAGTAAGATTTTGTTGTTCCCGAACTTTGGGTGAAACGAAAATATGTATGATAAGATAAACAAAAGTTTTAAACAAAACTCATTTGACAATAATAACGAGGTTTAGTGCGTAGCGTTCTTTGCGGTGTGTTCTATGAAACATGGATGTAGACATACATAGACAGTTAAGGTGTTTCTACATTTACATACCAAATGATGCAAGTAGTTTACATACTAAATGATGCAAGAAGTTTACATATCAAACTTACTCTCTGATACTTACTCATTGCTTGCATCAACTACTGCTAGCAAGGCACATAAGTTTCATCTGCATTTAGTGGTGCAATGTATTTTCAGGCCTAACGATGGAAGCGATTCTTTGCAATTTACATAAAAGAATATTTCTGCAGTTTAGGTGCCAATGTGTCACAATAGAGCAGGACCTTGGCATGCAAGCATACCATATGTTTAGTCTAAGTCATACACAAAAGATGACCAATGTTTTGCTACATATTCCTGAGTTCAAGAAAAATATGTTGCAAAACATATCAGTTTTTAACAAAGGCGTTTAAACATTTACATCGTCAAGTCAACATCTAGTTGTCTTTCTTTTTTTCTGTGTTCCTAGTCCTCCTTTTTACACTTTTGTAGGTTCCATTGCCACTAGCGTAAATATAAGAGCAAGAACATTAGGAACAAAAACATGTAAAAGTTGGTGTGACAAAAAATTTAGCATGTAATAGTTAGGTAGAAACCTGTTTGGACTAAATGTAGCTCAGTTGACACTGTTTCAGGTTCCTTTCTTAAACGTTTTGGTTACATGTTTATATCTCTTGTCTATATAAGTAGTGCCCATGTGAGCATGAGTATGGGTCATACTTTATTAACTCTGTTAAGAAGCACATGCAAAAAGATGGCGACTCTAATTTTGATGAACTGAAAGCGGCAGCGGTTCGATAAGCTGCATCGAGCTTTTTGTTTGTTGTTTTTGCATGAAGAGGCTGATATTGAAGGTCTTATTATGGTTTTCAATGAAAAATGTAACGATGTCCGTGCAAGAATTGGAAAAAAAAAGGGAATTGCTCGAGAGGGGTGAAAGTTTTAGCTCGTTTGACCGTGGTGTTAATTGCCTCTCATGTTTGCGGCAAGCACAAAATAAGGATTATCAACTGTTGTCGTAATGGTTGTTCTTGTTGATCTAGCACATGAAGCGCGTACCTTGGCACCATCATGTCTGACTATGGAGCAGTATAATTAACATGGATTTCTGTGGTTTTAGGTGTTCTTTGGGTTTCTCAGTAAAAGTTCATGTAGGTGCACTCTTGCTTAATATTATGTTCTTGTGATCGTTGCATCTGTTGTTGTAAGATCTTTGTGTATGAATAAAACTTGGTATCTGGTTTGTGGGTTATCGACAATGGATTTGTTTTATTTTTGTTTTTCAATTTTTTTTATTTTAATTTTTATTTTATTTTTTTTATTATTTTATTATATATGCATATTTTTATTTTATTAACTGTTTTACATTTTTATTTGGTTTTTTGGCTATATAAGGATACCTTTGTTGTGGTATTTGTTGCTCAAGTTACATTTAACCATCATGGGTGCAACACCAAATATTGACCATTTAAAACAGTCATGTGGTTCTAGCAAGCTTCAACATTGCTTCAAGTATTTGTTTGTGCAAGAATGGAGAGAGATTGAGAGTCTTATCATGTACATTGGGAAAAAATGTGCTGATCTTGAGAGCAACATTGAGAGAACAGATCAACTAATCGAAGAGGGCCAATCTTTGGGTCCATTTGATGATGTTGCTCTCGATGCAGCATTGAGTGTATGATTGAGACGCAGCAGAGAGATCGAGATATCTTAGCTACGTTGGTTGGTGTTTTGGATCTAGCTCGTGAAGGGAGAATTGAAAAGCAGCGTCATGTTGGTTTGATTAATTTAAAAGATTAGTGATGGTTGGTTTGGTGGTCGGTGTTTCTAAGTGTGTTGGTAGCAAGGCGTTTTATTTTTATTTTTGTGTTTTGATGTGTTTTCTCTAGTGAAGCATGTTGTTTTTCTTTTGAATAAAGCCTTGCTTTTGTGAATGCATTGCTATTTTAGTTTTGTGCAAAATGATATGCCTAACAATATTTGTGTGTTCTTGTTTACAATGTGTGGATGGTGAAGAAAAATGCCATTTTATGGTTCAATGGCAATTTGTGGTTGCAAGTTAAAGTGGGCACATAAATCATTATTATATTAAACTTTGATAAGTGTGCAGAGGCTGAGAAATGTAAATGACATGCAAAATTATTAATTTTTTTTTTATTGTTTGGAATGCCTGCTCACCAATAGTGATTCTTGTGACAATGTGTAAGTAGAAAAAGCAAATTTAATGCCAATTTGTGGCTGCATTTTAAAGAGGCTGCACAAATAGTAAGGTAATTTGCAATTTTATGATGCTGGTACTAATTCACAGTAGAGTATGCATGCATTATTTAAAAGGCTGAATAAATGGCATGTGATTTCAGACAAAGATTATAAATGTAGGTGCATAAATGGTGCAGAACTTGTGATTTTCTTTTGTTGTTATTTAATAATAATGGAGCATCATGCATTATCTAAAGGGTTGAACTGTGAGGATTTTGATTGCAACTGTGAAATAGGCATGTGAAAAAAGAATTTTGCCTTTACTTTCTGTGTTTAAAAGATGTAATCTGGATGCTAAATTTTTCACAAAGGAAGTGTTATGTTGTGCAAAATAAGTAACAAAAAACAATGGTAAGCCACCCTAAATGTGATAACCTTAGAGGACATTGAAATGGCTCGAGAAATAAATGAAATTTCTGTAAGATTAGTTAACATTATTACTGAAAGGGGGCGTTTCATCGAAGAGGTAGAAAGTGTGGACAATTTTTTTTGCATAGAAAACTGCGCAGAATCACGTAACGAAGTTGAAATAAAGATGATCAAAAGGTTGATCACATGGTAAAAATGACAAATGCATTGGATTTAAGTGCCTATGATAAGGATGTGTTTATGATGAAGCTTAAGGGAATTATGGATTTCTAACTGTCGATGTGCAATGTCATATAATGTGTATGTGTTTAGCAAAGTGGTATTTATGTTTGTGCAACACACCTGTGTAAGATATTGTGATGAATAAAAGAAATAATGAAGAGTGTAACTATGGATAAATCAAGATAAAAATAAAGAAGCAAGAGAAGGAGATGTCTTGACATCCTAAATGCGACCGCTTAAAGCTGAGGCCAATTCTAACAATTGGTGCGAAATCCTGTGCTTTATTGTTACCAATCTTCGGTGAAGATATTAAGATGGCACAGGAGATGACCACACTTCTTTGGAAAATTACTTGGCATCACTCGTGCAAGGCTGAGTTTCATTCAAGATTTGGAGAGTGTTGGGAACACGTATGCTCGAAAACATAAGAGTATCTAAGGGGTATCCAAGCTAGAGATGACCAAAAGATCATGCAGATGCGCATCCTGGCGCTTGAATTGGAGCTCAATGCTCGCAACAATGATATCTTTGTTCAGAAACTTAGGGGTTTGATGGATTTCTGAGTGTGTGCCAATTAAGTGTGGTTTCTGTTGTTGGTTGTGTTTGCAATTATGCATGTGTGTAGTTCTATCATCAGTGTTATTGTAGTATTTGTGTGAAAGCCATGAGACATGATTGTAACATATTTCATTCAATAAAACTGGATTTTAAGTTTTTAAGACTTACCTTTCTATTTTTATGCATCCGCGTGATCATCCGGGAACAATGCCTCTTTGCACTTTTGACTCTGCTGGTTTATCTTTTTGCTCTTCCAGATCTTGTTGGACTGTCCTTGTAAGAGGTGTCGGTGGTGTTCCTAGTTATTCATAAACAAAGATTCAGTATTTGAATTTGCAAATGGTATGGCTGCGACATTTTTAATTTAATAAAATGGCATATTAAATTTGTAGCGATTACCTTTTTGATCCTTTGTTTCGTGATGTCACTTTCCTCATTTTCACTTTGGTCAAATCTGCCGTCTGCTGGCGTGAGAGTTATCGCCAGTGTTCCTAATTGTTCACACCCAAATGTTCAATATTTGTAGTTAGGAGTGTTTTATTTAAATAATAGAAATAGTTGATTTAAATGCTTTGTTACTGAGCCTCCTTCTATCATCTTCATTGTTTCCTTCTATGTTTGTTCTTGTTGAAAACTTTATCAACAACAAAATATGTTGCTCGACCTGATGTGTTGAAATGGATCTAGAAAATGTTTTTCTTACCTTCAATTGCAAAAATATGTGATGGTATTTCCTGCGGGTCCTCTGTTTTGTGGTTTGCTAGCAACTCTGAGCATGAATATCCTGTAACATCTTCTACTGTAGGGCAAAAGAGAGTTATCGGGACTTTATTGCAGATGGGTCGTGATGAAGGCTTTAAAATTAAACCTGTGCATTGCATGGAGTAAAATAATTAGGATTCCATTTGTATTTAAAGTCTCTTGTGTCATTGACAAACTTCCTCCTTCATGGAAAGATTTCAAGCATACCTTGAAACATATGAAGGAGGAGTTAACTGTTGAGTTGGGGGTCATGCGCATTGAGGAATCTCTCAAGGTGCAGGATAATGACAAGCCAAGAGCAGCTGCTGCTGGTGCATTTGTTGTCAATAT
The DNA here is from genome assembly GCA_910596185.1 of Chrysanthemum makinoi. Taxonomy (NCBI): domain Eukaryota; kingdom Viridiplantae; phylum Streptophyta; class Magnoliopsida; order Asterales; family Asteraceae; genus Chrysanthemum; species Chrysanthemum makinoi. Next base: position 100,819,581 of record OU343220.1, on the reverse strand, counting down.
GGTGGAGCATAACAACTCCACCAGGTACAATGACAACAAAGGCAAACGCAAATATCATGATAACACAAGGGCAGATCCAAACAAGAAGGCAACACCTACTTGTTGGAACTGTGGCAAAACTGGTCACATTAAAAGGACGCAAGGGTGTTAAAATTGGTGGTAAAGCCAATGGATCAGGCACTAATGGTTCAGGGAGTGGTGGTTCTTCCAACTCACTGAAAGGTTCGAATATGGTTAATAAGTCTTTTCAGATTTATTATGTTACATATGTATCTGAATCTCATTATGTGTAGGATGATGATATTGCGTGGTGGGTTGACTCTGGTGCAACAGTTCATGTGTGCAAAGATAGAAGCTGGTTCAAGACTTATGAGTCACTGAATGATGGTTCTATTCTTCACATGGGAAATGAGTCAACAACCTTGGTGCATGGTCGTGGTTGTGTAGATCTTAATTTTAGTTCTGGAAAGATTGTAACTTTGTTTAATGTTATTCATGTTCCTGATATAAGGAAGAACTTGGTTTCAAGTAGTGTATTGAATAATCATGGATATAAACAAGTTATTGAGTCTGATAAATTTGTGCTTTCTAAACATGGTGTTTTTATTGGTTTTGGTTATTTATGTAATCAAATGTTCAGGCTTAATATTGTCACTGATAGTGTTATTTTAGCTTTTGTGACCACCAACGACTGTGACTGACTCTACCCTATGGCATGCAAGACTTGGCCATGTACACGATAAAAGAATGCAAGATATGTCTAAGGATGGGTTGATCCCAGCTTTTGACATGGACACTGAAAAGTGTAAAACTTGCATGTTGACCAAGATAACCAAGAAACCCTTTCAGGGTGTTAGTCGTGAGACTAAGGTCTTGGAGCTAATTCACAGTGACCTGTGTGATTTGCATGCTACTCCTTCTTTGGGAAATAAGAAGTACTTTGTGACATTTATTGATGATGCTTCTAGATTTTGTTATGTCTATCTGTTACATACCAAGGATGAAGCATTAGATAAATTCAAAGTGTTTAAAACTGAAGTTGAATTACAACTTGGGTCTTTGATCAAAAGATTAAGGACTAATAGGGGAGGTGAGTACATGGATACTCTGTATTTTCAGTCTATTGGAATTATCCATGAAACGACTGCCCCTTATACTCCTCACAAAATGGTATTTCGAAAGGAAAAACAGGGTTCTGAAGGAGATGGTTAATTCCATGTTGTCCTATTCAGGACTGAGTCAAGGTTTCTGGGGTGAGGCTATGTTAACAGCTTGCTATTTATTAAATAGGGTTCCAAACAAAAGGAACAAGGTTACCCCTTATGAACTCTGGACTAAAAGGAAACCCAACCTGAACTATCTTGGGGTATGGGGTTGTAGGGTCATTGTAAGACTCCTGATCCAAAGTTGAAAACTTTGGGTGAAAGAGGCATTGATTGCATCTTTGTTGGATATGTTGAGCATTCCAAGGCTTTTAGGTTCTATGTCATTGAACCTAATGAATATGTTTCAATTAACTCCATAATTGAATCAAGGGATGCAAACTTTGATGAGAATAGATTCTCATCAGTCCCTAGACCAAGTCAGAGGATTCCTAATGGAACTCATGACACTGGTGTATCAGAGGTCACTGATGATGAACCATCAGTGGTCCCTGATGAGGTTGTGGTTCAACAACTTGAACACTTGCTCAGGAAGAGCAAAAGGGTCAGGACCCCAAAATCATTTGGACCTGAGTTTCAACTATACTTAGTTGAAGGAACAAGGGATGAGGTCTCAGACCAATACTCCTATTGCTTCATTGTTGAGGATGATCCCAAGACATTTGAAAAAGCAATGAAGTCCCAGGATATTGCTTTCTGGAAAGAAGCAATCAATGATGAGATGGATTCCATCATGAGGAACAACACTTGGGTGTTGGTTGATCTACCACCAGGTTGCAAACCTTTGGGTTTCAAATGGATTTTCAAGGCTAGACTAGTCATTCAGGTCTTTAAACAAAATTCAGGGATAGACTATTTTGATACTTATGCCCCTGTGGCTCGTATCAGTACCATAAGACTGCTAATTGCTATGACATCTATTCACAATCGATTATTCATCGGATGGATGTGAAGACACTTTCTTGAATGGTGAATTGGAAGAGGAGGTTTATATGAACCAACCTCAGGGCTTCATCATGTCTGGCAATGAAAAAAGGTGTACAATGGTAAGTCTAGACACTTAGGTGTGAGACATAGCATGATTCGTGAGCTTATCATGAATGGGGTGGTATCTATAGAGTTTGTTAGATGTCAACAGAATTTAGCGATCACTTGACGAAGGGTTTGGCTAGAGACTTGGTTATAAAGTCTGCTAAAGGGATAGGTTTAAGTCCAACTTAGTCACTGAATGCTAGGACACCCTGACTCCTCCTAAGGAAACTTGGGAGCTGAGTTCAAAGTGGAAAGCGAACATTCATGGACTGGAACACATGTTTTATTTACATCCAAAGGTTGTGCTCTGAACCTCTGAAAGGAGGATGAAGTCTTTACTTCTTAATGGTTAATTTTCTTTGAAAAAGTGCTTGGCAGGAGTATGACTAAAGAGGAACCACCTATGTAAATGTTGAAGTTTTACCGCCTGGGAAGCTTTTGGACTTTTAGCTTTTACAACATTTATGAATTTGGATATGGACACATGGCTTGTATAGTGTCAGAAGCTAATAAGTGTTTGAAAGCTTGTGTGTAGTTATCTTCAGGTATTCAAATGGGTTGACGGGTTCAATTCTTAGAACACCCTGATTCTCGAATATTTGAACGTGTAATTACTAAGATGGAAATTCAATCCTCAGGACATTTTCATTTATGCACATGTTTTGCTTGATGTTTGTTTTTCATGCAAAGGAAGTGAACTAAATTTGGGGAGGATTGTTGGAAAATTTAGTGCACTTGTGGGATTAGTTCACACATTGTAATGGGTTAGGAGGTACGGAGTGTACACCCATAAGGTCCATGAACACCCTGACTCTTGTAGTGGTCTGTATTGGTAGTGCTAGTGGAAAGTACTGCTTGTGGTTTCCACGGATAAGCAGTGTTTCCACTGAAGTGGTGTTTCCACTGAAGTAGTGTTTACACTGAAACAGTGGTGTTTCCACTGAAGCAGTGTAACCACTGATAGCACTATGAAAGTACCGATAGAAGTACTGCTTGTAACGGGCTTTGACCTATTCAAGTGGCAGTTACAACTGCATTATGACCACGTTTAATTGGTCATGTAACCACTAACGACTATTATGGGGATAATTATGAGGCTATTAATGGGCCGATTAATACTCATAATCCCATTGGAATAGCTCATAGTAACCTCCTATAAATAGGAGATCTGTTTTTGCATGCATGAGGCGGAAATACAATACAGAAAACATAAACACTCATTAGCGAAAGGGTTATAGAATTGTGCCTAATTCTCTAACTGCATTTGGCCTTATCCCAAGTAGATATTCGTGATACCCAGGCATTAGGGTCGAAAGTGATCACACGATTCCAAGTGATATCCGGTAACCACCTAGTGGTACTTGTTTCTGCTGGACAGTTGAGCATTTCTGCTGACATTGATTATCTTACCATGTTCTGGGACCTACACACCAACACATGCTAGTATGTACTCATTGTTAGAGATGCGGTAGATAGTCATATAGGTCGCAAGGTGCGAGTCAACTCGGAGTTCAATCCCTTGATTTTCAGTAGTTGGAATGTAACTTATCACCCAACACAATAAGACAAGAACATGCCTGTTATCGGTTATCAAATCAAGTTACAAGAGCAAAAAAGGCTTATTGGTTATGGATTATGTGCAAGCTAAAATTAAACATCAAATGCTACTACTGCATGTAAATGATTTATTATTGTTTTTTTGGATTTCCATAACTGCTAGCTAGTGCAATGAAACATCAAATTAACGGGTTGGATATATATATATATATATATATATATATATATATATATATATATATATAATTAGATCATAATAAGAATAATATATATATATATAGTTATTCAAATAAGAAGAATAATTAAGAAGGATAAGAAGAACCTTTACCACATTTTAGATGCATTTAAAAAGTGGATGCATGTCCCTTCAAATTTTTCCTCCTTATTTAAAATGTGTGTAAATCTACTATGCATTAGAATTAATCTTCTTATACCCTTATATTATTATATATATATATATATATATATATATATATATATATATATATATATATATACTATATATATATATATATATATATATATATATATATATATATATATATATATATATATATATATATATATATATATAGGTTTGGGTTATTATGAAAAGTTTCTTATAATGAAAAGAATGAGAAGGCATGTGGAGGTGACATGTGTCACCTTTGCCACATCATCATGCCACACCACCCCCCCCCCCCCCCCCCACAAAAAAAAAAAAATTTTTTTTCCCGCCAAAAATTTCCCGCCAAATTTTTTACTGCATCACAATTATAAATTTAGTGCATCAAGGTTATAAATTACTGCATCACAGTTATAAAGTTACTGCATCACAATCATAATTTTAGTGCATTAATGTTATAACCTTGATTTTAGTGCATCATAGTTGATGCACTACTAACTATGATGCAGTAACTTATAAAAAAGATGCACCAAAACTTATTAGTGCATTAAGGTTATAAGTTACTGCGTCACAATTATGATTTTAGTGCATTAAGGTTATAAATTACTGCATTACAGTTATAAAGTTACTGCATCACAATCATGATTTTAGTGCATTTAAGGTTATAACCTTGATTTTAGTGCATCATAGTTGATGCACTATTAACTATGATGCAGTAACTTACCAATAGAGCATTAGTCCAATGGTTGGAGCACTTGTGCTTGAGTCAATTGACCCAAGTTCAAGTCCCATCCTTGGCATTGCTTCATATAGGTACCCACCTCCGCAAAACCTGTAGGCACACTAGAGAGACTTTGTGGAATAAGAGCTTAGGGGTCCTAGTCTTGGCTCGTACTTACTCCAGTTGGTGCCCCTAGGCCAGGGAGAGTTTCGGAGCTATTCCTTGTGGGGTGGACAATGGCTGGTGCCAAAAGGCACAGGGTCAGGTGTTCCCCAATCTACACCTTTGTAGAATGATGCAGTAACTTATAATAAAGATGCACCAAAACTTATTAGTGCATTAAGGTTATAAGTTACTGCATCACGGTTATAAATTTACTGCATCATAATCATGATTTTAGTGCATTAAGGTTATAAATTACTGCATCACAATTATGATTGTGATGCAGCATTTTTATAACTGTGATGCAGTAATAAATTTTGGCGGGAAAAAAAAAAATTTTGCCCAAAAAAAAATTTTTTTTTGGCGGGAAAAAAAAATTTTTTTTGCGGGGGGGGGGGGGGGGGGGGGGGGGGGGGGGGGGGGGGGGGGGTGGGGGTGACACATGGCATGGTGATGTGACAAAGGTGACACATGTCACCTCCACATGCCTTCTCATTCTTTTCATTATAAGAAACTTTTCATTTTAACCCTACCCTATATATATATATAGAGTTAGGATCAAATAAGAATTAAACTTATAATAAGAAGAATAAGAAGAAATATAGACCAATCAATTTAAAAGAGGTTTGAGGGCAATTTTGTCCACTAAAATATTAATTGGCAGTTATTAACTTAAAATTCCCTATTAACATGGTAGATTTATAACTTGCTTTTCTTCTCTTTTTTTAAACCACACAGGAAGAAAGATATCACCGTGCATTCGTCTGGTAAAAAAATCTTGTTTTTTTCACAAAGTCTAAAACAGAAACATGCACGTGATTAAGAAAAAGATGCATCTTCTTCTTCAGATTGAAGGCAAAGCATGCATGATGCATCTACTAATTTTTTTAAGTAAAACTCTTGCATCTAACTATTTAACAACCCAACCCATTAATTGATTAAATATTATGTAGATCTTACTACCCTATATATGCATCTAATCAAATTAAACATATCAACCGATGCATCTAATTTTCTTTTCATGCATCTGATATAGTTATACCACCTAACATGCTAACAAATCCATAAAATGGTTCAACATTTTACCAGATTATTTCTACTTACCTATGCATCTATCAAAACATAAAATGATAAAATTAATTCTACTAGCAACATTAATCATGCATCTAACTGTAGACATCTTAACCACAGGACTAAAAGTTTCAAGATAGTCAAACCCCTCCCTCTGGCTACAGCCTTTGGCTACAAGCCTAGCTTTGTATCTTTCAATATCACCTGTGGACTTATATTTAATTTTCCATAACCATTTACTACCAACAACTTTTCTTCCTTTAGGAAGATCACATTCAGTCCATGTATTATTTCTTTTTAAAGCAGACACTTCATTATTCATAGCCTCAACCCAGTTATTATCTTTAATAGCTTCAGCATAACTAGTGGGTTCCACAGATTTATTTAAAGTAGTAGAAAAACAATAGTTAACAGGACTAAGATTAGAGTAACTAACAAATTTTTGCCCATATTTAACACTTGCCTACTACATAATCATTAAACTTAGCGGGCATTTTAGAATATCTAGTAGACTTTCTAAGAGCAGGCTGTTCTTGACTTGTGTTCTGAGTAGGAATTTGATCAATATCTAAGCTAGAACTAGAAGGGACATTTCCCTCAGAAAGAGTATTGTCACCCATTGATGTTGCAGTGTCATTAATCCTGCCATCATCAGAAGTATATGTACTTCTGGGGCAAGATAAGGCACCACCATCATCATAGGGGGTAGTTGTACCTCTCCTTTCATCATTGGGTTTTAGATCAAAGTATTGCTCATCAAAAAAGTTTAGATCATTTATAGAAGTATCTGAACCTTTACCAGTTTGAAGTTTAGAATTCATTTTAAAAGGAAAAATGGTTTCATAGAATTGAACATCTCTAGAATAAAACACCATTTTAGATTCAAGACTGTAAACCTTATAAGCCTTTTTAGTAGTAGAGAAGCCAATAAGAACACATTTTTCAGATCTAGAAGCAAATTTATCAGAATTATTAAGAATAGTAGAGAAACACAGACAACCAAAACTTCTTAGATGAGCAAGTTTTGGTTTTTGACCATACACAAGCTCAAATGGAGATTTCCCACTCAGAACAGAAGACGGTAACCTGTTAATTAGATAAGCAGCAGTCAAAATACATTCAGGCCACATACTTAAGGGAATACCACTTTGAAATAACATACTTCTAGCAACATTGAGTAAATGCATGTGCTTTCTCTCAGCAATCCCATTCTGCTGAGGAGTATAAGCACAAGAGGTATGATGAATAATACCAAGACTATTAAAAAAATTGCTCATTTTAGAATTTACAAACTCAGTACCATTATCAGATCTGACAGTTTTAATACCACATTTAAACTGATTCAACATAAGATTTATATGACAAACAAACAAGTTATAAACTTCATCTTTAGTTTTAACAAGATAAACCCAAACAGCCCTGGTATAATCATCAACAATGGTCAAAAAATACCTAAAACCATCCCTACTAGTAACTTTATAAGGTCCCCAAAGATCAATATGGACAAGATCTCCAATAGCAGAACTCTTATGCTCACTAAGAGGAAACGGTTCCCTAGTCTGCTTAGCCTTGTGACAGATGTCACATGGAGAGACATGAGAATCCTTAGTGAACTTGAGATCAGATTGAAGAAGATTAACAGCTTGGTCAGAGGGATGACCAAGCCTGTTATGCCACATAGACTTAGACACATAGCAAGTAATAGACATATTACCTATTGTTTGATTTTTAGAAATGCAAGGAGAGGGAGTATCAAACAAATAGAGACCACCATTCTCACTACCAGTCCCCATGATTTTGTTTTGAGTCAAATCCTGAATATAACATTTAGTCTCATCAAAACCAACAAACATTCTGCTATCTTTAATTAGTTTATGAACAGACAACAGACTCACACAATACTCAGGAACAACCAACACATCATATAAAATAACTTTATCTGAAAGTTTTAGGTTACCAACGTATTTGATTTTAGCAAGAGTACCATTAGGATGTCCCACAGTAAGATTTAAATCTGATATATCAATTATACCAAACATATTTAAAGTATTAGGTCATGTGTTGGTTTGCACGAAATCTATAATCCATCCTATACTTATTTTACACAAAACAGAGTTACTGTTATAGAATCTATGAAAGTTTATATTAAAAAACACATTATTATTCAAAAAAACTAGGTATACCTGCCATGTTGGCCTGCATACTGCTTGAAGGCATATCACTGATAAGGTTCATTAGTTTCATCATCTGATCATAGGTAAAAGACATAGTAGTACCAGTTTCTTTGGATGAAGATCTAGAATTAGCATTAAAAGAAGACTTAAAACCATTAGGTTTAGAAGATACATTTTTATTGTACCCAGGAGGATAACCAATCAAGTCAAAGCATCTATCAACAGTGTGACCAGTTTTACCATAGTTATTGCAGTGCAAATTAGGATTAGGGCCTCTGTTTCCACCATTATTATTACTACTTCCAGTATTATTAAACTTGTTGTTGTCATAGCCAGAAAACTTTTTATTATCAAACCTCTTGTTGCCATTATTAGACCAATTAGTTTTAGAAACAAAACTAGATATTTGAGGTTTTGATTCAGAACCAAAGGAAGGCGAAGCAATGCCTCTGTGAGACTCTTCCCTGGAAACAATAACAAATGCCTCTTTCACATCAGGAAGAGTTTCTCTAGCGAGAAGACCGCTTCGATAGGCTGATATAAGTCATTTAGGCCCATAATAAATTGCATAAGTTTCATGAGTTGATTATGTTTTAACACATTTTCTCTAGCAGCACAAGTACACTTAGACAATTTTGTCATAATATCAAATTCTCTCCATAAAGAGTTAAGCTTATGATAATACTCAGATACAGTCAATTCACCTTGTTTAAAGTTATTAATTTTTTGCATAAGACTCAAGATAATAGACTCATCAAGTTTATCATAGGCTTCTTCAGTTCAGAACCACACTTTAGAAGAATTTTCAGAAATAATTTGTCCAAGATAAAGATCTTCAGACACAGAATTTAAGATCCATGAAAGCACAATAGAGTTGCATCTTTCCCACTGATTTGACAAGACATTACTAGAGGCATAAGTTTCTTTAACACAAGTTCCATTAATAAATCCAGTTTTTTTTCGGTGTTAATAGCCGTTTCATGGCGTAGCCCAGACTCTATAGTTTTCAGTACCAGTTAATTTCACAGACACAATAGAACTAGTACTAATGTCATTAGAGTGGAGATGTAATGGATTACCCAAATCAAGATTGCTAATAAGGTCTTCATTACCACTACTATTACCAGGAGCCATGGGACCAGAAATATATCAAGAAAAAACAACAAGCAAATAAGACAAATAAGTAGAGACAACAAACAATAGACAGAAATCCAAACACCTTCAAACACAGATAACCACCGATAATCCAACACCAACTTCTCAATCCCTTAACCTACTCATCACCAGAAACTAAGAACTATAGCTAAACAATAAAAAATAAGAGATTATGCTAAACACACGCCCAAGATTAACAAGACTCGGCCGAGAGAATTGGGTGTGACGAGCAGTATTCACACCTCTCAAGGAGGCAGATCAAGAAGTTAGTCACACCGTTTGCACCCTCTCGACCAAAGAAAAGTTAATCTTAAAGGAGAGATAATAAGCTTACAGTGCAATAAGGATGACAGCGGAAACGAATCACAACACTCTTAATTCGCTTAGTTAAGAGATATTGTGATCAAAGAAGGTCCCAGACAGAACAACAATAGATCTGAACAAGATCTCAACACAAGCACCCTTAATCACCAATTAAACAACTGAGAACCGTAGCAACAACCTCAAAGAACCAAAATCTAAAGCTTAAACTGAAAAGCCCCAAATTGCCAACGAAACCCTAGATCTTAAAAAAACTTCGATTACCGGAACCTCTGCTGTGATACCATGTAGAAATAATAGACAACACCACAATTGAATCCAACCAACCACCCCTTGATTCAAACCATAACAGATTCAGATACAATGCAACATAAATCAGACTATGATTGTACACAACTGTAAACAATCATACTACAAGTATATAATACACAACTGATCAGTAGAGTTTATGAGTCAAACGGTAACAAGAATTGGATTCGACTGAACCCAGGAAGATAGGATATGATAAGAAGACAACTTATTTTCTCTGCCTTGCAACCCTAGCTGCAAGCGACTTTAAATAGGAAGCAACAATGAGGAAGACCACCTTTAGCCACTGCACATACAAAACATAGACAAAAGAGAACCAAAGAGAGTTAAAGAGTTAGATAAGTTTCTGCAAGAGCAGAAACAGCCCCTGAACTTGAGAACAAAGGTTTGAACCTAAAATTCAACACAAATCAACATGAAACCAAGCTACACAATTAAAACTCAAGTACTCCACAATCAAGAATGTGGTTGAGCAGAACAAAACAAGTTACTATCTTACGCACATATGTGAATGATGACAAAATCGTTTAAACAAAATGCATTCAACATACATGCAATTATGTTTTATGCAATGTGATCGATTTTCAGATTAGTGTTAGTCTAAAATATTCTAGAACTGCGGTTAAATGATTACATCTGTTTTGAGTAGAGGTGGCAAAACGGGCGGGTTCGGGCAACGGGTCCAACGGGCTTGAGTTTAACGGGCACGGGTCAAACGGGGAAAAAAGGCGCTAAAATACTAAAATTTTCTACTCTCATATTGATTAAATAACTAGTTAAGGGGAAACAAACTTTAAGTCAAATATATAAAAAATAAACAAGTAAATTTAAACATCCAACTGCTGAAATAAACTAAACATTAAAGTCGAATACATAGAAAAATAAACTGATCAGTACGTTAACATGTCTCGACTATTTCACTGGTAACACGTTGACACAATCAGAAGGACGTTGCAGAGAGCTCGCCATCTTGCTCCAGTCAGCCACTGTGCATGTGTCAATTCCTTAACGGTGACGGCTCATTTTTTGGCAATGGTATTAATCAAACTCGGGTTTTTGAGTTACCTGTGACCTGCAATGTTGAGATACCGCCAACCAGTCAATGCAAACCTTCTCTTTAATGTTAACGAAGTTCAATGACTTAACTGGTAATCAAAGTAAGTATGCTATATAATATGCAATTAGTTTTAAAATCAACTTATCAACAAGTTACTACGGTTTGCTAATGATATGTATTTAAGTTACCAGTCCTGTTTGTCCTTTACCATTCTAACACCATGGACCTCAAGATTGGATACATCAACCATACTGAACCACATCAATTATAATAAATGAATAGAATCGATGCAACATGTTTAATGTGTCCTATAATATACTGTAATAATTAAAACATAATAATGACATAAGAATAATGAAATCACCTATAACCAACTTGGTTCAATCCACGCATGACTTGACAAATAAGATGTAGTTCCAAAGAGATCCGGTAGTTGAATGTTTTTGCCATCAAATGTGTGATACATGCATGTGTCAAGTGAATAAAACACTATCTTTCTGTTCTCGGTAGACACTTGTGGAAAGAAGATCTTGTTCTCCATTTCTGGTGTTTTGGCTTCAAGGCAAAGACATGTTGTTTTACAAATATAAATCATATGCTTTCCAACACCAGTTATTTTCTCCCATTCTTGTTTAACTTCATTCAACTTAAACACCTCAACATGTTTTCCATACTCGCTCACATAAACCAGTAAAAGATGTTGATCACATTTCGTTAAGAATTTTTGTGTCAAAGATCCGCAAGCACACTTCGGTTTCAACAATCTTCCAAGAGTAACCTCGTTTGCCCAGATTATTGAAAACAATAACTTCTCCCTCTTCACACAATGCATACAGATCTCGACCATAAAAACTTGAACAACAAATAGTATGTGGATCTGGACCCAAACGAAATATACGCCATGTTGGTTTCCGATTTACAAAGTGGATGTGAACATCCCAAACCTCCCATGTTGTAAATCCAACCACATACAATACAATCAGGGAAGTAGGTGGCTGAAAAATTTAAGCTATCCAAACTATATTCCAATTGTGGAAGCTTTCGAAGATCATTTGTGAAAGGGTTATATAATACTAAGCACTTCAAGTCATTGCTTCTAAGCAACAACCAACCAAACCTTGAAGAAAATATTTTGTCATGAGCAATTGAAATCGGGGAGTTTTTCACCAAGTAGTTGTCACCCAACATAGGATCTTTAATCGTGATAACGTCTCGATTTTTGCCCACCACCATTAGCCAAGGTGAAGCAACTGAATACCTACATATTAAGAAACAATTTTCCAATAAAAAAATGTGTTTTTCTAATCATTGTAATTTTCTTTATAACTACATGTCATTAAAAGATGCATGGCTTTGTGTCCCAATCGAGTAACTTTCTAAGCAAAAACCCCATGCAACCGATATGTCTTTCAAAAGAAAGATAAACCTTTATACAAAATTATACTAGTATATAATGAGTGTTACATGTTATATTTATATTATGAAATAGATACGGGTTTTATAAGTACTCATCTTTCAGTGACCGAAATGTGACAGTTGAAAAGTGTGTTTTTGGGGGGAAAAAACTATTAAGTACCCATTATAAAACATATGATAAAAACTAAATGAACATAGAATCAATTTATAGCAATACCTGCATTCCCAAATCGACACATGGCTTGTCGGCAGTATTGGAGACGGTATAGGAAATTGGGAGATGGTCTTATCTTTCACATGGTACAGTATATTGTTTTGCCCATTTTGCCACGAATGTGTACATAACCTCCTAACTCCGAACGGCTATAAGATACCGATTGATCACGAGAAAGATCCAAAAATAAATTAGCGTCTTTGAGGTCATCTATTTCTTCCCATATTTGATGACTCTTGTGGAAGTCTGTGTAATCATCGTATACCCAATCATCAAAATTGAGATCGCTTATGTCCCAGTCTTTCAGGCCTTCCCACTTTATACTAGTCATGTCCAATTTAAACAGACACACACTAGCAGGTGTTTTCAGTGATTTATTTTCATAATATATTATGTAGAACAATTCTGCACAAGACCCTTTCAAATAAAACTTTATGTCTCCACCGCTACAGCGATTGGAAGAATAAGAAGGAGGAGGGCATGCCCCAAACAGCATTAGTGTTATCACAACTTCTTTCTGCATAACCATAATGTCAACTTGTATAACCAAATTAGTAAAAGAACCATCGGTACTTAATGCATATACCTTGTCATTGCAACAAGTCAGGTTATGTAGTAATTCACCATCAAAGCTTAACCTCTTGAGTTGTTTGGCATATGACATTTCGGTCCACCTAAACTTGTCTCTTTTACTACCTAGCTGACAAAATACAAAGGTAGATTTATTAGTTCTTGCTAGTAAAAGAACTGAACTCGGATTATCTGGAGGGGCTGACAAACAACATTGTCCTATAGATTCATAATTTCCGTCTTCTAAAATCAAGGTGGGGAGACTTATGATCTTAGAAGTCACTTGATTCCAAAGAGACCATTCGTTGTTTTGCGGATGGTTGGAAGTACCACCATCCATGAAAACAACCTTGGATAAGTTTCCCAAGCAACTCGGGGACTCGACATTGATAATGAGGTAACTCGTCGTGTATGGTGTAGAAATACTGGTCTTGATTGTCGTCTTCTAGGTTCTGGGAAATCAACCATGGATATTTTGCTGTTAAGGGAGGGAACCGATCACATACCAAACCACACGAAATCTGCTCCATCTAAACATGTTCATAGTAAAATTTTTATGGTTAATACACACAACAGTAATCAAAGGATGTAATTTTTGAAGGTTTCAAAAATGAAAATACACTAAAAGACACAAAAAAGAAAGTACAAACAACAAAAACAAAATAATCGATCTTGTCAATGGAGGTACCTAATTTTATAAAGTATGATTCCAATGGCTAAGTAATCCCTTAATAACATGCTAACAATTAAACACTCAAAAAGCTCAAAGAAGAAAATGTACAATAAGCATTTTTTAGTTTTTTTATATATAAAAGAAAAAAAAAAAAAAAAAAAAAAACTTTGGGTAGAACACATAGTCACAACCGTCTTAACACATAGTCAGTATTTTAACTTACAAGTTTATTAAAGAATAAAACAATCAATATTTAGTGCACTCAGTTAAAATACTTAGAGGGAAACTATCAGTATATATTCAATAAACACACATTTTGTTATCGTTATTCAAGTGTGGTTGATGTAATGGAAATAATCTCTTTTGTCTTTGAACATGAAACATATATAGAGACTATATAGCAACAACATCAGCACAAAGCAATCAAAGAATAGCTACCAAGTCCAAGGCAACCCACGTTTTTTTCTCTTTTTGATTAACGACACAATTAAACCCAATAACTAATCAGATATAAGAACACTATTTTTGCTTACTCTTTGACGTGTAATAGTGTGCTAGCGATAGTTATATTGATTCGAAACATCACTCGAAAACTTAACAAATCGATCAACTACGACGAACATATATACAACTCATACAGTCTTAGTACATATATCTATTTAGAAGAATTAAACACATATAGTACTTTAGGCATTGTTAAACATAAATTAACTAACTGGCCGGCGACATATCATCACACAAGCTAGTATACACGCCAATTAGGAAGAGCTCCACATCTTTCAATCGTATAAGTTACATGCATCTAACCATTCTTATTTCTAAACTTGTCAAAACTCTCTTCAATATCAGTGATTAAATTTAATTACTTATTAAACTACGACTTCTATTATTATGTTACAAGGTTGTGACCAAAAGCTGAACACGATATGCAAAAAAAGTATTTCTAGCATCAATAAGCTAGCAAGTCAAAAAAATTATCCAAACACTCCAACACCTTAACGGTCACTGCTTAATCTAACCTTATAATATAATAAGCTAATAGGCAGTCGAATTATCCAAACACTCGAAAAAGCTGCTGCATGAAAACGTGTGTCTTTAGAATCAAAATAACCGAAACACTCAAAAACTTTAGTGCTTTATGAAAGTAAGTGTTTATTTAGAAAAAATATATAACCCCATAAACGCTTAACAAGCATCAAGATATAACTGAACATCATGGTACTAATGATAACTTTAGCCAAAGCAAACATAAATAACTTATGATCGAACAATAATAACAAAGCGTACAATGGTAAAAAAAAAATCAAGTTTAAAGATATAATTCATACCTCAAACAATTTGGAACACCGATCGATGGATTTCTTTGAATATAAGGGTTATCAAGGGTTTATATATATATTAGAATGATGAATGGGGTAATAATTTATTTATAGGAGACATTGATATTGTTACCATATAATTATTTCAGCAAAAAAGTAGACTCTAAGATCCATATAATTTATTTATAGGAGACGTACCCGACACACGCGTGTTTCGTTTAACTCTTGCAACACCGGGTGAGGGTGTATTACGAACCACGATATCAGTGATCGCGTTACATGTCCCGGCGCCACTCCCACCAACCAAGTTGTAGCACAATTTTCGGATGGAAAGTAGCGGTAAAAAATCAAAAAGCTAGCCGTATTTTCAAAAATATTTTTTTTTTCAACTTTGTAACCTTTTAAAATTTTTATAAATACCCAATAATTACCGATTTTTAACGGTCACTTCCACCTTCAAATCTCTACACTACGTCACTACCTCTCTTTATTTTTACTTCCAACTAGCGATGAGCAAAAGAACCAAAGAACCGGACCAGACCAAGAACCGACGGAACCAAGAAGAACCAAACTGGAACTAGAACCAAGGGTTCTTGTTCCGGTTTTTGAGTTAGAGATTTTTTCGGTTCTTGGGTCGGTTCAGTTCGTTCCACCGGTTCTCGGTTCCGGAACCAATTACCCATTAATATGTAAAACGTGATTTTTTACTTTCCATACTCAAAGCCTTAAATCATACGTACTAATGCCATAAAAAAACCCTAATAGCCTACTTTAAAAAAATCAAGCTGAAAAATATAAACCCTAATCTTTAATTCATTGAAACATCCACAAATCAATAATTAATCTAAACCTAATAACATTCCAAGATCATTCAACATTCAAAACTCACATAAACAACTATCATCGTTATCAAAACAATAAAAGTAAGTTTTATAACTTATTTTTATTTGCATTCGAGGTACTAGTGTATAACATGTTCATCATTATCTTAGGATTTCTCGTTTGAGGATTTAGCCATCTAACTAAGTCACTGTATATTTCCTAAATTATCTTTTGTGGTTCTACGCCGAGATCATGCTTGTGCAGTTTTTTAGTGAAAGAAGTAACCTCAAACGTAGATGAGTCTCATCGCTTTATACCCAAGATTGAGTGAGATATTCGAGAACACAAATTAATTGGGGTGATGTTGAAGATCTTATTATAGACGATGAGATTGTCAAGGATACAGAAGAACAATTAAAGAAACTAACCGAAAGAGACAAAAAGAAACAAACTGTATAACTATAAACGGTCTTAGTTATTTTGTTGGACAAAGTTTTATATTATTTTATTTTGTTTTCCAAATTGTTATGCATTATTGTTAAAAATATGAACAAGTGAAATTATTAAATGATTGTTTATATGATTTTATATTTTTAGTTGTTAATTGTTATTGGTTTAAACGTAAATGGCTGCAAGTACTTCAAAAATTCTATTTTTATTTTTATTTTAATGGCTTAATTTATTAGTGCATGAGATTATTTTTTTTTCTTCAAAAAATGATTCCTATGCGGGTAGACCCAAAGAACCGGAACTGGAACCAAAACCGGAACCGGAACCGGAACCAAGAACTATATTCGGTTCGGTTCTCGGTTCCTACTTTTCACAAAATTTGGTTCTTGGACCACCAATTCGGGTCGGTTTCAACCGCTCTAGACCCATGCTCATCCCTACTTCCAACTCACAAAAATAAATAACCAAAAACAGATCATTCGAATGCTCAACATTTAAAAAGTAGAAGAAAAAAGATTATATTCTCAAAAATACGCTAGATTTTTTTATTTTTTACCGTTACTTTCTGTTCGAAAATAGTGCTACAACTTTGTTGGTAGGAGTGGCGCCGAGACATGTAACGCGATCACTGATATAATGGTTTATAATGCACCCTCACTCGGTGTTGTAAGAGTTAAGTGGGAATACTTTTGGTGTTTTATGGGATTATAACTCAAAAGGCAACATCTTATAATATAATTATACATGATTTGAAGATCAAAAAAGGAAAGGTGAGGGTACTTGGATCATGTATATCTAATTAAATAGTTTATCTCCCAAATCAAAAACCAATCAATATGTTGGCCAAGTTGTTAAAGTGCTTTGCATTTCTAAACCTAGTTGTCTTGAACTTTTAAAGTGTGGGGATGCTTAATTATATGATGTTTAAGAAAGCATACAAGTTGCATGTTTACGGTTCAAAATCTAGTCGATTATCTATGCTTAATATCTTATAAAGATCATTTTGAGTGAACTGAAATAGACCAAAATCAAGTTTAGATATTATAGATATTTTTGAAAATTATGCTTGCATAAACATGCATACGTAAACGATTGTAGTTGTGCCACGGTGCCACCAAATACAATGCCGCGTTTGATTGTCACCAAAAGAGTTGCACACCATCTAATGTTCACTTTCAACTGTCCTTTTTCAGTAGTATTATGAGCCACTCACCCGATAGACAAAGACTACTCCTTAAAAAGAAAATGTCACCAGGATCTATCGGATAATTACCTGAACAGTAATATCAAATAAATCTGCATTCCAAATAGTTAGCTTATAACTGGATTCTTTCTGCATCTTTGGATGATCAGTGTTGGATGGAACAGTTCGTTTCAGTGATAAACGTCATATTATGTTCTTAGTAATCTGTTGGATGTTTAATTACAGATAGGGTTTGTCTAACAAATGTCTTAGGGTATTGGTTTAAAACTTTAAATGATTAAACAAGTAAAGTTTGTGGTCATTAAATTTAAAAATCACATTTAATTAAAGTCATTTATAACTTTAATTATTGTGTTTTAAATGCATTTTTCAGTTAAAAAGGTTATTTTATGTTAAATTAATACACTTAACCAATGCCATTAGAACACTTATTAAGCAATCCCTTACATGTATATTGTACACCTTTGAACCATTTGTGATTTGTATTTATAGTTAAAATAATTTTTTTTTTGTTGTCAAATATACAAAAAGGTGGTCAGTGGCAATATTTTTGTTGGGATTTTAGAACCAGTTAACCATTAACCTCTACGAGTACGCAGCGGATAAGGATCTAGTTAATGCAATTATGTTAAGCACGTATTTAATAAACAAATAATTAATACAATATTAATTAATTAAAGGGATAAAGAAAAGCTAACCTTGCTTGGCAATTGATCTCTAGTAACGGAACAAGAAACCTTAACGAAACCTTAAGTATCTAAAATAGATACCTCGAAGAGTATCACACACAAACCCGATTAACGTATACGTTCGATTAAGACGCTAGTCGAGAACGTAATATAATAAAACCAAATCAACTAAGTGACAACTTGTATACCCACTTGAATTCCACGTCGTACAGAAAACCAAGAAACATGTTGTGTTTCTGTCCGAGAACACAAACAGCCTAACAAGTTGTTTTGTGCTTTACCCGATATCGGACAAGGCGTGTCCGATATCAAGCTTCGTCGAGATCAGCACCACGTCCAGAAGTAAAAACCAAACTTTGTTGCTGCAATTCTACTGGGAAATCAGTAACAAATCAACTCCAACTAATTGACACCTAATACACTTGGTTACGTAGCAAGTTTAGGAATCAAGTGAACTAACAAAACCTTAAACGACTTTAGAAGAAAGTCGACTAAGATAAAATGGATCAGTTTAGTAGAGGAATTAGGGTATGATATGCGTGAGTATTTTTATCAGGTAAAGGCATAGAACGTTTTCTTTTATAGCAAAAGTAAAACGATCCTTTGTCTTGGATAATGACTTGATTGACAAGTCTCAAGCCCACACCCTTCCTTTTGTTACTCCTGCCCGATCAGTGAAGCCAAGGCCCAAGGCATGTTCACTTTTAACCCATTTAACCATTAAGATCAGCCCATGGATTAATAAGTGGATCGGGTCAAGTAACGCATAACATATCGGGTATATAATTCAAGTTATAATACGTTCGACACGTATACTCGTGTTTATCGTGTGTGCCCCCATCGGCTCACACACTTCTAGTCGTTTACGTGTGTTTATAACTCTCACAAACCAACAGCTCCCACTTGGGAGTTGGTGTGTCGAATGGCACACAAAACTAAAGACGAAAACGCCTAGCAAACGCTCTCACTCGCTTTTTAACTAAAAGTGTCCGAGAGAATAGTTTCGTAAAAGTTTCTCAGTAGCATGGTCATTCAATGTCTTGCTCTAATCATCCTTTGTTATAGATACCGTTAAACCATGGATTATGGATCTTAAATCATTCCATATAGTTTAACCATTTAGAATCTCGTTATTGAATTTAATTAGATATACCAAATGTAATCAAGTATCATCTTGCATTACCCTTTGGGTTCGGCCGAACTATTATCTTATTAAATCGGAGAGCGCCATGGTATCTTTCCGCACATATCAAGTGGAGTAACAAATCCTTTATTGATTACAAGTGTTGTGGATGCTTTGCCACATCACTCCGAAATATAGCTTTTATAACTACCTTGTTCAGATAGCGTTTTGCGTATACTTACAAAAAATGATATCCACACATAACAGAACTTGCTTGTATCTCAAGTCTCAGGATGAAGATAACAAACCATTTTCAATATTTTACTTATGACAAGGATCCAAAAGTAAATGTTTGAAAGTTGGGGAATCCAATATGCATCTCTAGTGAATACATACGAGTTTGGCGGGAACAATCCAAATTCTCGTTAGAATTATAACCAACACTCACATTTGCCTTACATAACAATATTCCCATATTGTTAACCGACAATAGACATATTTAGAATAATAAAATTATTCAAGGATTAAACATGCAAATATAGGAGAACAATTATTATATGAATGAATAACAAATATCAAGTATCTTTATTCATCATAAAGTAAAAATTGTCTTTCAATCCCAATTATCCAAATACTAAAACAGATATGCATGAAACTCATTTAGTAAGTTGAACCCTAATGTTTCCAACATTCTCAACCTTTCTTTAAAATAAAAACTAAATAGTTATCGATAAACTTTGAATACTTATTTCAAATATCACATATAGTGAGTGATTTGAAATATAAGATGAGTGTCTTATCTCATATGCTCATACTATTGCAAGAATTATAGTATGGAGATGTCGTCTTATCTTGCATGAGGTATTAAAATTAACGACATCTTGACAGTCATCTTTACAGTTTCTAAAAATGTAAAGTATTCTCATTCATTAATGTGTAATGCAACAATGCTCTATGTTGAGCATAACTAGTTAGCAAATTTATCATAAAAGATGAAATCCTACTACAACTAGTATTAATAATCCTCTAGCATCATTTGTACTTATACAACATTATGCTTTAAAATTCGCAAACATTTATAAAACAATAATCTAAACTCTCTCAATTAGATATTGTTGTTGTCAGCTCATTTTGTACTTGTACAAAAGCTACAACTAGTCTTATACATAATATAATATATACATGATAAATCCTTAGTTAAAACAACATAAAGTTTCTATCCATGTAACAAATTATACCAAGTGAAATATATCATTTAAGACTTGCTTGAATAATATATTGCATTTGTGTTAGACTTAATTTTCCGCATTTGTTTATTCCATATAAACATCTATTCCAAGGTTGTTTGTTTTATTCCCTAAATTTCAAGTGAAATTTCATTCCAAGCTTAAGGATCAATATCTAGCTTAAATAGAATGATATATTCAACATGTAAATTTTAAGGATAAACACATTGCTCTCACTCAATGTCAGATGTACTCAAGAGATATCTTAATTTAATCAGAATCATATTGTAATTAAATTCAAGATCTCAGCTCTTAGATGAATGATCCAATCCAAACTTGGATTGCATAAATATTGTATACTACATAAAGATTATGTAGATTCATAACCCTTTTGATTACACACCGTCCTCGCAAAAGGTAATCATAAGGAAAAGGTTATAAAATCTTAATTGTCATATTCAACATACAAATCACATGTATGACAATTAAATATCTTTATATAATTAATGCATGTATTATATAAGAAAATTTAATCACAGTCAATTGCTTAAGTATGATTAAAAACTTCTTATAAAATGCCAAACATTAATATGTATACAACTTTGTCCTTGTGAGTCACTCTTCAAAAGAAACTCATTCGAACCTCATAGGTTAACTGTTAGGCGAAATAACAATCAATCACAAAATCGATTTGCCTTTTAAGGACTGCATCTTATAATTCGTAGTTTTAAAACATTTATCAGATTCATGATGTGATAATGTATTTTAGTAGTTAGCTGATTTACAATAATCTCTAACTTATATCCATCATCATTGATATTGAAAATATCACTTGGTGATGAGGCATCCTTGGATTATGAATGAGAGTAATCATTATACTTCAGTTAACATTTTTATGTTTAACCTTAGTATGACATTAATAAGTGGATTTTAGAAGGTTAAGTATTTTGTTCTCAAAAACTTGAGATAAGTATATACTCCCATTTACTTTTGTAAGTAGAGACAATTCTCTAAATAATAAGTATTTAAGCAACAATAAATTGTTCTTTATGGAGAACCACAAAATACACTTTAAGTTCTCATCTCAAGATTTGTTAATAAAATGCTTCATAAGATTTTAACAAATTCAGAACTTAAATCAAGACATAATGGAATTCATTCCAACAACTCAAATTAGGGTTTATAGAAAAATCTAATTTAATATCACTCTTTAACCAAAAATTCTAACAACAGTTTTATGTTTCATCAAGCTAGGAAGAACATCAAAACTACAATCTTCAAGCTAGGAAGTGTAGAAAAATCAAAAATCTAAAAGGGTTTATGATTCAATTGGTTTGAGTGGAAAACCTAAAATCCCTAATGAATTAGGGTTTTCAGTTATGGGTTGTCTTGAATACCTTCTAGGTTTGAACTATATTGAGTGTATCCACGAAACACGCAATTTCTAACCTTGATATGTTTTGGAGGTAGAGCAATTAAAGCTATCAGGAACCAAACAATATGAATAAAGTTTGATCCAACACATTAGACATACCATAATGAAGTGGTATCCTATGAGTTATTAGAATTGTGAAACTATATCAGAATTCTATAGATAACTTAATTCTCTTTGGACTAAATACTTGTCAATTGGGTCGAGCCAAATTGCATATAAAGTATTTATGAACCAAGTGCATGCAATAATGTATATTCATTGAATAATACAAGAACCTTAAGTTCACGTGTTCACAAGAAGACAGAACTGTTCAAGAATTATATGTTTATATGTTAACAAGAAAATAGAACATTTCAATAATACATTATAAGTCTTTGAATAATTCAAAGGCCTTATGTTTATGTGTTAAATAGAAGACATAACACTTTTACTATATATACTTTATGTTATCAGTCATTGACTAATTCAAGGACTTTATAATTATATCTTAACATGTAAGCATAATTATACTAACAAAAGTAATCATGAACGCAAACTCTTGAGTTCTATAGTAATTTCAAGTTAATTTTATACTTCTGAATTATGATCATTATCATATAACCATAATTATGTTGACTAAAACATGTAGTCAAATGTTGAAGTATCTTTACATTATATCATGACATTAGAATGTAGTAGGGCAACAAACATCTAGCGTGTTCAAGTCCTAGTAGAATCATTATTAGAATGTAGTAAGGCAATAAACATCTCATGTGTTTAAGTCCCTTATTTACATGTAGTAGGGCATTAAACATCTAACATGTAAGTCCTCTTACCTTGCGGTCAAGAGATACCAATAATATTGTTGTTCCTAGCACACACTTTGAGATTTCTCCCACTTGTGTAAGGTACAACATTATATTATGAAAACAAACAACACGTGATTGATTATTCTAACAATATGATAATGTCATAGAGATCATAAGTAGTTGTAGAACCATAACCTGTAATAAGGAATTGTGGATTATTATTCTATAGATAACGTTTCGAGGAGCGACAGAGGAAGGCGCGTGTTATCTTATAAAATAAAATGCAATTTTCCTTTAAGCAATGGTTGTTCATATTCAGAAATTAATGGATTTTTTCAAAACTAGTTTGAAATGATATGGGTGACTAATAGGAAATAAATCCCGTAGCTCCCAATGAAATTGACAACATTACATGAATGATATTTCAGTAATAAAATGCAACTGCTCCCCCTGGATTTGTCAACATTGTAAGTGTTACATTTCCAGTAGAAAGCATATAGCGGTTTTATATACTTTCTTATTCTCTTCAAATGCCTACGAGTAGCATGTACTTAGGTATTGAGCAGAGTATATGAAGTTCTACTTCTGTAGACAATGGACTAGCCATTCTATTATTCAATTAACTTGAATCTTTAGCATGCAATTCCTCCTTTATTGTCTACAAAGCCCCAAGGGTATTTAGCACTTTAGGAATAATAAGATTCCAAGAAGATTACCTAGAAAATATGCTAATAATTCCTTTACACTTTGTGGTTTAAACTCATACATCGTGACAAGTGCAGGATGTTATTTATTTTGGTAGCTCTAAACACAATGTTTCCAGTTACACAAAATATTCTATCTTTCAATTAACTCTAGACCACGAAAGGGTAATGAAAGATCATAAATGAGTTTATCAATTTTGGAATCCTATCTTAGTTAGTCAACTAAGGAGAAAAGATAGGAATAAGTGTCACTCTTCTTACTAGGAAAAGAGACTAAGTTTGTCTTTCGAAGAAAAACAACTTTGTTTACGAATTATGTTGCAATAACACAATTAATCAGAACATAAAAAGTTCAATTATAGTATTTTCGATAATTACATTCATAAAAGAATTAACTACCCAATTAATTACTAATTAAGACTAAGATCCATCTTGCAACCCCACTTAATTACCATAGGTCTGACCAGTGTGTAAAAAAATAGGACAAGAGGTAAGCGACGGGCGTTAATTGCAAAATGCAACTCTTAGATTTATGAGACTGTTTAAGGCATTAGTATCAAGTAATAATGTCAAAAGCATGTTTAGTTCTCATTTTATGCCTCGGGTCCGAGGTCGACCAGGGTTAACTCGATATAAGTCGACCAAGTATGAACGTGTAAAAATAACCAGAGGTCTGACCGGTGAGAAATAATTACCATGGGTTGGAAAGGCCCTTAGGTCTGACCAGAGAAGTCAATCCAAGTGCACGTGTCCATAGTTGGGTGGCATAGACTTAATATTAAAAATAGGTATGCACACATAAATGTGGTAAAAGTCGTGTACAAAGAAGCATGCAAAACAACTTTGTAACACTAATTTTAAAACTTTTGGTAATGACACTGTAGTGATCATCATGGTTCACGGTAGCTCCAATCGAAGCGCACGAGGGAGAGGACCGGGTAAGCGATGAAGCATAACCTTAGACATCCTTTCAGTGAGACTGTGCTCACTTCTTTAAACCCCTTTCTAGTTTGTTCTAGTGGGTGAGCCGTACATCCCAAGTGTCCATAGCGTCTAGTTTTTAAATTCTTGAAAACGTGTTTCATATATTAGGTCACTTTATTTTACAAAAACAATTTTCCACGAATCAAATAGCAGGTCACAATGAGCATGGTATTTAGGCGTGTAAATAAAGACCAATATTGATGTTATGGTTACGATATGTATTATTCCATATTGCATACAATTAGGTGTCAAGGCAAGTAATAATGCACATATAGGAATTACAAACATACAAACATAAACATCAATATATATAACCACATATTGTTCCGAGTTCTCTTGTGAGTCTTCCCCAACGGAGAACCATAAGACCGTCACTAGGATGTAATACCTAGATCGCCCCATACATCAGTTAGAAAAGCAATTGAGTGGGTCTTGTGGCCGGAAAAACACATAATGCATGACAATCCCAATTAACAAGTAATTACGCAATATATGTATTTAAATCAATATGTAATTCTAATTATCACAATAATTCTAATTAACAATTAATAAATACAAATTAACTTTTAATTCTAATTAGCAAGTAATTTTAATTTAACATGTAATTCTTAATTAACAATTTAATTTTAATTAACAAGGTAATTATAATTCACATGTAAATTAAATTCTAATTAACAAGTAATTCCAATTAACAAATTAATTCTAATTATCAATATAATTTTAATTTGTGTGTGACTAGTTATTATTTATTAAAATTGACAAGTATTGCATGTAATTGTCAAAATTAAAATAAAACAAAATAACTAAACTAGGTTTCATGCAGCTTTTTAAAACATGTTTATTAATATCAGAAACGTGTAACCCATAATCGCAAAAATGAGTTGGCTCGTGATACCCTTTGTTGGGATTTTAGAACTAAGTTAACCATTAACCTCTACGAGTACGCAGCAGATAAGGATCTAGTAATTGCAATTAGGTTAAGCACGTAATTAATAAACAAATAATTAATACAATATTAATTAATTAAAAGGAAATAAAGAAAAGCTAACCTTGCTTGGCAATTGATCTCTAGTAACGGAACAAGAAACCAAAACAAAACCTTAGTATCTAAAATAGATACCTCGAAGAGTATCACACACAAACCCGATTAACATATACGTTCGATTAAGACGCTAGTCGAGAACGTAATATAATAAAACCAAATCAACTAAGTGACAACTTGTATACCCATTCCACACGTCTGAGAAAACCAAGAAACATGTTGTGTTTTATGTTGTGTTTTCAGAAACCAAACGACCTAACGTTACCGATATCGGACAAGGCGTGTCCGATATCAACTACTGCTATGTCGAGAGATCGGCACCCGTCGCTAAAGCAAGCGTAACAAATCAGCTAATATTGACACCTAATACACTTGGTTACGCGTAGCAAGTTTAGGAATCAAGTGAACTAACAAAACCTACCTTCGAATAAAGGCGGCTGGATCAGTTTGGTAGAGGAATTAGGGTATGATAGAGTAATCAGGTCATAGAAAAACGTTTTTCCAAAAGTAAAGACTTGAATGACTTTCTTCCTTTTTGTTACTCTATTGAAGCCAAGGGCCCAAGCCAGTTCACTTTTAACCCATTTAACCATTAAACACATGGATTAATAAATCGGGTCAAGCCATAGTATATAATTCAAGCGTTGACCGTTATACTCTTTCTGCCCCCATATTCAGTCGTTTACGACTCCCACAAACCAACAATCGCTTTTCTTCGATAAAGTCTATCCGTTATAGCATTCGATTCAAGGGATGCGCACGCATAAAAGTACAAAGTAATATAACATAAATGATTTAAGCCGTACAATAGCCATGTACTTTCTCACAAATGTTAACTATTTGGAGTGCAAATATAAACCATTATACCGGAATTAACAGAGAAAAGGTTTTTACCACTTTAACTTGCTACATGTCAAAAACGTTGTAAGGAAAACATATCAGAATTTAGAAGAAGAGCTAAGGTAGCAGGTTCTGACCATGAAAAATCCTTAACAATGAACTCATCATTGCTAAAATAAAAAATCACCACCTAAGAACACTTGGAACTCCCATTTAGCAAGTTTAGGAATCAAGTAAACCTTCTTGAAATCTCAATGTCACCATATTGTGAGGCACACCATATTACGAGAGGTACGAGAGGTGAGGAGTTGCTCGTAAAGCCATTTACGACACGAACTTGGTATGTAATGCCATTGATGGAAAAGTATTGGTGGTGGTGCTTCATGGACATGAACACTATGTATGAAGCTAACAAGAAAACAAAAAGATTTGTGATCTTAATATGCGAGTTAGTGATGAATGAGGTTGTAATTTAGAGCTCCCTTTGTATTTATAGGAGAATATGAGACTTGTCGAATAACAAGTTGGCATAGATTATAGTCCAGAGTTTCATAGAAGTGATACAACAGATAAAAAATCGAAGAACCATAGAACAAGTTAACCATAACCTCTACGAGTCGATAAGGATCTAGTAATTGTTTGTTAATAAAAGGGATAAAAGAAACCACCCTAACCTTGCAGCAATGTTAACGGAAGAAGAAACCAATATGAAACCTTAAGTATCTAAAATAGATACAGAGTATCACACACAACCCGATAACGTATGTTCGATATATGGCTAGTCGAGAACGTAATTAAAACCTATCAACCTTTAGATTGGTCAACAAGCTTTCATTATCAGACCCAAACTGTTTTAACCATACATATATCATAGCTTCTTGTCCAAGATAAAAACCTACGACCAGAAACCATTATGTACATGTCGACCAGGAAACAGAAAACAAAGACCTTCAATATATCTAAACAATCCAACACCTAAACACTTGAATCAAGTTGATTGATGCAAGTTTAGAAGTCGCAAGAACCCTAAGTCGAATTATAGAGCAAATCGTGAGGATTACAGGAAAACAGGATCCGTACAATATCTATACCCAAAACAACCGACAGACATAGACGTCGACAAGTCTAATCCTTTTCTTTGCCCGATCTGTGAAACCAAGGCCCAAGGCACATTCACTTTTGACCCATGTTCACTCTAATACAGCCCATGGATCTTAACTGTGATCGGGTCAAGCTTGCATGCATAACGGGTATGAATATTCAAGTATTATAAACGTTCAACACGTATACTCGTGTTTATCGCGTGTGCCCCCATCGGCTCACACACCTTTAATCGTTTTGTCATGTTTTCAACTTCCAAAACCAACAGCTCCCACTTGGGAGTTGGTGTGTCGAATGGCACACAAAACTAACGACGAAAGCATAGCAAACGCTCTCACTCGCTTTTTAACTAAAAGTGTCGAGAGAATAGTTTCGTAAAGTTTCTCAGTAGCATGGTCATTCAATGTCTTGCTCTAATCATCCTTTGTTATAGATACCGTTAAACCATGGATTATGGATCTTAAATCATTCCATATAGTTTAACCATTTAGAATCTCGTTATAGAATTTAATTAGATATACCAAATGTAATCAAGTATCATTTTGCATTACCCTTTGGGTTCGGCCGAACAATTATCTTATTAATTCGGAGAGCGCCATGGTATCTTTCCGCACATATCAAGTGGAGTAACAAATCCTTTATTGATTACAAGTGTTGTGGATCTTTGCTTCACATCATTCGAAATATAGCTTTTATAACTACCTTATTCAGATAGCGTTTTGCGTATACTTACAAAAATGATATCCACACATAACAGAACTTGCTTGTATCTCAAGTCTAAGGATGAAGATAACAAACCATTTTCAATATTTTACTTATGACAAGGATCCAAAAGTAAATGTTTGAAAGTTGGGGAATCAATATGCATCTCTAGTGAATACATATGAGTTTGGTGGGAACAATCCGAATTCTCGTTAGAATATAACCAACACTCACATTTGCCTTACATAACAATATTCCCATATTGTTAACAGACAATGGACATATTTAGAATAATAAAATTACTCAAGGATTAAACATGCAAATATAGGATAACAATTATTATATGAATGAATAACAAATACCAAGTATCTTTATTCATCATAAAGTAAAATTGTCTTTCAATCCCAATTATCCAAATACTAAAACAGATATGCATGAAACTCATTTAGTAAGTTGAACCCTAATGTTTCCAACATTCTCAACCTTTCTTTTAAAGAAAAACTAAATAGTTATCTGAGTAAACTTTCCGAATACTTATTTCAAATATCACATATAGTGAGTGATTTGAAATATAAGATGAGTGTCTTATCTCATATGCCCATACTATTGCAAGAATTATAGTATGGAGATGTTGTCTTACCTTGCATGAGGTAGTAAAAGTCAACAACATATTGACAGTCATTTTTACAGTTTCTAAAAGTGTAAAGTATTCTCATTCCTTAATGTGTAATGCAACAATGCTCTATGTTGAGCATAGCTAGTTAGCAGATTTATCATAAATGATAAAATCCTACTACAACTAATATTAATAATCCTCTAGCATCATTTGTACTTATACAACACTATGCTTTATAATTCGTAAACATTTATAAAACAATAATCTAAACACTCTCAATTAGATATTGTTGTTGTCAGCTCATTTTGTTCTTGTACAAAAGCAACAACTAGTCTTATACACAATATAATATATACATGATGAATCCTTAGTTAAAACAACATAAGGTTTCCATCCATGTAAATTATTCCAAGTAAAATATATCATTAAAGACTTGCTTGAATAATATATTGCATTTGTATTAGACTTTATTTTCCGCATTTGTTTATTCCAGATAAACATTTATTCCAAGGTTGTTTGTTTTATTCCTAAATTCCAAGTGAAGTTTCATTCCAAGCTTAAGGATCAATATCTAGCTTAAATAGAATGATATCTTCAACATGTAAATTTTAAGGAAAAACACAATGCTCCCACTCAATGTCAGATGTACTCAAGAGATATCTTAATTCAATTAGAATCATATTGTAATTAAATTCAAGATCTCAGCTCTTAGATGCATGATATAATCCAAAACATGGATTGCTCAATTTTGTATACTACATAAAGATAATATAGATTCATAACCCTTTTGATTACACACCGTCCTCGCAAAGGTAATCATAAAGAAAGAGTTATAAAATCTAATTGTCATATTCAACATACAAATCTCATGTATGACAATTAAATATCTTTGTATAATTAATGCATGTATTATATAAGAAAATTTAATCACAGTCAATTGCTTAAGTACGATTAAAAACTTCTTATAAAATGTCATGCATTAATATGTATACAATTTTCGTCCTTGTGAGTCTTTCTTCAAAAGAAACTCATTCCAACCTCATAGGTTAACTCTTAGGCGAAATAACAATCAATCACAAAACTCGATTAGCCTTTTAAGGACTGCATCTTATCATTCATAATTCTAAAATATTTATCAGATTCAAGATGTGATAATGTATTTTAGTAGTTAGCTGATTTACAACAATCTTCTAACTTATATTCCTCAACATTGATATAAAATATCACTCAATTGATAAGGCATCCTTTCGGATTTATGAATGAGTGTAATCATTATACTTCGGTAAACATTTTCATGTTTAACCTTAATATGACATTAATAAGTAGATTTTAGAAGGTTAAGTATTTTGTTCTCAAAAACTTGAGATATGTATATACTCCCACTTACTTTTGTAAGTAGAGACAATTCTCTAAATACTAAGTATTTAAGCAACAATAAATTGTTCCTTATGGAGAACCACAAAATACATTTTAAGTTCTCATCTCAAGATTTGTTAGTAAAATGCTTCATAAAATTTTAACAAATTCAGAACTTAAATCAAGACATATTGGAATTTCTTCCAACAACTTAAATTAGGGTTTATAAAAAAACTCTAATTTAGTATCACTCTTTAACCAAAAATTCTAGCAATAGTTTTTGTGTTTCGTCAAGCTAGGAAGAACACCAAAACTACAATCTTCAAGCTAGGAAGTATAGAAAAATCAAAAATCCTAAAGGGTTTATGATTCAATTGGTTTGAGTGGTAAAACCTCAAATCCCTAATGAATTAGGGTTTTCAGTTATAGGTTGTCTTGAATACCTTCTAGGTTTGAACTCTATTGAGTGTATCCATGACACACGCAATTTCTAACCTTGATATGTTTTGGAGGTAGAGCAATTAAAGCTATCATGAACCAAACAATATGAATAAGGTTTGATCCAACACATTAGACATACCATAATGAAGTGGTATCCTATGAGTTATTAGAATTGTGAAACTATATCAGAATTCTATAGATAACTTAATTCTCTTTTGACCAAATACTTGTCAATTGGGTCAAGCCAAATTGCATATAAAGTATTTACGAACCAAGTGCATGCAATAATGTATATTCATTGAACAATACAAGAACCTTATGTTCACGTGTTCACAAGAAGATAGAACTGTTCAAGGATTATATGTTCATGTGTTAACAAGAAAATAGAACATTTCAATAATACATTATAAGTCTTTGAATAATTCAAAGGCCTTATGTTTATGTGTTAACTAGAAGACATAACACTTTTACTATATATACTTTATGTTATAATTCATTGACTAACATGTAAGCATAATTATACTAACAAAAG
This sequence comes from Chrysanthemum makinoi, assembly GCA_910596185.1. Taxonomy (NCBI): domain Eukaryota; kingdom Viridiplantae; phylum Streptophyta; class Magnoliopsida; order Asterales; family Asteraceae; genus Chrysanthemum; species Chrysanthemum makinoi. Next base: position 100,788,227 of record OU343220.1, on the reverse strand, counting down.
TAATCATGAACGCAAACTCTTGAGTTCTATAGTAATTTCAAGTTAATTCTATACTTCAGAATTATGATCATTATCATATAACCATAATTATGTTGACTAAAACATGTAGTCAAATGTTGAAGTATCTTTACACTATATTATGACATTTGAATGTAGTAGGGCAACAAACATCTAGCGTGTTCAAGTCCTAGTAGGATCATTATCAGAATGTAATAGGGCAATAAACATCTCACGTGTTTAAGTCCTAGTAGAATTCTTATTTACATGTAGTAGGGCATTAAACATCTAACGTGTTTAAGTCCTAGTAGATTTATTAGTTTTCTTACCTTGCGGTCAAGAGATACCAATAATATTGTTGTTCCTTGTACACACTTTGAGATTTCTCCCACTTGTGTAAGGTACAACATCATATTATAAAAACAAACAACACGTGATTGATTGTTCAAACAATATGATAATGTCATATATATCATAAGTAGTTTTTAGAACCATAACCTTGTAATAAGAAATTGTGGATTATTATTCTATAGATAACTTGATTTGAGAAGCGACAATAGGAAGGCAACGAGTTATCTGATAAAATAAAATGCAATTTTCCTTTAAGCAATGGTTGTTCATATTCGGAAAGTAATGGATTATTTCAAAGCTAGTTTGAAATGATATAGGTGACTAATAGGAAATAAATCCCGTAGCTCCCACTGAAATTGACAACATTACATGAATGATATTTCAGTAATAAAATGAAACTGCTCCCACTGGATTTGTCAACATTGTAAGTGTTACATTTCAGTAAAGCATATAGCATTTTATATACTTTCCTATTCTCTTCAATTGCCTACGAGTAGCATGTACTTAGGTATTGAGCAGAGTATATGAAGTTCTACTTATGTAGACAATGGACTAGCCATTCTTTTATTCAATTAACTTGAATCTTTAGCATGCAATTCCTCCTTTATCGTCTACATAGCCCCAAGGGTAATTAGCACTTTAGGAATAATAAGAGTCCAAGAAGATTACCTAGCAAATATGCTAGTAATTCCTTTACTCTTTGCGGTTTAAACTCATACATCGTGACAAGTGCAGGATGTTATTTATTTTGGTAGCTCTAAATACAATGTTTCCAGTTACACAAAATATTCTATCTTTCAATTAACTCTAGACCACAAAAGGGTAATGAAAGATCATTAATGAGTTTACCAATTAGTAATCCTATCTTAGTTTATCAACTAAGGAGAAAAGATAGGTATAAGTCTCACTCTTCTTACTAGGAAAAGAGACTAAGTTTGTCTTTCAAAGAAACACAAATTTGTTTACGAATTATGTTGCAATAACACAATTAATCAAAACATAAAAGTTCAATTCTAGTATTTTCGATAATTACATTCTTAAAAGAATTAACTACCCAATTAATTACTAATAAGACTAAGATCCATCTTGCAACCCCACGTAATTACCATAGGTCACGACCGATTGTGTAAAAAAATATGGACAAGAGGTAGCGACGCGTTAATTGCAAATGCAACTCTTAGATTTATGAGACTGTTTAAGGCATTAGTATCAAGTAATAATGTCAAAAGCATGTTTAGTTCACTTCTTATGCCTCGGGTTAAGTGCGACCAATTAACTTCGATATAAGTCGACCAAGTATGAGCGTGTAAAAATAACCAGAGGTAACCCGGTGAAATAATTACCATAGGTTGGAAAGGCCCTTAGGTCGACCGAGAGAAGTCAATCCAAGTGCACGTGTCCATAGTTGGGTGGCATAGACTTAATATTAACAAATAGGTATGAATACATAAATGTGGTAAAGTCGAGTATTACAAGAAGCATGCAAAACAACTTTGTAACACTAATTTTAAAACTTTTGGTAATGACCTTTGTAGTGATCATCATGGTTCCACGGTAGCTCAATCGAGCATACGGGGAGGAGAGGACCAGGTAAGCGTAGAAGCATAACCTTAGACATCCTTCGGTGAGGCATGCTCACTTCTTTAAACCCCTTTTGAGTTTGTTCTAGTGGGTGAGCCGTACATCCCAAGTGTCCATAGCGTCTAGTTTTTAAATTCTTGAAAGCGTGTTTCATATATTAGGTCACTTTATTTTACAAAAACAATTTTCCACGAATCAAATAGCAGGTCACAATGAGCATGGTATTTAGGCGTGTAAATAAAGACCAATATTAATGTTATGGTTACGATATGTATTATTCCATATTGCATACAATTAGGTGTCAAAGCAAGTAATAATGCATATATAGGAATCACAAACATACAAGCATAAACATCAATATTAAATAACCACATATTGTTCGAGTCTCTTGCGAGTCTTCCCCAAACGAGAGAACCATAAGACCGTCACTAGGATCAGTACCTAGATAAGCCCCATACATCACTTAAGCAATTGAGTGGGTCTTGTGGTAGGAAAAACACATAAAAAGCATGGCAATCCCAATTAACAAGTAACTTCGCAATATATGTATTTAAATCAATATGTAATTCTAATTATCACAATAATTCTAATTAACAATTAATAAATACAAATTAACTTTTAATTCTAATTAGCAAGTAATTTTAATTTAACATGTAATTCTTAATTAACAATTTAATTTTAATTAACAAGGTAATTATAATTCACATGTAAATTAAATTCTAATTAACAAATTAATTCTAATTATCAATATAATTTTAATTTGTGTGTGACTAGTTATTATTTATTAAAATTGACAAGTATTGCATGTAGTTGTCAAAATTAAAATAAAACAAAATAACTAAACTAGGTTTCATGCAGACTTTTAAAACATGTTTATTAATATCGAAGCGTGTAATCCATAATCCAAAAAGCGAGTTGGCTCATGATGCCTTTGTTGGGATTTTAGAACTAAGTTAACCAACACTCTACAGTGCGGATAAGGATCTAGTAATCGCAATTAGGTTAACCACGTAATTAATAAACAATTAATTAATACAATATTAATTAATTAAAAGGAAATAAAGAAGGCTAACATTGCTTGGCAATTGATCTCTAGTAACGGAACAAGAAACCAAAACGAAACCCTAGTATCAAAATTAGATACCTTGAAGAGTATCACACACAAACCCGTCTGGTATCGTTGATTAAAGCGCTAGTTAGAGCGTAATATTAAACAATCAACAATTTGACTACCTTGAATATTGAATAAGAGAAAATCACCCAAGACTTGAATGCTTTCTTTATTAGAGAACACAAAAATTTCTGACCATAGAAAGTACTTTTCTATATTCACCGATGTCGGATAAAGTCTATCAGATATCATTGATTCGATCAGAAGATAACTCATGACGGAGAAACCATTATACCACTTTACCACTTTCTTTACATGTCAACAGGGAATTTAGGAGCAGGTTCCTTCATGTAATCACCACCTAAACACTTGGAACTTAGCAAGTTTAGGAATCAAGTAAACTTAACAAAAACCCTCAACGACTTAGAAGAAAGTTGACTAGGAGTTTAAGCGAGAAACTTGGATTGGTTTGGAGAGACTTTAGGGTATAGATATGCGTACATGTTTGAGGAGAGATTGTTTGTTTATATAGCAAATGGCCCGACTTCCAACAGAAGCGATAGATTGGTCAACAAGCTTAAGCCAGCAAAGCCCATCACAATCTTTTCCACTCCTTATACTTGCGTCGATAAGTTATCAGGCCCAAGGCAAAAACTTCAAATCGTCCCATGTCATGTCCAAAGCGGCCCATAGTTGAATTAATGATCGGGTCAAGTTACATCATATCGGGTATGTATTTATTCAAGTTATATATTACGTTCTACCGTGTATACTTTCGTGTTATCGTGTGTGCCCCCAATCGGCTCCACACACTTCTAGTCGTTCACGTGTGTTTATAACTCCCACAAACCAGATATCTCACCAACTTTTATTGTAAGTAGCGATAGCTCAACCATTAGCTTATTTTTGTGATGATACTTTATCGTCGACTTTTTCAAATGTCGAGCATTTTATAAAGCGAATAAGTTTTATCGATATAAAAGAACAAAGAATCAAGAGTACAAAAGAAAACTATAAACCTAAGCATAAGCCATCCATGAGATTGGGCGAATAATATCCGGCATTTTGTAGATCCTTGTTAGACTAATTTGAAGCGTTTAGATATCGTTTTTGAGTAAGGATCAAATGAGAAATAAAATTAGAATGAGAAACACCCATTTTAGATGCACTTACAAACATAGATGCGTCTCTCCTTATATTTCTCCTCCTTATTTGAAATGTGTGGCTCAAATTTCTTCTCATTTAAAATTTTCTTCTCACTAGATTTATTCTCATCGTTTCTTATTATAAATACATGAGTGATCAGGTCATAGTCAAGTTCGAAAATAGCTAAAGTTGTGTTCATCCGTCAAACATAGATGGTACATATAGGAAATAAGTATGATGGGTCAAATGTCTTGAATCACATAGTACTGATGAGTGACTTCGAAAGGACGTATGTGCACTTTCTATTGCGAAGAAATTGTTACTCATTAAGAAGTTATTAATATTACAATGATATCACTATCACACGTAAAAAAAAGTTAATAAATTACAAAATATGATATCATTTAACATAAGATGGTACATATAGGAAATAAGTATACAAATGAGTTATGTGAAAACAATATTTCGCTTGCACAAAGGTTTTACTGTAACAGATGACACTTGAACCTGATGTAAACTTAAACAGCCAAAGTTGGGGAATTAGGTTTTATTAGGTATATATGTATGGCCTGAATGCATCCAATTTGTAAGTTTGTGTCACATAGACTTGTATTATCTAGTTAGTTTTATTAATAATCCATCTTAAATATGCTAAGTTGATTCATTCATATGCGTCAAATCGTTACAGCTTTCGTTGTCCTCTCCTTTCGACTTTTATAATAATAGTACAACTTGGAAAATGTCCATTGTGCACTCTCATCTTCGGTTATGTTGTGGAGTTCCACCATTTGGACTTGTTTCACAAAGGAAAAGGACTTATTCTATCAACATTTGCATGCACACATTTATAAGATAAAAATATTCGTTAAAAAGCTTGAGGGTTATTTTGTCAACATGTAACTAGTAAGCATTGACAAATCTAAAGAAATTTAGCTGGTGGTGAAAGCTGCGCTAGTGATTTGTCAAGCGAAGTGCGTCGATGGAGTATGTAGTTTATTTTGTAAGATCACCAGATCGAGCTAGACAGATTGAACTATGATTTATCAAGCAGAAGTGGTCGATGGAGTATGTGGTTTACCTGTTCGGTGGATAAGTTTCCCCACAATAAAATAATATAAGTGAGCATTGTAATATACATCACACCCCAATAGGCCGGTTATTAAGTCAAATGGCGAGGTATGAAATTTACAATTTACAATATACAACTGTTAACACCTAACATATATGTATGATTAAGTTCATAAACAATTGGAATTAGTTTACCTTCACATTTTTACGCATTTAGAATTATATGTCATTGACTCTAACACGATTTTTATATAACTTATTGCTCTCTTTGTAGATACATTGTGGTATTTCTACGCTGTCTTCTTCATAGATAAGATTAAATAATAAGTTAAGGGTTGTTCAAGATTATTGGTGTGTCTTTTGGAAGACGAAAAAGCCAGACTATGAATGGCAGGAAAATTTTCGACCTGATTTTATATTTTAAGTTCGCCGGAAAAGGTTTTGGTTTTCACTTTTCAAACTTTCGTGTATGCTTTTTTCATGTATGCGTCTATGTTAAAGATGATCTCTAATGTTGGATAGGAGTGTCTGCTGACATATTGAAGACTCAAATTGTATGCTAAAGAAAAATACTCTATATCTAAGCAAACATTAAAAAATCAAATATTGTTAGTTTCTTTTTAAAATGTATCAACATGTTACAAAACGAATTGTCACAATCATGACGAGATAAAATCATAACATTAGATGACAATGTACCTTTGGTCTTTACTACGCTTCGTTACTTCAAAGTTCAAAACCTGTTACCTGTGATAATATATTTTGTCACTTTTTTCTACAAGAATTTGTATCAAAACTCTATGTATGATTGTCACGATTATCATGAGAAAGGTCATAACATATCATGAGAAACATCTTTGGAAGACTTCAAATACAATGAACATAAATATAGTTACGTATATATGGGATATTGTTCGTGTGCAAGAGAGATGATGCATGCATGTGGGTAAAAATATCTAGAAGTAGTACTTAAGTTTGAGATTTATTACTTTACATTAACTTTGATTATAAAAATCACTCAAAGTTTTAATAGTGTTTTCTTTTGTGAAATTTATATGTTAGCGTGACTTAAATAAAACACTTCTTATGTGATTATCATTTAATTGGATTTATTTTTTTATGTTAGGCTATGTGTTTTATTGATTATACATAAAATTTGTTGGAAATAGTAATATTCAAAGTCATGTGTCTATTATTAAGGTACAAAATGATACTCATGAATAATATATGGATACTTTAACCACATCAGTCTTATACCATTTTACAAGATGAAACAACTTTGAAACTTAAATAATTTTTATGATTGATATAAAGTTTGAGTGACAAAACTTGATTGGATTTATGTGACATGTTCCCTATAGATAACGAGTCTAAAGTCTAGTTAATTAAGTCTAGTTAATTTTATTTTGGTTCCATGTAGGTCCGTCTTGTGATCTTTTGAATCATCTAAACTTATTTTTTCCTAGAAGTTGTTATTGTGATGACGGATGACCATTTTAGTCTTGTCTATTATTGTGATCACATGATTACTAAAGTAGTTATAGAGTTGTTGATACGTCCAAGTTTGAATTGACTATGAGTGAGTATCTTCGTTACTACTATATGTTTTTGAGTCGTCTTTTGTGCCAATCTGTGTGTGAGTTTAATATGACATTGCAAACTAAAACAAAATAAACATGCATACAATAAAAAGATATAGAAAATTATAAAAGTTTTACTATACTTTTATACGCATCAAACAACGAGCATTTATCTATAAAGAACACGGTGAGATATAAAACAATAATACAAATGATAAGTGGAGATTCTAAATTTCTTAACCGAGCTGAACCTTGATCGAAAGTTTTGGATAATCGCATTTCGTAACCCATCAATTTGGTTTTCGGTTGATTGCTAGATTTTGGGCTTGAACTGTAGAACAAAAATGATTGTTTTGGCAAAGTAAGTGCACAATTTCTTTTCACCCACAAAACCGAAAACTAATTTGAACCGTACCCAGAAACAATCAAACCGAATATGGCTTTTTTGGGTGGAGCTGAACCAAATTCCGTTATTAGTTCTGATTTCGTATGATTTTAGTAAAATTAAAATTGAAGCGGAATCAAAGCTGAATTCAAATATTATTATTTATTTCTTAGGAATTTGTACCTATCTTAATGTATGTTGACTTTAATCTATTATTTATGTATTTATGTTTAATCATTCGAAATTAATATTTATGATTCCTTGATAATAATGAAATGTCTATAGATTACAAATAAGTGAATAAGAATAAAACGGACTAGGCCTATTAATAATACAATAAACAGCACAATACTTAAAATGAGCGGAACTCATCAAATATGCATAATGATGCCTTAAGTGAAAGCGTCGACAAATGATATAAGAATGCATGTGAAGAACCCAAACCTAACCTTGAGCAACCAAATCCCAAACCTAAAGGTATTGATGTAAGCCTCTCTTTTATGTCGTTTGTTGTGAGTGTAGAAAATCACTGAACCACCTATTTTTCTCTTGTGGGATGTCTAGAGATCTTTGGGCTCGGATTTGGCTAGATGGTGTGATTTGAATATTCGGGAGTTTTCTAATTTGAGCCAGTGGATGTCTTGGTTAGATGCTTGTCAAGTTCTGAAAGAAAGCTAGGCTCATTCTTGAAGGCATTGTTGCTTCAATGTTGTGGTCGATATGGAAATTTCGTAATGACTTGATCTTTTCGGTGTCCAAACCCAAGAAGCGACTATTTGGGACTTTATTGTAAATCAATGCGTTTTTGTGGATTTCATCTAGAAATCAAAATTTAGATGCTTGGATAGGTTGGTTAGGAAATCCTATTGACAATAACTCTCTTTTGTAATTGTTTTGTTGTCTAAGCGTCACCTTTAGTTTTATATAATTTGTGGATTCAAAAATCGAACAAAATGAATATTAATTTCAATATTAGCCGTTTGCTAATGTTGTGAACGGATTAGATGATAAATAAACAAGGCTAACATTATCACAATGTACCAAAGTAGAAAGAGTACAAAAGTATGAAGCTCCGCGTAACAAATTCCTCAACCAACAAACCTCGGCAAGCTGCATTGGCAACACCAAAATACTGGAGTCTCAACAACTACATTGATTAGTAGTGGGTTTGTGGGGCTATTGGCTCCGCAGGGATCAGCATTGGTACATTATTACCATTTTGTGCTAAGGAGATGCAGTAGCTTGTGTAATCAAGTTAAGGTGTATCTAAAAAGTTGTAAGGCCCAGTGGAATCATGGAACCAACGGAAAAACGGTTTCATCAAGGTAACATGTAATAGGTAAGAAAAGATTCAAATCAAAGAAAGCGATACTCATGATAGTTAGCGGGGTAACCTAAAAATATAGAAGGTGTGGCACATAGTTCATGCAAGCTTGTTATTAGCATATAGATGTGGGTAACATAAGCAACCAAAAACATACAATCATGTGTAATCGAGGGTTCATGCCAAACAAGCGGGTATGAGGGACACCATTACCAATTGCACTAGAAGGTGAGATATTTAAAAGGTAAGTGGCCATATTAAGTGCTTCGACCCAAAAATACGGAGGTAGGTGGGCTTGAAAAGTAAGGTCAGAATAATATTATTAATGGTCTTGGATCATGAGTTCCGACTTGCCATTTTGTTGAGACGTTTTAGGGCATGAGAAACAAAATTGGATGCTTTAGAAGGCAAACAATTTTATGAAGTGCATGGTTATCAAATTCACCCTTGTAATTGCATTGAAATGACTTAATTTCACATTTAAACTGGGTATTAACAAAATTACCAATTAGACTAAACATCAATATATTAAGTAGCGGATAAACCCAATAATGATCTAAAAACAAGGCATGATATTTAAAACCCGTAAGACTTGGAATTTTGGGAAGTCCACAGTTAAGTGGCTTGATATTGAAACAAGACGAGCAGTTACACTAGAACTAAAAAGGAAGTTGCGTGTTTGCCAAGGCGCAAGTTTGTGAGCACAAGGAATTCGTTTTATTACAAGAAATAAAATTACTATAAATAAGACATGTAACCGCGTTGTTCCACTGAATGTCCCGCGATATTTGGTGCCACGCGTGTGTGACTTCATAAAGTATGATGAAGAGGAGATGGCCGTAATAGGATAGAAATGTATGTGCTATCACCAGAGAAGCACTTTCGGCAGGTTATGAAATCCTTAATAGAGAAACCAAACTTATCAAATTCAATAGCACTTATTATCATGAACCAATTGATGGACATATATTTAATTTTAATAATGCTATAAGTTATAAGGACATTATGTAAGTGAGTGGGTTTACGGGGAGCGGGCAAAATGCTATGACCCGTGTTGGTGACGTATATGGAATAATCATCACCAGCAAAGAACGGATGAGTAATACACTTATTAAAAAATTACTAAGACAATTTCTGAGAATTATTAAGATGAGAACTTAGCATATGTATCCATATTTCACACACTAGTGGTAGGGCCTTGAAATATCATATTGCTAAAAGGCGTGTGGCTTAATCTTGTTTCTTGTCCCAATGTGAAGAATAAACATGGTGAGTAGTTCCAAATGGGTAGTAGACTAAGTTTGCTAACTATGTTTGATGCCCATAGAGTAGGTGTGAGAGGCTAGTGGCCCAAATGCCCAAAACACAGTTGGGAGTGGCTTGGCAGATCGAGTTGGAAGTGTGGTCGAGAAGCTGACATAAGCATCTTGGCCACGGCCACACTGAACCCATTTAATATCTTTGGTCAAAAGTTCTGCTTATTGGGATTGAATAAGGGCCATCATTTTATAGGTCAAGTTAGTAAGCATAGGAATAAGCCCAATAGTGAGAACAGGGGGCGATTATGCCTTGACAGTAGGGAAGAATTTTGATTAATCTTTTGTATTAGATGACGAATCATGCAAACTTCTTTACATGGGATAAATGACATAAGCAGCTTTTGCAAAGTTATATAGGGCGAGTGTGATTCCACGAGTCTCGAGTACCATTCCACGTCTAGAAAAATTAGTGCTTTTCAACCAAGAGGTATTGCGGGTGATGTGGAGGTATTCTTTGGTGAAATCTTGGGACTTAGATTTCAATCTCATCTCATCGGTTGTAACCATGGATCTCACGTGTTAACATCGATAAAGGATCCCTTATGGGTAATGATACCCGCAACTTGCTCATATTTATCACTTAACCTACTAAGAGTATATGTAACTACATCATCCACTTTGCTCATGAGAGATCCAAGGTTTGTTAATATGGAAGTGATGTTTTTCAATCTTGAAAATATACATCTACGGTTAGGTCACCAAGTTGTACATACGTACTTCACCCTTCAAGCAATAGTCTTGGTGCGTTTTATTATCAAATTTTTCTCAAGATGTCCCTAACATTCTTAGTAGTTTTGGATCGACCACGATAAGCGTTCTGAAAGCATCGCAGAAAGTAAAGAAAATCCAACACTTCACAATGGAGTCAACTTTCAACCAGTCAACATTGGGAGGAGGAGCATAAACCCCACTAGTAAATTCACCCTTAATATGATTCATAACTTCAAAACCTTCATAAAGATTCTTAAAAAAATAGGTCTAAAAAGAATAATTTAATTTTCCACATCAGTTTAATAACATGGACAAGAGAGGTGATGTCGTGAATAGGTAGACAAGTAGAAGCTTATCCTTATATTTAATATATAGTAGGTGGTGGAATTAAGCTAACCATTGTGAAGGTTAACAAACATAAAAATGAATGATGAGGAAAAAAGTATTTGGTTAAGGTTCAGGGGAGGAAGGTAGAAAAAGTTAGGTGGATCAATGCTGGGATACTATATTAGATTGTAAGTTATGATTTCTTGATAAAATTTAAAGGTCCATGCAATATAAATAATAATAAGAGAGATTAAGCCTACTAACAATACAATGGTTTGAAGTATAAAAAGTGAAGAAAAAAAAGTATGAAATTCAGTTTTCAGTTTTGACATGAAATCGAAACGAGAACTAAATTTGGTTTTGATTTTATCTAAATACATATTTAAGCTGAATAACTTGAACCAGTGAAATAGAAAGCTGATAAATGTACTAATGAACAAGCCATGCTTGGGTGGCGATAACGTGCAATTGTTTCTTTGACGATGTATTACGATCTTTGTTATGCAAGCGTTGAAAGTAATGCGTCTTTCTATTCTTCAAACTCACAAGCTTTCTTGTGAATCCATGTGTAATCGTCACTTTTTGGTATTGCTTGATTTTGTCAAAAGGTAGAAGAACCCCTTTTACACATAAAAATAAAATTAATTAAATGTTTATTTTTGGAATTTTCTAAAGTCTAAACCAACATTATAAAAAATCCTTGAGGTCTTGGACTCTTGGTGACAAAATTCACATTAGCCCAATAATATCCCAAATTCAGCCCAACTGACATTACCACACCGTATCTCATCCTCCTCATATATAAACCCAAACCTAATTTTACAAACATATTTTTCAGGCGCAGCCTCCATTCCAAACAATCAAATGGGTAGGTATTTGTCATGTCAATGTTTGATTCAACATATTATTTGTTACTCTGTTTTTGATTTTTGTTATATATGAAATGTACAACAGCACGCATCAAGGTTTATGAATTGAGAGGCAAATCAAGCTATTTGTTCAGCCAGTTGAAGGATTTGAAAGCTGAACTTGCTCTTCTTCATTGCTAAAGTTACTGTGGTGCACCCAACAAGCTCCAAAATGTATTACTTCTTTAATTCTTTTTTATATATACATTTTATGCATATGCCTGTTGTAGTTAGTTATTAGTTTAAGCTAGTTATATGTTTTTTTATTAATTGCATATAGAGTGAATATTTGTACTGCTTTCTGTGAATAGTATTATGTGTAGTTAAAGGATGAAATATAAGCCAAAATCAAATAATCTCATAAGCCAACAAATAAGCTTAAACAAACACCACCTAAGGAACTTGAATAAGCTTATAAGTTTGTTTTTGACAGATTTAGAGGGTGTTTGGGCTTGCTCAGTTAAGTGCTTATCTGGTTACGTATTGTTAAAAAAGCAGTGTTATTATTTGCTTGTTATACTCCTAAATAAGCGAAACTGCGTATGTAATTAGGTAATTACTTTGTATCAACAATTTTAAACACCCTAGCTCAAAAAGTTGTTAAAATGAGCTTATTGGTTTTAAGCCATAAGCTCAACAATGATCTTAACAAATGTTTAAATTCCGTATGTATATTGATATGTTAGCCACTTCCATAACTGCGCTTATAAAGTTTATACATGGTTCTAAAAGCGTGTCTGGCATGGCGTGAGGAGCGGTCATGCGCCAATACAGCGCCTTATGCATGCTTAGTAATCACATAGTTTTTTAAACTTCATTATATATGAAATATGATATAAATATAAATATTTTTTCATATTTTGTGCGTCTTATGCAACACTTATAAGCGCCAAAGCCCTTGGCTTACATTGCTATTCGAGGAAGTCGTCTTCTTGCTTCACTTTCAGCTATTTATAACCTTGGTTTTATAATGAAAAAATCCACTCTTTTTAATATTCTGGAAAAGTGTTATACACGAAGTATTATTTGTAGTATTTAAATAAATTAGTTTCCATTTTTAGATGTTAGCGTATACATACGAGTTCTATAGTATGTTGGGGATCGAATAGTTTTCATGGAAAACTCTTGTTTTTAAATAGTAAATGCACCTGAAAAAGCTAATGATCTACAGAAAAGCTTTACAAGTAAAAATTACACTGAATTTAATTATGAATTGAAAAAGATAAAGTTTGCTTTTAAAGTTTCATCTCTGAACTTTTAAAGGTGGTGAGATTAAAGTGTTAAATATTAGAAAATCTGATATTCTAAATGATTACAATTATGTCACTTTTAAGTATTTTGCTACATTCCTGATGTAAATAACTTGCATATTTTCGTTGTTGGGGATAAAAAAACAATAATATTTTTTTAATGAAATAAATAACAATGTTCAACATAGAGAAAGGGAGACTAAAATGGATATATAATACGTGGAAATGAGATGAGTAATAACGGAGGGAGAAAAGATTACTGGTTTTTTTTTTTTGTTATAAAACTTAAAAAGCTCAATTTTGGAAGAAGGTTGTTAAACAACCATATTGTTTTCCAACGATTTGAAATCAAACATAATATGCAATGTTGTGACCTTTTTCTGCTTTAATTGCTATCTGAAGCTGTAAGACTGCTCTACTCTGATCATTGCTGTAATGTGCCCTAAGCATTGTCAATACGATAATATGTGCAGTATTCATACACATTCTAGAATATTAATTTAAAACATGACATATATCTGTGAATCGATAGATGCTGGTAACTCAAATTAGGAATTGATTTAAAGTGCGACCTACATGGAGTCGTGGTGATAGATTGGTTTAAGTATATATTTTTTATAGTTTGAAGGTTTTGATTGTTGGTGTCTTATCATCTTTGTTATAATGAAACTTGATTTTTTTTAAAGAACATGATTTGTGAGGTTAATCGAGGCTAAGGTTGGAGATTTGCATTTGCCTTTATATATTTGATACTTAATGGTATAGGTGCTGAGTCCAATGTTTTACGTTTTAAGGTTGAGTTACTAAATAGATATTAGTATATAGAGTTTTTGATTCATCGATTTTTATGAGTGGTTTTCACACTCCCAGCTAGGTGACTTAGCAAGCAAGCAGCCGTTACTTTAGTTTAAGCTAGGTGAATTCTCCCTTATTTGTCTAGTTGGTTGATTCGTTATTTATACGTTGTAAATATATATATATATTTTTTCTTTCTAGCATTCTAAGTGTTTAACTTATACCGTGTCAGTCCATCTGAAATGCATTTTCCATAGGCTTGACCATTATAATTTGTCAAACACACCACACATTATTCTTAACATTTGTAAATTCCTTGCCTTTGCAGTAAAGTGGTGAGGACATCTATCGCCCAGGTGCTGACTGTGATTTCACAGACCCAGAAGGCCACACTTAGGGAAGCTTACAAGAACAAGAAGTACATGCCTCTTGATTTGCGTCCCAAGAAAACCAGAGCCATTCGCAGGCGTTTGACCAAGCATCAGGTAATACCAGATGTTGTTCATGCTACACTTTACATTTTTAAATTTGTGGTTGCTAAAAATAGAATCCTTTAGTAAAATCTTAAAGTGAAATTTATTAAAGCCAGTGAAATAATTAATTTTTTCTCTTCTGATTTAACAAAAACAAGATTCTAGTTGGAATTTTTACAACATAACTTGTTGCTATTTGATGTGTGTTTTGATGTATTTCTGTTTCTGTGTGTAGGCTTCTTTGAAGACAGAACGAGAGAAGAAGAAAGAGAAGTACTTCCCATTGAGGAAGTATGCAATCAAGGCTTAAGTAGTTTTAGTTCCAGTTTTGAACTTGTGTACGCTTTTGTCAATGTTTGTTGGATTTAAAAGGTTGCTGGTGTTCAAGTTTACATTGGATTCTTTTTGGAAATTCGGTTCTGGTGTTATGTTTGTTTTTAGTTTTAGTTTTACTCTTGTTTTTTGCCCCATATCAATGCAGCAACTAAGTCAAACCTTTTTATTTGGGTTTTAGGAATGGCCAACATCATTTGATACATACTTGAAAATATCATTCTCGGCATAACCCTCTTGGAAATTTACCGCCTCACTTTATATTCTTTTTCCTCAACACACCGTTACATGAAAAAGTGTTTTGTCTTATTTGTGTTGTTGTGGGAGGCGGCGAAGAAGAGGTGGCGAGTGGAGGTGTGGTGTGGATGGCGAATTTGCTGATAGCGGTGCCAGCCTCTACCTACGAAGGCCTGCGTGAGCCTCCCTCTTCACCATACCTCATGCTCTAAGGACCTCATATGATGTGACATAAGGGTAGGAGTAAGGAGCATCGGCCTCTGACGATCGGATCGGGCCAGGCCAAGATCGAGACTAATTAGTCCAAAGCAAGACCGAGGACGGGCAGAGGCCGTGTATGTGGTCGGTTCGGTCCGGTCCGGTTTAACAAAAAAATTCGGTTTGTGGTCCGGACGAGCACCATCAAAGGCCGGAGACCGAGAAATTAGCCTAAAGCGACTGAAGCGAGGAGGCCGGGACCGAATGTGAAGCCGGTTGTCCGGGCTCCGTTCGGGTGGTTTGCAAGCCTTTACATAAGAGAGGGTTTGGTCAAAGATTTTGTTTTAAACACAACACAATTTTTTGTCAGTTTCTGTTTCGTATTTATAACATTTTTAATCGTTTGACTTATTAAATTTTATATTTTTTGTTCCATACTTTCAGGTTTGTAATTTTTTGATATAAACAAACTTAAAAATGAAAAAGGTCCCTTTTTACAAAAAGGTCCTAATAACTTGTCATTTTTTTTAAGTATATGTAATACCTTCTACTTCTAGGCTTCTAGCCAACTTTTACTTCCCGGATCCAAGATATTTTTTATTAGTTTATGTTTCGTATTTTATATTTTTATGTTTGGTAGTTTATCTATATCTATACTAACTTATAATGCATTTAAGATATTTCTCTAAATGGCAAGGCTTAAAATTCAGACTTTTTAACTTTCTTGTTAAAGAAAGATTTGTGTGTTACCTTTGCATTAAAATCAATACCTGCAC
The DNA here is from genome assembly GCA_910596185.1 of Chrysanthemum makinoi. Classification (NCBI taxonomy): domain Eukaryota; kingdom Viridiplantae; phylum Streptophyta; class Magnoliopsida; order Asterales; family Asteraceae; genus Chrysanthemum; species Chrysanthemum makinoi. The sequence continues at coordinate 100,772,357 of OU343220.1, read as the reverse complement.
ACATAAATAAAAGTCATTAATTGAAATAAAAAATCTTTAATTATGTAACTTGTAACAGCTCCGACATTCGTATGGCCCATAAAAAGGTTTCATTTTGCCATTAAAAATTCACTCGTTCAAAATGTGTTTGGTCAATACGTTTAGTATAAGATGTTAATATATACTGTAACTTGCAACAGCACCAAAATAAAACTTAAATGTCTTTAATTGTCATAGCTTTTTGCATACACACATTTTCATAGTTTCTTGCATACACACATTGAAATTAAATGTAAACATACTACAAATATACAATCATACACCGGGTATAAGAACCCCACCCAACAACACACAATAACCCTTCGAACTTTCATCTCCATCTTTATCTTCTCTCGCTGGCAAAGCTAATAAAAACAAAACTCTCTAGAACCTATTGCTGCCATTAACACCATCTAAATATGCCGCCACCGCTGCCAACAACAAACCCCCGTCTCAAAATAACACATCCAACTCCATACAACAACCCATCAAGACTCGAAAATAAAAAGAAATTATCTAAAGACCTCCGATTCGTTCAACAATGCAAATATCTTTAAAGATCGTATGAGTTTGAAACGACGCCCATCATTGATCTTTAAGAAAAACTTAAAATAAAGAAACACAAAACAAAAACTACACCTACCTGAGATCTTGTAACAAGATCTTGAAGCCTAAACGAGAAGATAGTGTTCGTCATTGATGATTCGTTTATCAAAAGTAGAAATAAGCGAAAGGGTTATGTGTTTTTTTGCTTTTAAAATACGAATCTGAGTGGAAAGAACGGATTTAAATTTCTCTTAATGATCTTGTGGTGTTTGATTATCACAGCAAAAAATAAAGATAAATTTCTTTTTTTATTTGTGTGGCTGTAGATGTAAAGGGTTTGAGAGAGATTATGCTTTCTAGTTGCTGTGGGATAAGAGAGAAAGATGAAAACAACTTTTAGGGTGGCTGTAAAAGTGGGTGCTAAAACCCTAATTCTCTTATATACTAAAGCATGTTTATTTTTTGTCTACTTCTTTTCCTGGGCTCATGTGTTTTTAAACCCACTAACATTAGGCTTGCCATTCATCACACTACATAGTACTCCCTCCGTCTTAAATTATATGTCCACTTTCTTATTTCACAAAATTTAAGAAAAGTGGGGCCCCTTACAATATTAACTAATCAAAATTAATTCTCACCCACTTACAAGCATTTTGATTGGTTGAAAATAAAAGTGGACATTAATTTTGGGACATCAAAATTTGAAAGTTTTGACTTTATATTTTTGAGGCCGGTGGTAGTATCCCATTTCTTGCGTTAATAAATTGTATGAGTAAACAGTTGATAGTAAAAAGCAAGTGACTAAATAATTACATGCCTTACTTGTAGAAAATAATTTGGCTGTATATAATCAACTATATTATCTTACACAGGCACAGACAACAGTATATACAGTATTTATTCATATTAATTATTTGTACCCACTATACAAGCATTTTTATATGTTACCTTTGCATACGCACACCGCTATCACAAACAGCACCGCAAATGTCATCTGTCGATTTTAATTCATGTTTTTCTTTTATTTTCTTTTTATATAAACACCTGTGAACACATTAAAAGAACTATTTTCGACATTCTCATTTCTTTTTCGTTTATACTTCTATACTAATTATGAGGTTCTATTATCAAATTGTTCGACCACCACCAAAGTGACACGTTGATTGAATATGATGCTTTACGAGTGGCTTTTGGTTTAAATTTAAACAAATATTGCAAAGTGGCTAGAAAAATAGACAGAAACGAGTACATGGATATCACAGCTAGTCCGTATATATCTGAATAAAAGAACGTGTAGAAAACTAGAAGGGGGGTTGAATAGTTTACCAATTAAAAACTTTGTTTTGAAACTTATTGTAAAGATCAATTAATATTGATCTTAGATATGTTAATGAAATATGCAAGCAATATGTAAGGAGTAAATAAGGAAAGAAATGATCAAACCACAACAAGTTGTTTATAGTGGTTCGGTCTACAAAGTCTCTTTTTCCTTGCCTACTCTCCTCTCGAGTCTCACACTCGAGTTTAACTTCACTAGTCAACAAGCTCCTTTCACGCGGAGAAAACCTTTACACTTAAACTTACACTTATTTCGACACTAAGCTAGATGTCGAGTTCTTTCCAAGGGTACAACCACTCCACACACAAGCGTATTTTGAGGACTAAAATACTAACCACTCACACTCACAAGATTATGATGGTTTAATACAACAATGAAGTATGAATCAACACAAGATCATACAACACTAAAACAAACAAGACTTCAACTTCGTTTGAAGCTTGAATGTGACTTGATCTTCTTTGCTACAAAAGATCACTAATATGATATGGCCCTGAGTTAGAAAGGTTAGAGAGAAGATATGTATGAGAGTATATTAGAAAGGGATGAAAAACTACTTGGTTTGGCATTGCTATTTATAGCCAAATGGGAGGGGCGTCCACGGACCGCGGGAACCCTTAAAAAGGGTTCGCCTCGTGTTCATTTTGGTACCGCCGGTCGGCCCCAGTCAAGATATCAAATCTTTGCTAAAGTCCACTCTATCTAAGTGAGATTGTGCAAGATATGAAGAGTACAAATCCACACAAAATATCTAATGAAATCTTCCAATGATTTCCATGATGCATCACATGATGTCATATGTTGTATTACTATTTTTAGAAATATGCAAGTACTTAAGTAGTGTTTGGTTTTAAGAACCTAACACATTCTAAAAACTACTATCATACATAATGATTAGAGTCATATCAAGATGTTACTAATCATAAATGTAAATGCTTGAATGATGAATATATTGTTTGAAAAAGCTTGTTTTAATATCTATTAAACTTGACAAGCTTTAAGATTTTATACAAATTAAATTTACTTTTGTCGTTAACAAAACTTAGGTAAAGATCATGAAATATAAATAGCGTTTAATGACGATATTTGTATTAACAATCTCTCCCTTTTGTTGAGGACAAAATATAAATTTTATTTTTATAAAAGATACAAAGTTTGTGCAAGAGTTATAAAAATATTTTTTTTAGAACTTGAAAGAGAGAATGATAATCTGTTATGATGTTTCACTATTATGAAAGTCAAAGTATTCACTAGTTGATGCATGATGTTGACTTTTTAAGAAAAGTCAAAATATAATCAAGTTCTATATTTTCTCCCCCTTTTTTTCTCAACAAAAGAAGAGGCTTGATGGAATGTAATGAGCGTGCAATTATCTCCCCTTGATCAAAGCTCCCCTAAATTGGGTGCTTAATGGGAAGATACATGGATTGTGAAAATAAAGCTACAAAAAATGTTAGTAATAATGATCATTTACAAGCATTTCCAAATACTATGTAAAAGCTCCAACACTATAATAAACACACATTCATTAGTTAAAATTTTCATGAATAAAGATCATGAAATGGGAACACAATGATGTGTTTAAGTACAGAAAGAAAAGAAAAAAAAATAATCCTAAGAAAGAAAACTAGAAATGCTAAACTATGACCATCCTAATTAGATGGTGGATGAGAAAGAGCGTTGTGACGCTCAAGGATGTGATTGAGGATGAACCTCATTTCTTCTTGAAAGTCAAGGACCATAACCCGGGTCCTATCAACGGTTTGGGCCGTTTGCTCACAAGTTGAGCAACCATGCCTATGGGGGTAGTATGTTTGGGGAGGTTGTGGTGGTGGAATGGTAGATGTGTTGGTGTTGGTGGAAATGTTTGGGGTGGTCATGATGGAAGCAAGCAAAGCACTTTGCATTTGCATTGTCTCACTCAGGTGAGAGTCCACCATGCCTTTGAATTGGTGGAGGTTGTGGGTTAGTTTGAATCTCTCTCTAGTGGGATTGGCATCCCACATACACTCCTCAATGTCCTCAAGATGAAGGGACATTGATGTGGGGAGTGAATGATCCCCATACAAAGGACCATGAATGTCTTTGTGAATGGGGTGGAATAGAAGAGGTTTAGGCCTAATGGGCGTTTGGGTCAAATGATGATCGAGGTGACTCATGAGCCATCCGCTCAATTGAGCCAAATGATGGCAATGGTGGTGGATGATTTGGCCTAGGAGGCAAGTCATCCAAGTCCTCCAAGAAAGGATTTGGTGAAGTTGGTGGAGTTGAAAATAACTCCATAGGAATGAGAGTTGGAGACCTTGGTGAAGGTGGTGAGGGTGTTTTGGATGTTTGGATGGGTGGCGGTGGAGGTGAAGTTGGTGTTTTTGTTGGTGGTGGAGTGGTGATCACAATGTGTGATTGAGTAGGTGTGGCTAAGGTAAGGTTTGTATCATCTCGGATGGGAGATGAGATTGTGAGTGGAGAAGACTCGGATGAGGAGCTAAGGTTAACAAAGCAACAAGGCCTCACACTAATTCTAGCGGTCTTCTTGCAAGGTTTTGGAGATGATTTTGTCATTTTTGACTTTGGTTTGTCTTTGCTAGATGATAGTAAGAATGAAGAAGGTGTGAGGATGATCATGGTAAAACCTCTCAATTTATAGAAGTGAGAAATCATGGAGAAATGTGTTTGATTTGATGTTAAACCATTGAAGAGATGAGGTTCCTAATGATTTGGAAGTGGGTTGAATGCTAGTCATATCACCCAAGTCAAGCCATTCCAGAGAGATGGAGTGAAGAAGAAAAGATTTGCAATAAATGTGTTCTAGTGAGTGGAATTTCTTAATATTCAGATCACCAGTTTGAAGGTACCAAAAATTTGGTTCCTTCCTTTATGCAAAAGGGCTCCTTGGGTGGATTTTTCAAATTTTTGAATTTTGGTGGGAAATGGATTTCTTATATACCTAAGTGAATTATACTAGTTCTAATAAGAGTATAAGCAATTTAGGATTGATTTTTAAGCATTGGATGGTAATTTGGAATCGAAATAGTCAAATTGAGAAAGTTACCCGAAGGATCCACGGGCACCAAAACTTACGGCGGAACCCTAAAAGGGTGCCGTCAGGTCCTTGTCAGGCAATGGCGGTACCAATTATATAACGGACGGTACCAAATTTATGGTGCCGTCGATCCGTGAAGTGAAAAAATGGACGGAGTTCGTTTTTAGGTGTCGGGACTTTTCAGAAACACGAAATTTTTCTCAAAACATGTTATACTAAACATTTCTAGTTAGGAAAAGCAGATAACATATATATAAACATAGTGGAGCATGTATTTTGAGCAAGGCTTTTTGATTTTCACATTATAGTGAAAATGGGTAAAATTTGATAGCATACTTGCGCTATCCCCTGCATGAAATTGTTAGCATTCACCATTGTTTCAGGTTATATTATCATCCTACATAATAAAAACAACTAAATTGTATCAAACATTAATGATAATGTATTGTTCCAAACACTCCTTAAAAGTACCCTTATTTGTCCAACTTCTTGTAAATCTTGTTCATCATCCTACCAAGGCACTTGAACATTCCCTTAGTTTGCTTGAACTCTGCCGATTCATTCTCTATTTCGGGAAGAGACGCATAATACTCATGAGTAAGAGCGAGAGCTTGGAAGACCACCCTCGGAGCTATTTGATGATGATGATGATGGAGTTGGAGGTTTTGCTCTCTTGCCTTTTTGTCTTAGCAACTTCGTGCATCACTTCAAAGGTACAAAGATGTGAGGGATGAGCTCATAGTGAAGGTGCATCCCTTTAGGTGTTGGTGGAATTGGTGCAAAGTTTCTATAGAGGCGGGTGAGAGCATCCCGTGGAAGAGCAACCGATCCTTGAGTTGGAATATCAATCATTCTCCTAGCTATGTAGTAGGCTAAATTGAATGGTTGATGGGTGGACAAGTTGTAGAGCATATGACAAAGGCAAGCGTTAATGTGATCCCTATTTCCTATGGTGCTAATGACGTTGGCTCTAAGTAGCTCCTCCCATTTCTTAAATTCGGCTTAAGTTCATTTAGCTCCATTCCATATGGATCTCGGTTTACTCTTTTCCCTTCGGGTAACTTTCGGGTTGTATCACCTTTTGGGTTAAAAAGGTGTTCACGGATGACATCCTTATCGGCCAAACGGGTTTGGTAGGGTAGAAGCGGTCATTGATTGCATCAAGGCGGTGAGTGACCATTTATCCGAGTAGAGACAAGTTCCTCGGTTGGGAATTCCTAGCACTTGAGCAAAGTTGGCTAAGGTGATGGTGTAGTCGTTTTGATTGATTCTAAACCTAAGACAAAATTCATCATCGTCTTCATCACTAAAGCCGGTCACACTAGCATAGAATTCTAACACAAACCTAGGACAAATTGGTTCATCGATGTCAAGAAGACAATCGAATTGAATGGCGGCTAGTTCTTCACGGAGATTTGTATTTTCAAGGAAGGATGAGTGAATGGTTCTACCCTCATGGAAATACCTTGATTCTAGACCCTAAATATTTCTACTTGTTCCTTGGTAAGTCCTTTGGTTTTGTGGTGTTTGGGAATGTAGTTAAGGGTGTCTTTGTGATCATAGAATCTTGCGGCTACCATGGTTATTCCTAAGGACAAGAGTTAATATGTTAAAAAATGAGAATAAGTTTTAACGCTTTTTGGTTCTAGTGTGTGCCTATATGAAAACAATTTGGAGTTGCGGTTATCTCGACTCATTTTGTGCACAAGATGGTTTTAGTGGGGTGTTTGGCAAATACCATGAGATAACCCAAATGCTCCTAATTCAATGTGGCTTCATTTGAATATACCGGGAATGCATATTAGTTATGCAATACCTTTAGTATTCAAGAGCATGCAAGTGATGAAAATTTAACGTTTCTATTTGTATTAGCAATGAAAAAATGTTTTCCTACAAGTGAGAAGCTTTTCAAAACTTTTGACATGGGGTGTTTGGTTGTTTGAATAGGCCTTATATTCATTATCTATCAATTAGTGGGAAGCATGATTTGTTTATGCAATATGATAATGTAGTACCTAATTTCAATGACTAGTTATGCAATTTGCCAATTGAATTCATATTTGGTATTAAAGCATACATAAAACCCCATGTAATGATTTGTGATAGTTTTGTGCATAAATAAGAATCCTAGACTCCGAATTAAGAGATGAAATGTAGTTAGGATACTTACAATGATGTTATCTTCATTGATTAGTGAGTGGGAAGATGACAATAATGAGCTTGGTTTAAGTTTTACACGTTTTGGTAAAGTGGGTTTTGAGGAAGAGGATGATTTATATATAGCAGTTTTGTACTTCTGACACCACGGACGAGCGGCACCAAAAATTTGGTTCCGTCTTTGTTGTCGTTTGGTGCGTGGCTACGATAGCAGTACAAGACAAATTTGTTTAGTTTTGACTATTCTAATGTTTTGGGCTATGTTTATCCTACATGTTTGGTTCCATTAACCTAAACCAAGTCTAAGAAGATTAAAAGGTTCTCGTTTAAGAGGCTTAGTTAAGATGTCGGCAATGTTGTCTTTGGAGGATACTTTCTCGATTGAAATGTTTCCTTTTTGAACATTGTCGCGAAAAAAGTGATGGCGGATTTCAATATGCTTTGTACGAGCATGTTGAGCGGGATTCTTCTTTGAGATCGATGGCTCCTTGTTGTCATAAAAGTATCACAATGTCGTTGAGATGAATTCCGTAATCTACTAGAGCTTGCTTCATCCAAAGAGCATGTTGACATGCTTTTCCGTTGAGGCGTACTTCGGCTTTAGTGGTTGAGATAGCTAAGGCGTTTGCTTCTTTGCAAACCATGAGGTGAGACAATGTCCAACAAAAGTGCAAATACCACTTGTACTTTTTCTATCGACATAATCACCGGCATGATCCGAGTAGGCATACACTATGGTTTCTATACCCGTTCCTTTGGGATACCATAATCCTAAACACGTTGTTCCCTTAATGTATCTAAAAATCCTTTTAAGGCTTCTAAGTGTGATGCCTTTGGGTTTTCTTGAAAGCGAGCACATAGACAAACACTAAACATAATGTCGGGTCTACTAGCCGTAAGATAGAGTAGGCTACCAATCATTCCTCTATATTTAGTGTTATCGACGGATTCACCTTCTTAGTCGCCTTGGTGAGTTTAGTGTCCGAGGACATGGGTGTCTTAGTTGGTTTGGAATCTTCAAGACCAAATTTTCTAAGCATGTCTTTTATATATTTAGATTGGTTAAAGAATATGCCATCTTCTAGTTGTTTTATTTGAAGTCCTAGAAAGAAATTTAACTCACCCATCATACTCATTTCAAACTCGTCGTGCATGATTTTAGAGAAATCATCACATAATTCTTGACAAGTTGATCCGAATATAATGTCATCAACGTATATTTGAACAATGATAATATGTGATTCCTTTTTCTTGGTAAAAAGAGTATTATCTACTAATCCCATAGTATATTTGTTATCAATAAGAAAAGTCTTAAGTCGGTCGTACCAAGCTTTTGGTGCTTGCTTAAGACCATACAATGCTTTCTTGAGTTTGAAGACATGATGTGGTTTCTCAAAGTCGGTGAAAACGGGAGGTTGAGCAACATACACTTCTTCGTTAATAAACCCATTAAAGAAAGCACTTTTAACATCCATTTGAAATAATTTAAAATCATAAGCACATGCATAAGCAAGCAATATTCTAATAGACTCAAGCCTAGCTAACGGTGCATAAGTTTCATCATAATCAATCCCCTCTTGTTGATTATAACCTTGTGCTACAAGCCTAGCTTTGTTTCTAGATACTATCCCATTTTCATCCATTTTATTTTGAAAAACCCATTTTGTTCCAATTATAGTTTGATCTTTAGGTTTTGGAACTAATTTCCAAACATCATTTCTAACTAATTGGTTTAATTCTTCTTGCATGGCAATAACCCATGATTCATCTTTTATTGCTTCATTTATGGTTTTCGGTTCAATGGTGGATACAAAACAAAATAATTACTTTGATTTTGGGCTTGTGACCTTAAGGTTCTTTGATTAAGTTGTCCTATGACTTTTCTAAAGGATGACTTTTAGATTCTTTGATGTTGACAATTTCTTTATTTAATGGTTCATCTTCCTTGTTATTATTAATTATTTCTTGACCTCCTATCATTTGACTTTCAACTAAGTCATCATCTACCAAAGGTGATGTCTTAGAGGGAGGTGGACTTTCGTCGAATGTTATGTTCAACGATTCCTCGACTATCATTGTTTCTTTGTTTAGGACAATGTAAGCTTTACTAGTTTGAGAGTAACCAAGAAATACACCTTCATAAGACTTTGGGTCAAACTTGGTGAGATAATCCTTAGTATTAAGAATAAAGCATTTACAACCAAAGACTCTAAAATATCCTAACGTTGGCTTTTTACCTTTATAAAGTTCATATGGTGTTTTGTTTAAGAAAGGACGTATTAAGACTCTATTCAAAATATAAGTAGAAGTGTCAACGCGTTACACCAAAACTTTTGAGGAATGTTTTGTTCATTAAGCATTGTTCTACTCATTTCTTGAATTGTTCTATTTTACGTTCTACTACTCCATTAGATTGAGGTGTTCGTGGAGCGGAAAAGTTATGTGTTATACCATTTGTATCACAAAAGTTTCCAAATTGAGTTTAGTTGTCAAATTCACGACCATGATCCGTTCGGATCGACACAATTTTGACACCTAGAAGATTTTGAATTTTCTTGCTAAGTATTTCAAATTTATCAAAAGCTTCATTTTTGGTTTTCAAAAATAACGTCCAAGTAAACCTTGAGTAATCATCTACTATGACCAAAGTGTATAAGTTGCCTCCATAGCTTCTTATAGCGGATGGTCCAAACAAGTCCATATGTAATAATTCTAGACACTTAGATGTGGACACCATATTTTTAGATTTGTGACTACTATGTGTTTGTTTACCAATTTTGCAAGCGTCGCAAAAGTGTTGGTCATATTTAAGTTTTGGTAAATTCCTAACCAATTCTTTTGAAGATAGGTTTTGTATAAGTCTCATATTAGCGTGACCTAAACGTCTATGCCAAAGAGATGAGCTATCGTCTAATGTTGTTAGGCAAAGTTTGTCATTATATGTTATATATATTTTCATGACATATGTTATTTTTCCTAACTCCTTTAGCTATGGTGATACCATCTTTTAGTATTTTACTACCATTTTCATCAAATAGTACTTTATACTTTTATCACATAGTTGGCTAATACTAAGTAGATTAAATCCTAACCTATCCACATGAGCAACATTTTCAATAGTTAGGGAGTTATGAGCAATTGTACCTTTGCCAATGAATTTTGCTTTTGAGATTGCTACCAAAGGTGACATTACCTCCGTCATACTCTTGGTATGATGAGAAGAGACTTTTGTTGCCTGTCATGTGTCGTGAGCAACCACTATCTTTTATCCATTCATCGAGGTTCCAATCAACTTTCAAGCATACCTAGAAGCAAATAACTCAAGCATTTGGTCCCCAATATCTCATGGGTCCATTTGGGTTAAACATACCATTTATTTGATTCATGTATGGAAACGATGGGTAATAGTTCCATGGCATGTGTCACGAGTTTGATATGGTCTAGGAAAGTTTTGATTCCAACCATTGTGTTGGTAGTTGGGTTGTACGTTGTGGTTGCTTTTAGGAAAGGCGTTTGGCAAAAGGAGTTTTATATCGTTGTTGAGTAGTTTTTGATCTAAATTCATTTTTGACAAGTCCTACTCCCGAAGTAACAGCTGGTTTTAGTTTAATACTATTATTGGTTTTCTTTGTTATTTTAACAAATTGAGTACGGTCCGTATTGCGAACATTCGTTACAATTTGAAGTACCCACGCACCATTTTGCAGCGGACGGAACCCTTATTTGGTTCCGTCACGGTCCGTCTTTATCTTTAAACAATTTTGAGAATGTTAAGTCCTTTTCGGCGTTTGTTTTGACTCTTTGGAATTAATACTTCATTAAAACCTAGCCCATTCATGTCTCATGGTGTTTTATGAATTTTAACTATTTCATCGGCAAGGGCGATGTTCTTGTTAAACCTTTTAAATTTAGAATTGTTTTCGATTAAAACATCTTGTGTGAGTTTTAGGTTTTCTATTTCAAGTTTAAGCTCTTGACATGATTTACAATCATCGTCATTTGCTTCTCCTTTTTCTAGTCGTTTTGCTTTTTCTTTTAACTCATAAACTTCATTTTCCAAAAATTCCTTTTGGGTTTTTAAAAATTTATTTTTAGTTATGATTTTTAGACTTAGCTCACATTGATTTATTATTTTTAAAGTGTCATCATCAATAGAAGAATAAGAAGAGTCGGAAATTACCTCATTTGACTCATGTGCCATTAGAGCGATCTCTTCCTTGCTTGATTCTTCATCGTCTTCACTATCACTCCCAGCACCACTTACAAAAGCTCGTTGAGTTTTGCTTTTAGGTGGCTTGGGACATTCTCCTATGAGGTGACTTACATCACCACATCTAAAACATTTTCTTTCACCTTTACCCTTCTTGTCATCCCGATCTTTTCTGAATGGCTTCTTTTCTTCTCGAGGTTGTCTTACGAACTTTCCTCTTCTTCTAAAGATCTTCTTAAAATCTCTACTTGGCCATGGCATATTCCTCATATTCCTACTGGGCAAGATTCGTCATCATCACTTGATTCCGCTTTTGCTTTTAGAGCAACGGATTTGATCTTCTCCCTTTTTCCTTTGATAATCTCGAATCTTTCTCCATCACCATTTCGTGTACTTTGAGGTTACCGATCAACTCGTCTAGTGACATTATTGAGATCTTTTGATTCCTCAATGGCGGTCACTTTAGCTCTCCATTTGGGATGGAGTGCTCTAAATTTCGACAAAGTTCTTATTACGAAAAGATTCATAAAGTGCTTTAAGTGATGCAATAATAGTGTTAAGCGAGCAAAGCCACAATCAATGGTTTCATCTTGGGAATAACAAATTGTTCATATTGTTGAACAAGAAGATCAATTTTGTTATCTTTGACTTGTGAATTACCTTGATGTGTAACAATTAAAGATTCCCAAATATCTTTGGCGGTTTCACACATAAAATTCTTTCATATTCTTTTCTAGGTAAAGCATTATAAAGCATCATTTTAGCTTCATTATTTTTAGCAACTAGTTTCTTTTGTTCATCGACGGAAATATCCTTTGTTGTAGAACTAAAATCCCTTTAACAATAATAAACCAAAGATCTATATCTTTTGATTTTACATATGTTTCAAAGCGGTTTTTCCAATAGATAAATCCATTGGTTTCAAAGAGTGGTGGTCTTTGCATAGATTGCCCTTCTTTAAAGTTAATCCATGGATCGTTTCAAGTTTATAAAATACAAGTTATTTTAGAAATTCTTGAGCAACGAGGCTCTTGTACCAATTGTAGAAAACTAGAAGGGGGTTGAATAGTTTACCAATTAAAAACTTTGTTTTGAAACTTATTGTAAAGATCAATTGATATTGATCTTAGATATGTTAATGAAATATGCAAGCAATATGTTAAGAGTAAATAAGGAAAGAAATGATCAAACCACAACAAGTTGTTTATAGTGGTTCGGTTCAAGGACTTTTTCCTTGCCCTACTCCACTCCTCGAGTCTCACACTCGAGAGTTTAACTTCACTAGTCAACAAGCTCCTTTCACCTGCGAAGAAAACCTTTACACTACACTATTTCCCGACACTAAGCTAGATGTCAAGTTCTTTCCAAGGGTACAACTACTCCCACACACAATGTATTTTGAGGACTAAAATACTAACCACTCACACTCACAAGATTATGATGTTTTAATACAACAATGAAGTATGAATCAACACAAGATCATACAACACTAAACAAACAAGACTTCCAACTTCTCGCTTGAAGCTTGAATGTGACTTGATCTTCTTTGCTACAAAAGAGATCACTAATATGATATGAAACCGAGTTAGAAAGGTTAGAGAGAAGATATGTATGAGAGTATGTTAGAAAGGGATGAAAACTACTTGGCTTGGCATTGCTATTTATAGCCAAATGGACGTGAGCGCCTGACGGACCATGAACCCTTAAAAGTTCCCACTGTACCATTGGTATCACGGCCCCATACCAAGATATCAAATCTTTGCTAAAGTCAACTCTATCTAAGTGAGATTGTGCAAGATATGAAGAGTACAAATCCACACAAAATATCTAATGAAATCTTCCAATGATTTCCATGATGCATCACATGATGTCATATGTTGTATTTCTATTTTAGAAATATGCAAGTACTTAAGTAGTGTTTGGTTTTAAGAACCTAACCCATTCTAAAAACTACTATCATACATAATGATTAGAGTCATATCAAGATGTTACTAATCATAAATGTAAATGCTTGAATGATGAATATATTGTTTGAAAAAGCTTGTTTTAATATCTATTAAACTTGACAAGCTTTAAGCTTTATACAAATTAAATTTACTTTTGTCGTTAACAAAACTTAGGTAAAGATCAAAAATATAAATAACGCTTAATGACGATATTTGTATTAAATGTAATCCACATTCCTCTCTAACGATATGAAAAAGAATATGATTGAATCGGAGTAATTTATTTTGTTTTAACAACCATTATAATATAATACTACATGCTCAAAAACGTACCCTTTGATGCGTTGATACTCTGCCGCTGGTAGACACTTTTGAGCTAACACTTTTTCGGCTTTATTGTTTGGTCCCAGAATATTATAACAATAAGAATGGACTTAAAAAACAAAACAAAAAACAAAAAAAAAAGCAAACAAAACGGTACAACTTTAGCAATAAAAAATATAACAATAACAATCATTTAAGGATTTAAAACAAATGCATAAAACATCATGAAACTTACTAAAACAAAAAGCTACAATAATAGAAAAGAAAAACATGTGTCACCTATAAATCAAAATTTCAAATTTAACGCACAATATAAATGAAAAAATATTTGCTCGGCCATATTAAAATAAGTCACCTGATAATTGCCGCTATGCATCTCGCTAGCACAATAAAATCACTTAACCTATCTTTTAAAATAAGCAGATGCAATAAATGCATGCCCATGTGTATTTATGAGTATTTTTTCGAAAACCTACCCAAAGACTTACTAATTCCTAGCCACGCACCCATGTACTGTGGGGTCCTCAACCGCATACAGGCGGCCGAATTCTGTTTTTTGTTGTTGATTTTGTTTTTATTTATTTATTTAATCACAGAAATAAGCAGATATGTGATAGCCAGATGATTACAGAAATAGCTTTTATACGTATAAATGTATTTAATTGTGTAGTGTTTTATAATGCAGATTTATTTTACAAGTATTTTTTTACCAGTATTTGTTTCCCCATTTAATTAAACAATAACAATTAAACATTAGATATAAAACATTAAACAAGTACAAAAACAAATGTTACTAATATTACAACGAAATCTACCTACATGAAGATTATTAACGCCATCTATGTTCTCATGTAGCATTCCACTCGACCGACATAAAGCTGCATCAACCTGACTTGAAATTCCAAAGGATGCCCAACGCTCTTTTATTCTGCCTTCAACAAATTGTTTTGAGCCAATAGCATGTTGATCGCTTTATTCTTTAGTTTCATTGAGTAATCGCGCTTAAATAAGAGGCTTGACCAAAGTACTTTTGTTGAAATACTTCCTTCCACATAAAGTATCGACACCCATAGTCTTCAACCGGTTGTTACATGATGAAACAATTATAAGAAATGTATTCTTAACAAACAAGTTATTGATATATGTATGTAAATAAGCAACGCTTAATTATTTACCTTTTTGATAAAGGACATACTTATTTCGTGACCACAAGCCGTATTATGGATGCTTTTCAATTATAACCATCACGACAACGCATTAACAAGAAAGTTTATTTTCACAGATTCTACCAAAAGAATTTGTATAATTATTCACAACGAACAAGAATATCATGGTTCACAAAATTGTATTTCATCATAAATAACCAATCTTGTTATAGATTAATAGTTGATACATGGTTCACAAAATTAAAATATAACTAGAAACTAAGATCAATCACGCCCGAGGCGTAGTCGCCCAATGATGCTACCATCTGGCCCTAATAACGAAACTCTAACTCAAATGCGCCTTAATCCTAAGAATTCGACTGCCAACGCCGAGACGGGTCTGAATAAAGATGAGGAAGAACCTGAGACGTGTATAAAATTTCCCATCCGCACCGAGATATAGTCATGCAGGGAGGCACATAAGATGGAGAAGAAGACACATAATCTCGACTCTCAACACGAGCTGGTGTGTTGTTGACAATGAATGTCCTTCCATCAATGTCATCCGACCATGTAACAAAAAAGATGAGGAAGAACCGAGCAGGAGCGTAAATCAGAATAAAAGATGACGCAGTCGCTTACTATAAATCGCTAATCGCTACTATAAATCGCGAATCAAATCGCTTTATACATGTTTTTCGCTTACAATATAAATCGCGAATCGCCTATACATGTTTTGTCGCTTACAATATAAATCAATCGTCATACATGTTTGTCATTATAAATCAATCGCTTTCACGCCCTTCTAAACATTCTTTTGTCGCTCAAAGAAACATGTGTGTGCCCATCCCGCTGCCAAGTCATTTCTGAACCATCTCCATTGTGTGAGTGACCGAGTGGTGAGTTTTCATCCGAACCGCTGCGGAACGGCGAGCGTTTTAGTCTTCCCCACACGAAGAATCACAATCTGGGACAATAGTTGTTTATTTGGACCATCTCACCGAAGACACGTAATGACAGAATTGATATGAATACAATGGGATGTTAAGAGTCAGAGCAAAATCCACTCGTCCGGCATAATCATCCACAACTAGGTGCCGACCCGATTCAAACCAATTCGAAGTCGACCATAGTTGTAAACCATACCCTCCTCAAGACATTTGCATGTAAACTTCCCTAACATCGGGCTTACCTCTTCCTCGACAATAGTTTCAAGTCCGGGCCATATTCGCTCGTGATGACCAAGACCTACTTGTGAAGAGCTCAATAATTACAATTTCAATCACCTTCCACGCACGATCCCTAGGATCCAATTGCCGAAAAGAGGCGAATCGAGCTATAAAGTATTCTCGCCATGCCATCCGAATGTACAAGTCGTGTCTTTAAATCGCCGCCACCTCTTCGCTCGTCCGTCAGACGCTAAGGCTTCTCCCTGCATTTAACTATGTCTGCGCTTTCCATTTAAGTTCCTGATTGAGAGTTCCAGCCTATCGTTCCTGATATTTTGTTCGAATTTGGAATTTTTGTCCTTCACGCTCTGACGTCCACGGTATTTTGTTTTAAATGCCAGGTGTTGTTGGGTTGGGATTACAGATCTAGATGATATACCTGAAAGTATAAACCAACATATTTTTCGACAAATGATGATGCTTGGTAATACCATTTTGGAAATTTCTACGCCATTTTACAAGAAAGATATCGTGCTCTGAGGCTCTTTGAGGCTCTTGAGGCTCTCCAAGTGTATGTCGGACAACAAAAGTTGTGTGAACTTAGTGTTCTCCAAAAAATTATCAACAAAATCAAGCGAATAGGCATCCTCAGATTCGAAAAAGTAACTAGTTAAAATCATCGGTGTTGACGGGAGAATAACTTGATAGACATTAATTAAAATACATACCGCTTACTTGAAGGTAATACTAGCAGATAGCATGGTAAACCATAAACTAATCAAGAATCGACATGACCACATTCACGGGTCCACATCCCGCTTATTTTCTACGAGTATAGTAGTAGCATCTCTTGAAACATTATACCGGCTGTTCGTTAAATAGTGCGCCTACACTAATGCGCTGATTTTGCTTTGTATTCAAAGAGGTTCGTGACGCAGTTTCTTGCGCGAACTATAATCTTGTCGCATCAACACAACAACGTTGTCTAAGTTGGACCGTAGTGAGGCCAAGTATAACTTCAACAACGCTATGGTTGACTCTCAACTCTACATTGTTGTTGTCCGGCCGACGTTTGATATTGATCGAGCAATGTACTTAACAAACATGTCAATGTTGCGTACCGCTACTTAAAATACCCAAAAACATCCGAAAACAAAGAATTAATAAAGTGAGAAACAATTCGAGTAGTTATTTGTTAAATAATTAAAAATGTATTAATGGGTAAGTACCCGCTTTTGGACCAATAAATCCTGTAGGTGATGATAATAGTGCAATGAACACATCTTCGGTCCGAGTCAGAACCATCAAATCCCATGTCCATCTAACGGATCATACCCTTTTACCGTGATTTAATTTGTGTCTGCAATGCTTGAGCACATTTTGATTGATATGCCATCGGCTGAAGTAACTGCTACTGCTTTGTAAATTCTTTTTCTCTGCATGCCCTAAGCAACGCTAAATTGGTTTGACGATAACCTTGGGTAATATTGTTCTTGTATCACCAACTTAACACATTCCAACACCCATTTGAAATTTGGCTCTTTTTCATAGTCAAGCCAAACGCCATTAAGAATGTTCTCGTTTGTTGAAGTAACCCAATTATAAAGAATGGCAGCTTTAAACAACGTGGTGTTATATATGAGTCCACGCGATGATTTCCTCGAATGTTGTCCACAAGGCATATGACTTCTGGGTGAACAAAAACGCTCATCCAGTCATTAGTGCGGTCATTTAATTGGGGTAATATGTATAACCTTTACGCCAAATGTACTAAAAGGAGTCAGACGGAGTCAAATCACCACGACCGGCGCACATGTATCTTTTCTGTGCATTATATACCGCTTTAATGCTAGACACGCTATTCTGACGCTTCTTTAGTGAAGAAAGTATAATTCATGGTGCTATTTTGAGGTTTTGTCAATCGATCCACCAAAACTAACTCACTCTTTTAATCGCATTTGCCTATGAAAATCAAGGAACGAAGTCTACAAAATCATGATTATGCCTCTACACTCTGACCCTCAAGATCCAACCAATAGTTTTAGTGGTACCGCCGACCTTTTACATATTTCACCAATAACTGAATGGGCAATTAATTTTAGCGTACCAATCAGCTGAAGTTTCATCTTCTAAAACCTACACGCTGCAGACGCCCCATGTCCGAACACTTAAATTCATTGAGTACTTATAGCCCCTATCCGTTTTTAGTTCTTCCTTTAACAATAAGAAAACCGCTCGATTGAGCAAGAGATTGCACCCAATCAGCTAAAGCAACTTCATCGTGGAACACCTAAAAAATAAAGAATACAAACTTTGTTACTTATATTAGTTTTTTTCAAACTTTATAAGAAATACAACTTTGTACATTTTAACAACTTTATTTATTGTTACATTTTTTTACAAACTTTTATAAAAAATACAACTTTGTACATTTTAAACATCATTTGTTAATACCATTTGTAAAAAATACAACTATATTACTTTTATTAAAAAACTACAACTTTTATATTACTTTTATATACATTTGTTAATAACAAAATTTTATTTATATTACAAAAAAACATTTATATTACAAAATTTTATTTATAAAAACGCTTTAAACTTATATAGCGTGTGTGTGGTTACATGTGTGGTGTTGAGCCGCTTACGCTTCTGTTTATTTACCATGTGTGTGCACATGGTTTTGTTTCTTCTCTGACTGATATTACTACTTCAGACTCACTGCAAAAGAGATACCACTCTCTCTCACCTGTTTCTCTCTCTCTCTAAAAATTTTAGATCTAAAATTTTAGATCGTTGTGGTATTTGTTTTGGTGGTATATCGTTGGTAGGTGATATCTGTTTCGTCTAAGTTTTTAGATCTAAAATTTTTTTAGATCTTGAATCTTTTTATGATGTTGAAAAAAATTTGAGGTTGGTTTAAAAAATGTTTATTTTCTTTGGATTATCTAAAAAATTTAGATCTAAAAATTTGATCTAACAAGTATTAAACCAGCTAGATCGCTGGTTGGTGGTATCTCAAGTTAAAGCTTTTTAGATCTAAAAATTTTATCTTGAATCTTTTATGATGTTGAAAAAAATTTGAGGTTGGTTTAAAAGAATGTTTGGTTTTCTTTGATTATCTAAAAAAATTAGATCAAAAAATTTGGTATTTGTTTCATATGTTTTTGCGTGCTTCAGCCTCCATAAAGATTTACCCTTTGCCGCCATGGGTGATACTTGAAGCCAAGCACCCCATTATTCACCGATTTTTGGTAATGCAGCCATTACCTGACGGTAAAGTGATCATTTTTAGCTCACTTTACAACTTTAATGAAAAAAACTTGAGTGTTTTGGCATGGCAGCTTCATTACCTGGACAGAAAAGTGATCATTTTAGCTCACTTGCAACTTTAATGAAAACTTGAGTGTTTTGGCACGGGCAAAACCGATGATTTTGTATAAAAAAAAGGCAATTTGATTATTTAAAAAATAAAAAATAAAAATAAAATAAACTTAAAGAGTTTTGGCACTCAAGAAAACTAAATTGGTACCAACATGAAATTAAAAAGCCTAATAATCTGAGCCTATTCATGGTGCTTACTCCTCTTGTAGTCAAAATGTGAACTAGACATGGTTGTTGTTTGTGATGTTGTTGCTTGCGCAATTATGGCCAAGTATCTTATTCCTCATACTGCAAATATTGCTTACAGGTTTTTGGAGATATTGCTAGTTGTGTTGTTGCTTCTTTTGCTAGTTGCTGGGTAATGTCATTGCTTATTAAGGTAGAATTCGTCAAGACTTGCTTACTTTCGTAACTTTTAAAGGAATCGTACTCTTTGCACAATGAAAACGTGGTTTTGTGCTTGGTTAGAGTTGGCGCTTTTAGACTAAGTAGACTTGTGCAGTTTTGAGACATGTTGTGCGCTTTTGAGACATGGGGTGCTTGGCTAGATCATTGTAGAACTTTTGTGTTTGGTTAGAGTTGTGCGCTTTTAGACCTCATAGACTTGTACAGACATAAGCGCAGCTTTGAGATACTGGTGTTTGGCTAGATCACATAGAACTTTTTGCACTTGTGCAGCTTTTTTGAGACCGAGATCACAATGAACTTTGTACCAGCAGCTTTGAGACCTTCTGTTACTTCAGAGACCTACAGACTTCAAGGCGCTGATGACGATAACCGAACTGACGACTAAGAAAGTGAGGTTTATTCCACTTTGAACCTTCAATTGGAGCCTTTTTTCAAAAAATTTCCGAGGCGATGATGATTTTGAGCCTTATAATTTCCTCGAGGCGATGATGAAACCTATCGATCGTAAAGTGAGATAAAATCTCATTTTACAACCTTTCGACTGGCCTCAAAAATTTTTCTGACTACGCTTTTTTAAAAAGTTTTAAAATCAATTTATAGCATAAAAAACTTGTAAAAAAAAAACTTATAAAAAGTTATAAAAACTTGTAAAACAAAAAAAAAAACTTGTAAAAAAATAAATGGTAAAAAAATAAGTTGTAAAAAAACTTGTTAAAGAAGCAAAGACCCCACCACCCACCTTATAATATTTTGGCACAAAATCAAGAAATCAACGATTGAATACCAATGATTTACACTCACAAACACTCTAAAAATGGAGCACCTCTCTACCATGGGGTACCCGATAGAGTGACCCTTTTAACAAATTTTGTGCCTACTAATTAAACAAATTTTTTTGTGGTTGGTCTCAGATTAGTCGATACAAATTTGTGCCTAATAATTAAACAATTTTTTACTTCATTTATTAATCGCAAAACGCTTTTAATCAGCTTTATGTTTTGTATATTTTGTTTACATCTGTTGCTTTCTGCATTTTCGTTAAATATTATATTTTCTATTTTGTATTTCTTGTTTGTAGTTTATAAAACAAAATGATGAACACCACGGACAACTTGTCAATATTTACTGTGATTGGGTAATAAGTCGATTTTTGGTTCGGTTCGGTTTTTATTTTGCTAAAACCGTTAAGCGGACAAAAAACTAGATATTTAATTCAGTTTTATTCGGTTACAAATTTTGGATTTTTCTGGGCTCAATTCCGTGATTCGCTTTCATTTTTTATTTAAACGCGAATTCTACACACCAAAGGGACCAAGAAAAACATACAATAATAATTTAGCTTGATGCTGGTATTCATACAAACATGATCCCTTTGTGTTTATTTGTTTTTTTATTGCTCCAAAAAAATCATGATAGAGATATAAATACAGATGTAGATGTATGTTTTTGATATTTTAAAGAAAACAATTATATAACATACGTTATCCTCAAAATTTAAAAAATCAAACTGTTAGATTTATGGTAAACTAATCACTTTTCATTATTTTTAATTTATAAGTTAGCTTGACTTTTTTTTTTTAAAGTTAACTATTATTCACACTCAAGATACATCCACCAAATACGGAGCGTTAAAAAGGAAACAAAACAAAATTACATCAAACTAAAAGAATACTAATCCTTCCATTCAATCGAAATATCGATCGAATTTCTATACCACAAAAAGCTAAGAGCCTTAATATCTTGTGAGATTTTCCGAGCATCAATACTACCATTATCAAACCTTTTTTCGCTCCTCGCCTTCCAGATGCACCAACAGGAAGTAAACACAACACCTTTCAGGCTTCACTGCCGCTTATCATTCAGAACCATCTTATGCACCTCAAATAAATCCTTAGTAGAAAAGAAGAAAAGAGGAGTGGTCTTGCACCAATTGCTCACACGCAACCATATACCCATGTTGGAATCACTCCTAAACCTTATTCAAGTGTTAGTTACTCACATGTAATAGTTAGCTTATAATGGCCTTTATGTTTGTTTAAGGTCTAGCTTATGTAGAAGGCCCATAAGCTTAGGCCCATGTCCATTAAGGTAAAGGGAAGGAGTGGGAGTGTTGCCCTAGCTCCTTGCCTATAAATACTCTTGTAAACCTTCATTTGAAGGTTGGTTGTTCTCTTTTCTCATTCACTCTATGATTAAACCTTTCTCTCATTATATTCGTGTGTTTGGCTAAGGGTTCAACCGATCCTCTCTTATCTATTTCTTCTATTGATGCTTGTGTTGCATATTTGGGAACCTAACAGTGGTATCATTCGCCATCTAGTTGGGTGAAACGGTTTGTTTTTTGTCTACTCGTAAGGTTCACGTTTTTTAACCTTTCTCACGCTTAAAAACTTATTTTTTACACTTTTCAATCCAAGATTCTTGTACTTTAAAGGTTATTAGGTGTTAAAGTTTAAGTTTTTGGCAAAAAGTTTGAAACTTTATGTATGTAGAATCGTTTTTGAGCTTGATTTCATTCATGTACCTCTTTCTACTCGTAAGGTGAAAAAGTGTTTTGGATCATCAAGTTTCACACTTTTGTGTTATTTTGGTGATATTGAAGCTATTTCATCAAAAAATCCGGTTTCTAAACACTTTTGGGCATAAAATCAGCTTTTGGTATTTTCTACTGTAGTGAAAACCCTAAACTTACGCATAAGAGTTCCTTGGTTTGATCTTCGCCAGGTTTACTCCGTGGTTCTCTTGCTTGGATAAGCCCGAAAACACGCCGATTTTGGATATCTTTTTTCGTGATAGTGTAAAAGATCTTTTGGGTAAAACCCTAATCTTACGCATAAGCTCAAAGATTACGCCAGAAAACCCTTTACGCATAAGATTATTCTACGCCTAAGCTTGTTTACGATAAGCTAATCCACGATAAGTTCTCTAATTTTAACTTTAGTTTTCAACTCTTACGTAAGCTAATCCTAGGCGTAATTTTCATTGTTACGAGTAAGGTTTTTTCTACGCATAAGGTTTTTTCTACGCGTAAGATTCTTTCTACGCGTAAGGTTCTTTCTACGCATAAGCTGGTTTTCTACGCTTAAGGACTTCTTCAACAAACAAAGTTTCATTCGACTACAAAGATCCATCATCAACACAAGTTATCAAAAAAAAAAAAAAAAATCAAATTTTTGGGTAAAATTTATTTTTTAGTAAAATTTATTTTTTAAGGAGACTAAACGTTCAATTTTTACGCGAGATTCAAATTTTGGTTTAACTGTGAAAATTTTGGTCAAAAATTCAAAAATTCAAATTTTTGGGCCCAAATTCAAATATTTCGGGTAAAATTTGGCGTCAAAATTGTCATAACTCAAATTTTTCTTGCAACCTTAGAATTGAATTTTATAGTGAATTTCAAATTTTGAGAGTCAAAAATTTTCAAAATTATTTTGGAGGAAATTGCAATTCACTATATCGACCTTCAGTGTGCTATATCGACTTTGCACCTTCTTTCTCTTTGATTCTTCACAGGGAGTGAAATGGATTCGATCATAAAGATCCATTTGTGAGATTGGAAGAAGGATTCATGGCTCAGTTCCCGCATTGAAGCCGCCGACATCATCAAATTCCCGATATCCCCAGCGATTCGTGCAAGGTGAAAGAGTTGATGTACATGAGAGGAATGCTCAAATGGATGTTGAGAATGTTGTGATTATCGCAACGTCGGTAATGCGGACAATGAGGTTGTAGCATTGGAAAAGTAGGATGACAAAGCAGCAGACTCGAGAAGATATCATACTTAACTACGACATCGAGCCCAATCTGACGAAGAACAAATGGTTGAAGAAGATATCTTACCCACCTATGACACCTGACACGTAACATATGGTCGAGGTACATCTATCTTGGATCATATTCTGACCGCAAATGCGATACAACAAACCGAGAAACCTGAATTTAGTAATGGCGAGAGGTTGACCACAGGTTGCACAATGTCCGCACAACTATCTCATGTCCAGCCCTTACTTGTTAACAATTCAATGAAACGCGTCAAATCAAACTCTTGAATCTCAAATCATTCTTCTCAAAAAGACCATTGCCAAGTTTCATAAAGATTTTTCAAAACTAGAGGCACATTGCATCTCTTTTGAACTTAAATTACAAAACAAATCTTTTTCCTCAGAACACAATGGTCAGTATTCAAATGAACAAAGTAATTGTTGGATTTATTAGTAAAAGAAAATGAGCATTTAAAGGCTCAAATTCAAGCAAAGGGGCTTGCACATGTTGCTTTACAAAACAAATTGGCAAGAGTGTGGATACTAAGTTTACAAAACCAACAATCTTGGAGAAATCGTCTCTTCAACCAATCGAAATCAATCAGAGTTAGACAACCAACCGCCGCAATCAACGTTCTAAATCTTCAAAACCACGGTTTGCCTCCCAAGTTATTGAGAATAATCATTTGACAAATCCATACCCACATTCTTGGCCTAAGAAAAATGATTCGTCTCGTTAAACCTGCTTTCTATTAAAGCTGCGTTAAACCTCTACAAGTAGTTGCACTGCCTGTCTAGGATTAGTTCGAACACAATGTCTAAACCGAGCATCAAAATTCAATATTCATATGATACTAATGACTTGCACAAGAACTCTGATCTAGAAAAGGCTAGGAAGAGGGCACTACTCCAAAAGAATGGAATCTTAGGTTCACGACCTGGTGTATTACTGAACACTGCTTGTAGTAGCAAACCAAAACCTAAGTTTAATCAAACAGTTAGAAATAAACTCGTTGATCTAAATGTAAACTGTCAGAAACCTAATAGGTGGATCCATATAGGATGCAGACTCTTCCCAAAAGAAGTTTCAACATCCCCTAGATCTTACCTTAGATGGATACCAACGGGTAGGATTTTCAAAACTGTTAGTCTTAGGTGGATTCCTATAGGCAAGATACTAAGTAGTTGCACCAAAACAAGTGGGATACCAACAACATCCATCCCTCGAGGCAGAAAGGAAATCATCAAAATAGCATGTTCAGGTGTCAAGAAGATAATTGACACTACATCTTTATGCTTCTAACATCTGGAACCCAGTTACACTTGGGGATCCATGTTTTTCTCTTCCTTGCCCCCTCCTATTTTTCTATGCAGTTACAAGATATGGCTCCTACTGCAAAATAGCTTAGGACCCGCTTTCACCGCCAAAAATATCATGATCCATCAACCGTTCCACCATTGTACTTAATCGTCATGAATTGGAAACATTGCTTGCTCCTCCTCGGTTAAAGATTCGCCAAAAGTCGCGGCTCGATGTATCGAATGTTTCCGCCGCACAACCGATAATACTCTAATTTCGATACACCGAATCTACAACAACAACCGAATCTTCTATAACGAAGATCAAACGCTTCCAACAACAATGACACAAATTTGATGATCAACATAATGAATGAGATTTTTATCGCAGCTTGACTCTCTCGAAATATTTTTGGTACTTCACACTTGTTCGATCAATTGGACATACATGGTTTCGCTATCTCCTTATACATGGTTTCGCTGTCTTCAATTCATCATCAACATACGTGGTGTATGATTCTGATTCATTGAAAACATCGTGGGGAGAGAAAGTGTGTAGGTGGTCATTGCTTCCTTGTTCTTCTACATGCTTCTTTGCGAAAACCCAATGCCTTCTTGAATTTCTTCAATTAGGGGAAGAAATAAGACGATCTGTGGCTCAAACGTCTCACTTTGGTGTTATCGCCTCGATTTCACGGTGATCTTGTGTGGTTACCCAAATATGATGTTATGATGCCTCACACACGGTCTTGGTATCGCTTTATTGCATATTCACAAGATTAGTATTCGAAGACCACAAATTCGTGGGAAGTCGTTTCATTTCGTCTTTCGTGGTTTGTTTGGTTTGATGCGTCTACATATGTGAGAAGATCTTGTTGATTTATGGCATGTTACCCTCGAACGGATCTTCGCAATTAGTCGATTTTCCTTTGTGGTTTTTCGCTCTTCTACAAATTCGCCGCATACCTGAAAACTTCAAAAGTTAGAAGAAATGTCTACTACATCGTTGTTTCAAATCGCTAAAGACAGTTATTGAGCTTTCGGGGGAAATCGATTAAGAAACTCGCCAATATCGCTATATTCACAATGGCTTCTGAGTATAACAGCTTGGAACCCGGACACAACCGCTTAAACTTTCCTCAAACCCCATCATCACCGAACAAAGCCCCTACTCTCGCCAACAAATGGAAAGGTTATTTGTCCACTGCTCGACGATATTGATGAACGTGCTCAAGTGTATTCCGCCAAGCCAAACCGATAATAATCTTATACCGATACACTGCTACATAACAACATCGTTGAAGAAGCACCACCGCTGACTCCAACACAACAGCTTGAACAAACCGCTTCCAACAATGATGAATTGGCCGATGATGTTCTCAATGATGTACCCCACCTTCATTTTGATCCAAATGCTTTTAACCCGCTTGCTAATGAAAGCTGCACTGATGTCGCAGAATCATCAACAAGCCATTTGAATCCTCAAAATCTGCACAATGTATACCAACATCAACCCTCTACACATAGATGGACAAAAGACCATCCTATGGAAAATATTATTGGCAACCCGAATCAACCGCCGTTACGAGACAACGCCTTCACATAGATGGTGAACATTGCATTTATGCACTCACCGTCTGCCAATCAACCTAAAACATCAAAGACGAATGACAAAGACAACCGGATTGAATCCATGCAAGAAGAACCCAACCAATTCAAACGCCTTGAAGTATGGAAGCTGGTTGAAAGACCAACAGGGGTCTACGCCATTGGTCTCAAATGGATTTGGAAAACAAATTGATGTGAAGGAAACGTAATCGTAAATAAGTCACGTCCCGGTGGCTAAGGGTTATCGCCAGAAGAGGGTATTGACTTTGAAGAATCTTTTGCTTTGCTGCTCGCCTTGAGGTCGCTCGATATTTCTCGCTCGCGCTCATATAAATATGACGGTCTTTCGATGGATGTCAAAACCGCTTCTAAATTGAAAACTAAAAGAAACGGTTTATGTCACCAACCGAAGGATTCGTTGATCCCGAGTTCCTCAACCATGTCTACAAACTGAACAAAGCTCGCATGGTCTCAAACAAGCTCCTCAGGCATGGTACGATAAGCTATCATCTTTCCTCATTGCCAATAATTTCACCAAAGGTTCGGTTGACCCTACTCTTTTCATACAATATCACGGGGCACATATCTTAATTGTTCAAATTTACGTGGATGACATCATTTTTGGGTCTACACATAAAAAGTACTCAATCGCTTTTGCAAAACTAATGAAGAAAAATTTTGAAATGTCCATGATGGGTGAACTTACGTTCTTTCTAGGATTACAAGTTCATCAATCACCTCGTGGTATTTTCTTGAGTCAATCCAAATATGCCCTTGAATTGTTAAACAAATTTGGAATGAATACCTGTGACACTTATGCCACACCAATGGCACATACCAAGAAGCTAGACGCCGATTTGCATGGGAAATTGGTTGACCCTACCAAATACCGTAGTATTATTGGGTCTCTCAAGTATCTAACAGAGACCTAATATTGTCTTTCCAGATATCTTTGCCTCCGTTATCGTCGCGACCAACTGAAACCCACCTCTCCGAGGCTAAAAGAATCCTCCGATACATAAAGGGAACCATTAACTTGGGGATCCGTATCCGGGATTCGGTTTTGAACTAATCGCTTTTTCGAGACACGACCACGCAGGATGCTTAGACTCACGGAAAAGTACTTCAGGAGCTTTACAATTTCTTGGTGATAAACCGGTGTCATGGCAATCGAAGAAGCAGGATTGTACATCGTTGTCCTCAACGGCGAATAATATGTAGCCATGTCGGCGTGTTGTGCTCAAGTCATCTGGATGAGAACACAGCTTAAAGACTATGGTTACGATTGTTTTGACAGAACCGATGTATCTGCGACAATCGGAGTGCCATTGCGATCTCGCAACTCAGTTCAAGACTCAAATCAAAGCACATCGATCTTCGCTATCATTTCATCAAGGACCACGTGGAACAGGTATCGTTGAATTATACTTTTGTACAGTAATACCAATTGGCATATCTTCTCACCAAAGCCTTGCCTCCGCTAGGTTTAATGAGTTGGTCCACCGGATTGGTATGAGGTGTTTGACTCAAGAAGAACTGGATGACCTCCTAAAAAAAGCATCTTAAAACCTGTCAAACACCAAAACCTCTTTTGTAAATATTTTTCAAAAACAAAATACAAAAATATAAAATCAAAAAATCTCAAAAACATTCTTCTATCTAAATTCTTTCAAACATCGCAAGTACAAATCTTCAGCCAACACTTTGTTCTATCAAATCTTTCACTATTTTTCCCGAACAAGTGTTGAGGGGGAGAAAGTAAATATTTTTCTGTTTCATAAAACCTTGTACTTCAATGTTTTCAAAATTATGTTGTTTCTTCTAAAATGGTGGATACGTTTCTTTTCATATACTCTAAGTTTTAACCATTTCATTATTTCAAAAGTCGAGGGGAGTATCGGAAGTTTCTTGCCTTACAAATGTTTTGTCTTACCTAAACGGAAGTTAAAGGATCTTGGTTGGAACCTCTTTAAGGTTGAGGGACTGAATGTGTCATCTTGGCAAATTAATTCATTTACTCCTAAACCACCAAGATCAAACGGCCCAAATCAAATCTTCTAAATCTGTTCAAGTTTTTCATAATCTATAAGTTCTAAACTGTTTTTAATCAAGATGATAAACAAGGATTTCTAAACTTCTTTCAAATCCAATCTGTTAAAACTCTTTAAACTGATTTTGGAAAATTGTTCACTCGAACGAATTGGGTGTTTATGCATAAAAGTGTTTGGATTGAAATGAGTTGTGTTAAAACCTTTCTTAGTGTCTATTAAACTTGTTTCAATCGTCCAAAACCATCCTCAATCTTAAATTTCATTAATTTGAATTCTAGGGTTCTTGCGCTCATCTAGGGTTTTTCTTTTCTGTGATATGTTATTAGGTAGTCAAGAAAGTGTTAGAATAAGTTTATATGCATGTTTTTGAACCTTTAAATTAGCCCAGAAACATCTAAACTCTATGAACTTAAGTTTTAGGTTTTTAGGGTTCATCTCCCATAAATCTTTTGATTCTGTGGTGGAAATGTGTTAAATATTGTTCCATTGCACTCATATGACATCTAGGACACTCCTGAAACATTCTTGTTTGATTTGTGTAGCTATATCCCTTACACGTAGATTAAGGGTTTAGGGTTTAAGTAATTTAACTCCTAAGTCTTTCTTCGGTGTATCCGATATGTTCTTATGCTTGTTTTGTGATCTAAAAGATGTTTGGAGTTAACTGCAATCAAGTTTTCATGTTTATATTTACCAGGTTAATTATTCGAATGTCGAATCTTTAGGTGTTCAAACCGTTACGCTTAAGGAATACTTTATGCGTAAAGGTCACGCTTAAGAGTAATCTTACGCGTAGCTCTTACGCATAAAGGGTCTACAGTGGATTACGTGTATCTTGGAAAGATATTCGTAAACAAGGCTTGTTACGCATAAGCTTTTCTCTTACGAGTAAACAGACGCGAACATCTAGCTTTTCCTACGCGTAAGCTTAAAGCCTTTGAACTTGTCTTACGCATAAGAAACTCTTACGCCTAAGCTTGGTCTTACGCTTTAGCTTACTCCTACGCATAAGCTCCTTTCTTACGCATAAGGATCCTTGTTACTCATAACCTATTGTTCACTACTTTTGGCCCGCTACGCATATGTTACTTGTTAAATGTTACACATAGGTCACAAATATCTGATGTTTCATATAAGCTTACAAAAGTTAATATGTTGTGTGTTAAGTGAATTATTGCTCTTTGAAATTTCAAAATTAACATGTTCACGTAACTTATCACATCAACTTCATACATTTGGACTAATGTGACTTAGGACTTGTAACTAACATAAACATGTTACCATCATACAAGTAATTAGATAATAAATCAGACTAATACAAACACATTGTGTTTCCATATGTCTGTCTTTTTGTCTAATGACTTTCGGATCATGAAATGGTCTGCAAATCAAGCAAACATCAATGCCCCCAAGAGCTCGATGGCAAACACATTCCAAGCTGGATACGACAAAACAATTGGCAAGAACTATCTTCGTGTCATCTTCAACTACTTCATATGCTCATAATCATCTTGCAGATTTGTTGTGGACATCCTTATGCTACATCCATTCAAATTCATGTTCACAAAGTCATCCCGATGATGAGTATGATTCAATAGATGAGGTAATACAATTTCGTAAGACATTAAAGCGAGTAAATGGATGGAATTCCATGCTTCAACCTTTCCGTTAATCAACCGTGGGGCAAGGTGAGGGTCAAGCAGTAGTCCTCCACTTATGGAAGATCCATTGTAAACATTTCTTACCCCATCCGATCCGTTTAATCAACCCGGTAAGGATCTGGGTGTCACCGCTCTACAACTATTGAAATGAAGAAATCACAACAACAACTTATACAACCGCAAGAAGAAAAGCATGGTGAAGATGTGGAAATATATGACGAAGGAGATTACGATCATGATAAGGATGAAAGATTCACTTATGATAATTTGGTGGTCAAGAGGAAATGATCCAAAAGAGGCAAAAGAAGCTGCTAGAGCTGAGGAGGAAAAGTTAAAGAAGGAATCGGACAACTACATAGTTGACAATCCTATACACAAACCTCAACAGTCTTCTCAGTAACACCTCTTGACACTTCCACCAAACCCAAATCATCATCTCAATCATCACCTCCATCAACATAAGAAACACCTATGTCAACAACAAAATCTGGTAAGAAGGCAACTCCATCCAATGATTCGATAAATGGTTAAGCAGGTTATCACCACGACACAACAAGCTACACGCCACCACCATCCGATCAACCAAGGGATTTAGAAACCACACCACCAATGGAGAAAACCGTTGATCACTTTACATACACTGGTGGTGTGGATCACGACATACCCTGAGCCCTAACCGAACCTCAACCGAAATTTAAATCAAGTACATTACCGCACTCCTTGTTTTCATACGCTTCAAATCAAAGAGCGTATTGAAGTTCTTCACCTCGGGGTCGAATCTTACCTAAATTCTACACTTCATCGAATCAATCAAGAACCTCAGTACAAAATCGTTCATAAACACAAGGTTGGGTTTGTCTACCAAAGTGAAAATCATCATACTTGCTTCATGGCTTTCGATGAAATTCACTAAGTTCTAAGACGCCACCCTGGAGATGGTTCGATATGGATTGTCATATCGATTGAAGGACATTTAGTTGGGTATAATTCGCATTGAAGAGATGGAATTCAAAGGATCGCAAGGATGTTCGTTGATTAATCACTAGGATTGATGAATGTTTGATTCATCGGGATCTGATGCAACGGTTGGAGAGCTATGTGGGAGGATGACCAAACTTTCCGATCTCGACTTTCCAACGCCCTAGAAAGTAGCCGATCGTCTATAATCATTGGGTATTCTCTTGATTGTGATTTTGCTTGTTTGATTATCTGTCAATGGCTTGTGCACATATTACATTGTACAACCCGTACTTGTAAATAAAGGACCCCGTGGTACGCCTTGCCACAATCCTTATAAAAGGAGCGAAAGCTTCTTACTTTTGAGTAAAACCTATCAAACCTTTCACTTTTTAAGGTTTTGCTCAAAAGAACAAGTACTTTCCCTTATGATTTTCAAAACCTCAACCGCTTATATCACTTGTGAGGGGAGTACTTGACTTAAAACTTTGTTCACAAATTGTTCACAGTGGTCATTCTTCCCAACACTCTCGAAATGGTCATATTTATTCTCAACTTTTCAAAAATAACATTTTATATGCCATTTTTGAGGGGAGAAAATACGTGATAAGAAATATGTTGTGTTTTGCTATATGAACTCTCGTGTGAAAAGACTTTAACCCAAGATTTGACGAGATCTTAACCGTAGTAACTCGAAAAGACTTGTCCGGGACGGTAATAATTTCAAGCTAGTTCGCTAGTGATGTAAACGTGTCTCGCAAAGGACTTGTCCGAGTAGAATGTACCATTCGAGAAACTCTTGGTAGACATGAACCTTGACGGGTTTGACAACCTTGACGGGTTGTCCACACCTTCAAGATAGTTATTAGAGTTATTTGTCACCTAAAAGCTGATAATGCAACTCTTTAACTATGCCACGTAACCGTGTCTCGCGGGGAATGTCTATCTTGAGTCGATCAATTCAAAAAGTGCTCTCTTTCCTCATCAGCATGTTTTCCGCCAATACTCTAAAGCACATGTGGAGGGGAGTATTTATGCTAAAATATAAAACTCTCACAAAGTGGTTCAAACATGTTTTTCATTTACAAACCCTTTGAGAGATTTTCTTCAAAATGGTTTTATGGCAACATAGGTTAGTCATAGAGTTATAAGGTGACTAAGGTTAGGAATAACCGTCCTATGATCCGCCAGAGCCAGATGGATCTACCCAAGGACACTACCAATAGTTAGAATTTAGAAGTCCTTAGGTATGATTGTAAAAAGGAGAGAATGAGAATCGGAGAAAGAAGGAGTTGAAGAATTAAAAGAAATGCAAAGAAAAGGGTGAAAAGAAATAGCCCTCCAGATTATTCAACTTAGGGACACCGTTTAATTCATATACTCTGGTTGTCACTAGATGACACCTGGTATTGAAGATTAAAAGTCGCATCATGGACCCAGGACGCATGCACTAAACCTTCTTAACCACTCAAGTTTCTCTCAACAGAAGCTTGTTTCATTCTCACAGGGAACCCTACGTAAACTATCGGCTTTTCTTAGAGATTGCTGGTATTGAAGAAGGAGACCCTCTCCCTATTCTCCGCCAGAAAACCAAAACGCACTATTGAGTCTAGAGCCACGAGATTCATCAAAAGATCTCTTAGGTACACTTGACATTTCATCACTTGAAGTTCAACAATAAGAATTTCAGTGGTACATTATCGAGTCCTTCACAGATCTTAGCAATCTGTCGAGAACATTTATGAGAGGTTTACATTTGTGATCCTTAGTGATTGAATGGAAACTCTGCCAGTGGTCAACATCAAACAGCCCTGACAGCAGGTCGCTTTGGCAACTCCCCGTGGATTGCGCTAAGTGGTCTCAAACGGCTACAGTCAGAGGTGATGCTTCGGTGTACCTCAATGACTCATCTCAATCGTAGATGTACTTCGTACATCGTGTTATCTCACTTGTGGGACTCCGACCGTCAGAACGCCTTTGAGAATTAGAGTTGTGTTTTCACACTATGTTAACACTCTCGAAGTTCAAACTTGTAAGTGCCGGAATCCGCTTATTACTAACCGTTTTTATGTTTTCCTCTTATGGAAGCTCGGGGCGGAATGATCGTGAAGATTCTTCTCATGCTCACGCCAACATCATCACTAATGGAAGTTCTATCCAAAAAAAGCAACACAACAAATAATGATTCTTAGTCAAATCAAAGAATCTACAAAGTTAAAGACTTAAAGAACTTCATCAAGATCAATTTCCAACGTCAAAAGAGCGCAGTGAGCATGTTGAAGAATGACGTGGAGACACTTGGAGCAAAATGGGCACTGAGGTAGACTTGATGCAGATAACAACATACTATCACCTTCATCACAAAGAACAATGATCAAAGAACAAAGTTAAAGATGACGTCAAAGCATAAGTGTTCAAAGAAAACTATCTCGCTACACCGGGAGATGGTTCAATCAAGGCAATTCTTCTCACAAGAAAGAAGAATGTCAGAAGACGTCAAAGCTACTATTACATCAACGCCTTCACCGTTTTTCATCACCAACACTTGAGGGGGAAATCGTTGGAATCACTCCTAAACCTTTATTCAAGTGTTAGTTACTCATATGTAATAGGTAGCTTATTATGGCCTTTATGTTTGTTTAAGGTCTAGCTTATGTAGAAGGCCCATAAGCTTAGGCCCAGGTCCATTAAGGTAAAGGGAAGGAGTGGGAGTGTTGCCCTAGCTCCTTGCCTATAAATACTCTTGTAAACCTTCATTTGAAGGTTGGTTGTTCTCTTTTCTCATTCACTCTATGCTTAAACCTTTCTCTCATTATATTCGTGTGTTTGGCTAAGGGTTCAACCGATCCTCTCTTATCTATTTCTTCTATTGATGCTTGTGTTACTAATATGGGAACCTAACAATTCATCTCACATCTAACCACCAATGGGTGCAACACCAAACATTGACCATTTAAAGGAGTGTTGTGGTTCTAATAAGCTCCAAAATTGCTTTAAGTATCTGTTTGTGCAAGAATGGAGAGAGAATGAGAGTATGGTCATGTACATTTCGCAGAAATGTGCTGATCTTGAGGCTAACATTGAGAGAAGAGATCGACTAATTCAAGAAGGCCAGTCTTTTAGTCCATTTGATGATGTTGCTCCTGATGCAATGGAGTGCATGTTGGAGACGCATCAGAGAGACCGAGATATCTTAGGTGCGCTGGTTGCGGTTTTGGATTTAGCTCGTGAAGGGAGGGCTGAAAAGCAACGTCATGTAGGGTTAGTGTTGGTTGCTCTGGTGATTGGTTCTAGTGACTATATTGCTAGCAAGTCTGCATGAATTTTAAGTTTCTTGCATTTTAATGAATTTTCTTCAACCAAGTATTTGAATTTTGTTATGAATAAAACATTTTCTTTGTGTATGAATGTTTCTTTATGTTTTATGTGAAAGGGTATGGTCAATAATTGTGAAAGGTTAATTAATGCAAAGGATTGTGAAGTGTGAAAGGGCATGTGTTAGGAATTGGAAATTCCATGTTAAAGTGTCGGTCACCCCAATTATGGTCTAGCACAA